>CM056605.1:33407162-33769662 GCA_029721355.1 Tegillarca granosa
GAAACTAGCTGGTGGGTTTTTAAAAATTATTATTAATTAATTAATTAATCTATTTATTTATTTATTTATTTATTTATTTATTTATTTATTTATTTATTTATTTTTATTTATTTTTGATGTCATCTTAACTTTACTAAATGAAATTAAATTATCGTTAAATGATTTAGGCACACATCAAGGAATAATCTGTGTCGTTACAGCATCATTAGAAGACAAGCCGCTGTTTGGAGACAGATGCATAACCATGCGGTAAATTTATTTTTAATATAAAAAAATTATGAAAACTAAATTAAGTAAACAAACTTGTGTTTTCTGGTATTCAAACCATATACTTTTTAAAAATAAGACTTAACGAGAGCACCACCTAGCGGAGCATTATATGTCTGAGTCATATCAAATAGCAGTTTTTGCCAAAAAGTATAAAGTAAAACAGGGAAATCAATGTTACAAAACGCATTTAAGCAAAAAATCATATGAATGACGATTTTCTGTCAATCTGCCAGATACTTACTTAATAGACGTACTCTCTCTCTCTCTCTCTCTCTCTCTCTCTCTCTCTCTCTCTCTCTCTCTCTCTCTCTCTATATATATATATATATATATATATATATATATATAAGAATTTAAATTCTTCCCCAAGTCATTGCTATTCAGTACAACTCGTGTCTTCATTGAATTACAACAGAAAGTTCGTCACCGTAAAAAATACTCAATCCTTTTCCACCGGATAAAAAATTACATCAAAAGTTTAAGGTTTGTCATTCTACTGGTAAAAGTTAATTTCTGTATTTATTCGTTTTCAATATGTCCATCCGACAAATGCGATTGTAAAATATTTAAGACGTAAACTTACATCATCTAATACGTTAGCTTCGGGATCAGCCAATGGTTGACACACAAATCTCTCTAACATTGATCCAGGAATAAATAATACTGTTGTAAGTAGCATAAGAAGTGACGAAAATATGAATATCAAGGCCACCGACCTAAAAAATGAAGCAGTAATTAATAAAGCTACACATAAGGATAAACATCTATCTCAAGCAAATTATAAAAACCGAATAATTATTTAAAATATTGATATGAAGTCATTTTACGTAAAAAGGTGTTGATTCTATGGGATTTATTTATTTTTGGTTAGATTTAAAAACGATGGTTTTGTTTATTTTACCAAGATACTTATGAGCTTTTATTATATCATCTTAAAGGTTAATTCAGGTCAAACTGCTTCAAAATTGTAAGCAACCATTTCATTTTTTAATAATACAAAATTTCGTAATAACTATCCTAAGTTAGCAAGCCCCTGTATAATTGTAAAACTAAAACCTACGATTTACTTTTTTGTACCGTTACAAATATGAAATCGCAGATTTCTAGATTTACTAGGTGCAAAAACCATTATCTTTGGTTGACACTCTCACCTTATCACAACTTAATGCCTTTTTAGATAAAGAATTATAAATTACTGAAATCTAGAGTTTATTAAATAATAGTTACGCTATGAGCATCCTTCCACCAGAATTAGATAAACAACCTTTATCTCCCTGATTTGAGCCATTACCACAACCGCCTATTACACCAAATACTAATCCAAAATATTGTAATGCCACGACAAGAAGTATGATTGAAGCTAATCCTACTCCACCATACCACCTGTAAATATGACATTTGTTTATTACACAGTAACAAAGACGACAGAATAGCTTATGTGTTTGTACTATGGCTTACGTGAAAACAATTTTAAAAATAAATACAATAAAGCAGATATTATTTTTTGTGTGTATATTGTTTATACTGTGAATTTCGTTAAAAACAAAATATTTTATTTAATCAGTGACTTGCGTAATAAAACAAACCAAGGATACAATTAAAACAATGATTTACGTGACAAAATTAAAAGGGAAAACTGTTCTTAATTGTACCTTCATTAATATGTGAAAACATCATCGATATTATTTGAACCCGGTTTAATGGAAAAGCAAAAAAAAAAAAAAAAAAAAAAAAAAAAAAAAAAAAAAAAAAAAAAAAAAAAAAAAAAAAAACCAAATTAAGGAATTAAGGTTTTTATTTTGCAATTGTACCGTAGATTTTATGATCTAAACATGCATTTTTTGCTTTACAATAACTTACATGGAAAACATTATTAACTGTGACGTGTGGCAAAACAACAAGTATCGTTTGCACTGCGATTTACGTGATGAAACAAAAGGGAGTGAAGTGGAGTAATGGTGTTTTACGCCCCAGTCAAGAATCTTCACGTATTTTGAGGCGGTCAGTTCTGGAATAGTGGAGTAAACCGGAGTGCCCGGAGAAAACCTCTGTACTTCGGCAAGCGAACTGACAAACTTTCTCACACTAGGATCTGTCCCGAGTGGGATTCGAACCCAGGCGGTGAGAGGCACTGTGATCCGTAAGCGCGCGCTTTAGACAACTCGGCCACGGAGGCCACCAAGACCTAAAACAAGTCAGGGATATTGTTTCGGTAAGTTTGCACTATGACTCTCTTTTCAAAACAAAGGATTTCATTTTTACCAAAACTCAGTTACTGAATCGATATGAAAAACAATTTATGCCAGAAATCAGATTTAATATTATTTGAGCCTTGATTCAAATAATAAAGCAAGGGCTAGTATTAAATCGCGATTTGAGTGAAATATTAGTTGTACCGTTACTCAAACAAAAATCATGCAATGATTTTTTACTGTGATTTCATAAAACAAACAATGGATATCATTGATACCATAATTAGAATATAAACAAACAACATGCAACATCATACATCGCGAATGCGTCAAAACCAACAGGGAACAACTGTACCGCGACTTGCGAAATAAACAAACAACAGAGATCAACAGCACCGCGAGATGCGTCAAAAACGAACAACAGAGATCAACTGTACCGACTTGCGTCAAAAACAAACAACAGAGATATCAACTGTACCACGACATGCGTAAAAACAAACAACGGAGATCAACTGCACCGTGACTTGCGTCAAGAACAAACAACGGAGATCAGCTGTCCGCGAGATGCGTCAAAAATTAACAACTGAGATCATCTGTACCGACTTGCGTCAAAACAAACAAGAGAGATCAACTGTACCGTGACATGCGTCAAAAACAAACAACAGAGATCAACTGTACCGCGACTTGCGTCAAAAACAAACAACGGAGATCAACTGTACCGCGACTTACGTCATAAACAAACAATAGATATTATATGTGTTAAAAACAAACAGATAGAGTGAGTTACACAAAAATACAAAGCAATAGATGTAATTTGTACCGTAACTAGCATAGGAACCAAACGATTGATTTACTTTGTACCACAACTTACATTAAAAACCAAACGAGGTAATGGCGCCATGTTTAAACGTCAGCAATCGTTTCTAAACCGTGACTGACGAAAGAAAAAACCAATCAAGTGATATTCTACCGTAACTTAGGTGACAAAACAACGACTATCATTACTATGTACTGTATAATTTGACGAAACAAATAAGGAATTTTGTTGGAATTTACAAACCGTTAACGAACAAAAGCATAGATATAATAATACACATGTTGTTGTAGCCCCTAAACAGACATTTTGCAGTAAAGCAGAATCAATTGAAGTTATAAAGATATTTATAGTTTGAGTAATTCTTCATAATATCGATACCTGTATTGATAATATGGTTTTATTGCAAGAATTTTACATAATATCGATATCTGTATTGATAACACGGTTTGATCGGAGGGATTTTACGTAATATCGATATCTGTATTTATCATACGGTTTTATTGCAAGAATTTTACATAATATCGATACCTGTATTGTTAATATGGTTTTATTGCAGAAATTTTGCATAATATCGATACCTGTATTAATAATACGGTTTGATTGGAGGAATTTTACATAATATCGATACCTGTATTAATAATACGGTTTGATTGGAGGAATTTTACATAATATCGATACCTGTATTAATAATACGGTTTGATTGGAGGAATTTTACAAAATATCGATACCTGTATTAATAATACGGTTTGATTGGAGGAATTTTACATAATATCGATACCTGTGTTGATAATACGGTTTTATTGCAGGAATTTTACATAATATCGATACCTGTATTTATCTTACGGTTTAATAAGAGGAATATTCATAATATTGATACCTGTATTTATCATACGGTTTGATATTGTCTACCATATCATGAACTTGCTTCTTTGTGTTATCGACATCAAATCCTTGTGCCTTTTACATCCGAAAAAAGAAAAAAAAATGAAAATCAAATCAACAAAGTATTTTCTTAGAACAACATTGGTAACATTTAGTAGGATGACAATGTGGTAATAAGAGTTAGTAGGATGTAATGTGAGGGTAAGTACGTGTAGTATGTGCTTTTGGTGAAGGGAATGTTGGATGTTCTTCTTGTGTAAGGGTAAGTAGGATGTACTTGATGTGGTAAGGGTAAGTAGGATGTACTTGTTGTTTTAGGGGTAAGTAGGATGTGCATGTTGTTGTAAGGGTAAGTGGGATGTACTTGTCGTGGTATGGGTAAGTAGGATGTACTTGTTGTGGTAAGGGTAAGTACGATGTACTTGTTGTGGTAAGGAAAAGCAGAATGCACTTGCTGTATAGGGGTAGGTTGGATTTTTTTGTGGTTGAAAGGGGAAGTAGGATGTTCTTGTTGTAAGAATGTATAGTAAAATATCCTTGTGGTAGAAAGTAAAAGAAGGACGTCATTATGGCGATAAGGGTAATTAGGATGTTCTTGTGGTGGTAAGGGTAAGTTAGAAGTACGTATAGTGATAGGGGAAAGTAGGATGTATTTGTTGTAAAAAGAATGAGAAGGATGTTGCTCTGACATTAAGAATAAGTAGGATGTTCTTGTGATGATAAGGGTAAGTGGAATGTTACTAGTAAGAGTGTGTAGGATGTTCTTGTGATGATAAGGGTAAGTGGAATGTTAATAGTAACAGTGTGTAGGATGTTCTTGTGATGATAAGGGTAAGTGGAATGTTAATAGTAACAGTGTGTAGGATGTTCTTGTGATGATAAGGGTAAGTGGAATTTTACTAGTAAGAGTGTGTAGGATGTTCTTGTGATGATAAGGGTAGGTGGAATGTTACTAGTAAGAATGTGTAGGATGTTCTTGTGATGATAAGGGTAAGTGGAATTTTAATAGTAACAGTGTGTAGGATGTTCTTGTGATGATAAGTGTAGGTGGAATGTTACTAGTAAGAGTGTGTAGGATGTTCTTGTGATGATAAGTGTAGGTGGAATGTTACTAGTAAGAGTGTGTAGGATGTTCTTGTGATGATAAGGGTAGGTGGAATGTAACTAGTAAAGAGTGTGTAGGATGTTCTTGTGATGATAAGGGTAGGTGGAATGTTACTAGTAAAGAGTGTGTAGGATGTTCTTGTGATGATAAGGGTAGGTGGAATGTTACTAGAAAGAGTGTGTAGGATGTTCTTGTGATGATAAGGGTAAGTGGAATTTTAATAGTAAGAGTGTGTAGGATGTTCTTGTGATGATAAGGGTAAGTGGAATTTTAAAAATAACAGTGTGTAGGATGTTCTTGTGATGATAAGGGTAAGTGGAATTTTAATAGTAACAGTGTGTAGGATGTTCTTGTGATGATAAGGGTAGGTGGAATGTTACTAGAAAGAGTGTGTAGGATGTTCTTGTGATGATAAGGGTAAGTGGAATTTTACTAGTAAGAGTGTGTAGGATGTTCTTGTGATGATAAAGGTAAGTGGAATTTTAATAGTAACAGTGTGTAGGATGTTCTTGTGATGATAAGGGTAAGTGGAATTTTAATAGTAACAGTGTGTAGGATGTGCTTGTGATGATAAGGGTAGGTGGAATGTTACTAGAAAGAGTGTGTAGGATGTTCTTGTGATGATAAGGGTAAGTGGAATTTTAATAGTAACAGTGTGTAGGATGTTCTTGTGATGATAAGGGTAAGTGGAATTTTACTAGTAAGAGTGTGTAGGATGTTCTTGTGATGATAAGGGTAAGTGGAATGTTACTAGAAAGAGTGTGTAGGATGTTCTTGTGATGATAAGGGTAGGTGGAATGTTACTAGAAAGAGTGTGTAGGATGTTCTTGTGATGATAAGGGTAAGTAGAATGTTACTAGTAAGAGTTTGTAGGATGTTCTTGTGATGATAAGGGTAGGTGGAATGTTACTAGTAAGAGTGTGTAGGATGTTCTTGTGATGATAAGGGTAAGTGGAATTTAAATAGTAAGAGTGTGTAGGATGTTCTTGTGATGATAAGGGTAAGTGGAATTTTAATAGTAACAGTGTGTAGGATGTTCTTGTGATGATAAGGGTAGGTGGAATGTTACTAGAAAGAGTGTGTAGGATGTTCTTGTGATGATAAGGGTAAGTGGAATGTTACTAGAAAGAGTGTGTAGGATGTTCTTGTGATGATAAGGGTAAGTGGAATTTTAATAGTAACAGTGTGTAGGATGTTCTTGTGATGATAAGGGTAGGTGGAATGTTACTAGAAAGAGTGTGTAGGATGTTCTTGTGATGATAAGGGTAAGTGGAATGTTACTAGTAAGAATGTGTAGGATGTTCTTGTGATGATAAGGGTAAGTGGAATTTTAATAGTAACAGTGTGTAGGATGTTCTTGTGATGATAAGGGTAAGTGGAATTTTACTAGAAAGAATGTGTAGGATGTTCTTGTGATGATAAGGGTAAGTGGAATTTTACTAGAAAGAGTGTGTAGGATGTTCTTGTGATGATAAGGGTAAGTGGAATTTTACTAGAAAGAGTGTGTAGAATGTTCTTGTGATGATAAGGGTAAGTGGAATTTTACTAGAAAGAGTGTGTAGGATGTTCTTGTGATGATAAGGGTAAGTGGAATGTTACTAGAAAGAGTGTGTAGGATGTTCTTGTGATGATAAGGTTAAGTGGAATGTTACTAGAAAGAGTGTGTAGGATGTTCTTGTGATGATAAGGGAAAGTGGAATGTTACTAGTAAGAATGTGTAGGATGTTCTTGTGATGATAATGGTAAGTGGAATGTTACTAGTAAGAATGTGTAGGATGTTCTTGTGATGATAAGGGTAAGTGGAATGTTACTAGAAAGAGTGTGTAGGATGTTCTTGTAATGATAAGGGTAGGTGGAATGTTACTAGAAAGAGTGTGTAGGATGTTCTTGTGATGATAAGGGTAAGTGGAATGTTACTAGTAAGAATGTGTAGGATGTTCTTGTGATGATAAGGGTAAGTGGAATTTTACTAGTAACAGTGTGTAGGATGTTCTTGTGATGATAAGGGTAGGTGGAATGTTACTAGAAAGAGTGTGTAGGATGTTCTTGTGATGATAAGGGTAAGTGGAATTTTAATAGTAACAGTGTGTAGGATGTTCTTGTGATGATAAGGGTAAGTGGAATTTTACTAGAAAGAGTGTGTAGGATGTTCTTGTGATGATAAGGGTAAGTGGAATTTTACTAGAAAGAGTGTGTAGGATGTTCTTGTGATGATAAGGGTAAGTGGAATTTTACTAGAAAGAGTGTGTAGGATGTTCTTGTGATGATAAGGGTAAGTGGAATGTTACTAGAAAGAGTGTGTAGGATGTTCTTGTGATGATTAGGGTAAGTGGAATGTTACTAGAAAGAGTGTGTAGGATGTTCTTGTGATGATAAGGGAAAGTGGAATGTTACTAGTAAGAATGTGTAGGATGTTCTTGTGATGATAATGGTAAGTGGAATTTTACTAGTAAGAATGTGTAGGATGTTTTTGTGATGATAAGGGTAGGTGGAATGTTACTAGAAAGAGTGTGTAGGATGTTCTTGTGATGATAAGGGTAAGTGGAATTTTACTAGTAAGAATGTGTAGGATGTTTTTGTGATGATAAGGGTAAGTGGAATGTTACTAGAAAGAGTGTGTAGGATGTTCTTGTGATGATAAGGGTAGGTGGAATGTTACTAGAAAGAGTGTGTAGGATGTTCTTGTGATGATAAGGGAAAGTGGAATGTTACTAGTAAGAATGTGTAGGATGTTCTTGTGATGATAAGGGTAAGTGGAATGTTACTAGAAAGAGTGTGTAGGATGTTCTTGTGATGATAAGGGTAGGTGGAATGTTACTAGAAAGAGTGTGTAGGATGTTCTTGTGATGATAAGGGTAAGTGGAATGTTACTAGTAAGAATGTGTAGGATGTTCTTGTGATGATAAGGGTAAGTGGAATGTTAATAGTAACAGTGTGTAGGATGTTCTTGTGATGATAAGGGTAAGTGGAATGTTAATAGTAACAGTGTGTAGGATGTTCTTGTGATGATAAGGGTAAGTGGAATTTTACTAGTAACAGTGTGTAGGATGTTCTTGTGATGATAAGGGTAGGTGGAATGTTACTAGAAAGAGTGTGTAGGATGTTCTTGTGATGATAAGGGTAAGTGGAATGTTACTAGTAAGAATGTGTAGGATGTTCTTGTGATGATAAGGGTAAGTGGAATTTTAATAGTAACAGTGTGTAGGATGTTCTTGTGATGATAAGGGTAAGTGGAATTTTAATAGTAAGAATGTGTAGGATGTTCTTGTGATGATAAGGGTAGGTGGAATGTTACTAGAAAGAGTGTGTAGGATGTTCTTGTGATGATAAGGGTAAGTGGAATTTTACTAGTAACAGTGTGTAGGATGTTCTTGTGATGATAAGGGTAGGTGGAATGTTACTAGTAACAGTGTGTAGGATGTTCTTGTGATGATAAGGGTAGGTGGAATGTTACTAGTAAGAGTGTGTAGGATGTTCTTGTGATGATAATGGTAAGTGGAATGTTACTAGTAAGAATGTGTAGGATGTTTTTGTGATGATAAGGGTAAGTGGAATGTTACTAGAAAGAGTGTGTAGGATGTTCTTGTGATGATAAGGGTAGGTGGAATGTTACTAGAAAGAGTCTGTAGGAAGTTCTTGTGATGATAAGGGTAAGTGGAATGTTACTAGTAAGAATGTGTAGGATGTTTTTGTGATGTTAAGGGTAAGTGGAATTTTACTAGTAAGAGTGTGTAGGATGTTCTTGTGATGATAAGGGTAAGTGGAATGTTACTAGAAAGAGTGTGTAGGATGTTCTTGTGATGATAAGGGTAGGTGGAATGTTACTAGAAAGAGTGTGTAGGATGTTCTTGTGATGATAAGGGTAAGTGGAATTTTAATAGTAACAGTGTGTAGGATGTTCTTGTGATGATAAGGGTAGGTGGAATGTTACTAGAAAGAGTGTGTAGGATGTTCTTGTGATGATAAGGGTAAGTGGAATGTTACTAGAAAGAGTGTGTAGGATGTTCGTGTGATGATAAGGGTAAGTGGAATGTTACTAGAAAGAGTGTGTAGGATGTTCTTATCATTGAAAAGATTAGTAGAAAGTTTTTATGTTGATAAAAGTAAACAGGATATTTATTTGTAAGAAGGACAAATAGGAAAAAAAGATTTTCTTGTGGTGGTAAGTGTCAGTATGATGTTTTTGTATGGTTAAGTTAATTGAGATGTTTTTTTTATTTGTAAGGGTTAGTAGGATGTTCTTGTATTGTTAAGGTTCAGTATGATGTTTTTGTATGGTTAAGTTTATTAAGATGTTTTTTTTTTTACTTGTAAGGGTTAGTAGAATGTTCTTGTATTGCTAAGGGTCAGTATGGTGTTTTTGTATGGTTAAGTTAATTAAGATGTTTTTTTTTACTTGTAAGGGTTAGTAGAATGTGCTTGAATTGTTTAGGGTCAGTATGATGTTTTTGTATGGTTAAGTTAATTAAGATGTTTTTTTTACTTGTAAGGGTTAGTAGAATGTTCTTGTTGAATATTAGGAAACATGTTTATTATGGTCGTAATGTACAAAAACATTATTTCTGCTTTCTTTATAGAATAACAGCAAGTGTATTTGTTATTTATATAACAGAGAATACGGATTCGTGTGGATGAAAAAAATCATTATTTAAGCATAAATAGCATCTAGTTAGACCAGTGTACAAGTTCTTTTTGTCTATTGTACCTTTGTACAGATAAATTGCTTAAAAATTTAGTTTTACTATTTAAACATTTGCAACAAATCCAGATATTTTAACTTCTAACCATTTATTTAACTGTTTTAAGATTCGTTATTCTCTCATTTGATCCCCTTGATATGAGTGACATAATTATGACTTGGGCGTAAAACGTTTTCCTAAACTTCTCTGTAATGATTTTATACTCTAGACATAGTCAATAGTAATAAAAACAGACTGTGTGTGTTAAAAAATTAATTATAAAATAAATGAAAAAGGCATCGAAATAACACAATATACCAATAGAAAGTTTTATACTTACATTATGTACTGCGTTTTTCATCCCATCTACTCCTTGATTTATTTGCGTATTAAGACCAGTTATTTGACTTTTAGCACTATTTATCTGTGCTAAAAGAAAACAAAAAGAACTATATCAATTCTAAAACATAAACTGTGTAACATGACTTCTTTAATGATTTTACATTTGACTAATTATTGAAATAATAAAGTAATAATCCCAATATAATTTTTTTTCATACTGATCCTTTAAAATAAGAATCGACAGTATTCTAGTGTTAGAAAGTCAAACCGATATCTTTTTCCGATTTTACTGTGTATAACTAAAAACTACATGTAGCTTTTGCCTTTATGTACTTGCACTAATTATAAGCTCTAAAAATCGGGCAATTTTTTTATTATTTGTTTAAAATTTTGATGACCACAAATAAATTATAAAATAATTTAGCATATCACTGACAGATAAAGAATATACCGTGAATTTATACCTGCTACACTCGGAACTTTTTTTGTTACTTCAGATTTCAGCTGTTGTATTGCCTACAAAACATGTATTTGGTATTATATCTGTCCCTTATTGCAATACAGGAAAATATAAAGTGGTTATTAATGTAATGAAACATAAACTAGCAATAAGCGACATATTTGCTTAAGATCTTGTCATGTTATAATTTTATATCAGTCACTTCATTTCATTGCACATTGCCTTATTGGCTCAGCTGTATACCGTCCGCCTCGAGAGTGGATGGTCGGAGGTACAAGCCGGGTTTTAAACCATAATTTTAGAATTTGAGTTCCTGCTTTCTTGCTTGTAGCTCAGCATTATTGGAACAGAGTTCTGACTGGTTCAACCGATGCCAAGATATTATAAGACAAGAAATGGGAAGTTTTATTCTTGTCTGCACCTAACTTACTTGATGAGCTAACACATTAACAAAATGCTGCCCTGAATACGCGCTAGGACAAGACAGACCATGATGCACACTGACACACCTCACGCAAAGAAATATATAATCTTGGTTTAGTTACAAATGTCTAAAAATTGTGACTTTAAACAGCATAATAAAGCAACAAATCAGTCTATCGCTATAAGCTACTTGAAGAATAGAATTTAAGGGCTTATGAAATACAAAATTTTCTATTTTTCAAAATTTCTATTTTTTAAACGATTTATGATAGAATTACCAAATATTAACGTTTTGTTACTGTATTAGACTTTATATAATAATATACTTACAGTGTCCATCGGGTTGTCATTCAAATTTAAACTGGGAAGGCTGATAGTCTTAAAGAAAATAAAAAATGATTTCATAATATTAATTAAACTAGCAGATTCAGAGAAAGCATAATCCTTTAAGCATTCATCATATCTTTGTATTAACTTTCTTTTATTTCATGCAAAGTAAAACAGTTATCTGCCAGTATGTTCAGCCTGCAGCTTAACACAAAGACCTGCTCGGAAAAACTCGCAATGGAATTCACAAAATTAACTAGTATATTGATCGACTAGCTACACTTGGAAAGTTAAGCTTGTTGAATTAGAGCATTCGACCCCAAAAATACTCTATTTAACCATAGAGATAAAAGGTCACACACTTGAAGGACAGAGGGGCATCGATGTTTTATTAACGTGGTAACGGCGATAATTTCGATTTCTTTTTTTTTTTTTTTTGCAAAAGTTAATAATATTTGCAACAACATTAAAAATACGAAATGCGGTAATTTTCCAAACTCTTCGTGAAATTGATTAGTTTAATGACTGTCTTACATTCTAAAAAAATAGCTCATCTTGCGTTTAGGACATGTGAGCTTATACCATGACCCAGAGCGTGTCTGTGTGTCCGTATTTGTATGTTTGCGTGTGTGAGTGTTCGTCCGTAACTCACATTTTCGATATCATTTAAAAACTACCAGGCCAATATTGATCAAGTTTCACATAAAGAGTTATTGGAAGGGCGGTTTTAAAATTTGTACTTTTGGTTGCCGTAGCTGTAGAAGATAGATCACCGTGACCTACTTTGAAAAAAAACTTAAATTATTTTTTCTCAAACCAAAAGTGGTAAGCAAAAATGATTTGATTTTCAGCTTCTCTGGAGTGCTAGGTATAAAGTTTGTACAAATCGAGAAATTCAGATAAAAATAAGTTAATTTATTTTGAAAATATCGTAAAATAGTTTCAAAAGTAATAATTTGCCTATTTAAACAGATTTCAACATGAAGTTTATAGTTTTATTTTTTTTTCTTGAAAACACCTTTAAAACTGGATATGGTAAAAGGTCAAAGCCATGACCCACATGTAGTTTGTGATTTTTGCAGTTTAAGGCTATTTTCTTGAAAACTATAAGAGATAGATTAATACAATACATTGCAAAAATGTTCTGAAAAATGAAATTGTAATTAGAACATTGTTGGCATTGTCATATGTTCAAAGGTCAATGTAATATTGCTAAAATACTTAAATTTTAAATCATCTTATTAATTGCTAACTTTTGGAAGCGGCATTATATTGTAGGTATCAATATAACGATCATTTTTGTTTCAAAGTCAAAGGTTCAAAGGTCAAGGTCGTAGATGCATTGAAATTCTAAATGTTTGATTATCTTGAGAACTGTTAACTATTTGTATAGACATTATTAGAATATTAGAATACTGTAGGTATTGATACGACGACATTTTTAATATAAGATTCAAGGTTTTCGCTGCGTCAGAAGATTGAAAGTGTTGTGTTCCCCTGCAAACAATAATTATTTTGTATAGGCATGTATATTAGAATATTTTAGGTATTGATATGACGTTCATTTTGATTGATGTCAAGGTCACAGCTGCTTAAAAATAAAAATTGTTTATTTTCTAGAAACCTTTTTACTTTTTGTATAGGAATGACTATTAGAATATAAGGTCATAGATTGAAAGATCAAGGTCATAGCACTATTTAAAACTTTCAACTTTTTGTGTGGCATTTATATTAGAATATTGCAGGTATTAACATAATGATCATTTTATTTATGATTCAACGTCACAGATTCAAAAGACAATGCTACTTTTGCTGAAGAATACTAAAATTTTGCATCATCTTTATAGTTGTATACTTTTATACTGCCATGTATATTGGAATATTGTAGGTATTGATATAACTTTTTTTTTTTTTTTTTTTTTTTTTTTTTTTTTTTTTTTTTTTTTTTTTTGGATAAACGTTTCAAAGCCAGTGGTTCATGGTCAAGGTCATAAATGCAAAAGAAAGTTGGAAGTGTTTGTTTTCTGGAAAACTATTTGTAAAGGCATGTACATGTGTATTAGAATATTGTATATATATTGATATGACGATTATTTTGATATATGATTCAAAGTCATATTTTAAAAAAGTCAAGGACATAGCTGCTGAAATCGTGGTATATCTTTGAAACTATATAGTTATTGCATGTATACTTGAATATTACAGGTAAAAGTATTATGATAATTTTTTGTCTTTAAAGGTCAAAATCATAACTGCATCGCTATTCTGAAATTCTTATTCCTCTTGAAATTATCCGTTGTTCTTTAGTTACTAATTTAATTTTACTATTTATAAATAAACTGCTAGATATAACTGATTTAGTATTGTGCTAGTTCTAAAAAAAACTTGGAAAGTTTCTGTAATTACAGTTATTGTCTATTGTATTTTGGGTGGAGTGGAGGAGGAGTAATGGTGTTATACTCTCCAGTTAAGATTTTTTCACTTATTTCAATGCGGTCAGTTCTAGGATGGTGGAGGAAACCGGAGTGCCTGGAGAAAACGCTCGATCTTCGGCAAGCGAATTTACAAACAAACTCACACTAGGATCTGTCCCGAGAGGGATTCGAACCCAGGAGGTTGAGAGGCACTGTGAACCATAATCGCACTCTTAATCTGCGTAATCGAGCACTCGGCCACCGTGATCTTGTTTCTATAGCCACAACAACACGCTACACCTTGACATTAAGCTAAAAATATCATTATACGTGTAAAACAAGAGGCCCAATAGGGCCTGTGATGCTCAACTGGCTGCATATGTAAGACAATGTTTGTTTTTGATTGAAATGCTGTTTAACGTTCAACTCAAGAATATTTCACTTATATGGAGACTGTCAATTTTGGAAATGGTGGAGGACACTGGATTATAGGAGAAAACCACAACCAAGCAGCAAGTTTACTGACAAACTTTCAAAGATGAAGTGCTAGCCCACTTGGCATTAATGCACAATGTCAGGGGTGAAAGGTGCTGTGATTCGTAACATCGAATGCTTAAGACCACACAGCCACTGTGGTGCCTTTAAGACAATGTGATGTGGTTACCATAATTGGTTCATCAGCTTAAGATTGGAAATAAATTGAGCTTATGACCATTTTTGCTTCAATGAAGCCTACTTTGCAACACACACATGCAGGCATGCTTCACTATGCCATAAACTCAGCTGGGTTTAGCCAGTTGAGCTTAGAATAGATCCACAATGGCTATTTTATATATATATATATATATATATATATATATCTAGTAACAACAGGCATCTTAGACTGGTTCAAACTTTTTTTAGGCCGATGTAGGAACCTTCCACAGGAAGTTTGGTTCCAATTCGCCCAGTGATTTTAGAGGGAAAGATTTTACTAAATATTACACCTAATTTGCATATTTCTTGAAAATTGGGTCAATAAAAATTTTTTCAGAAAAGAATATCATATATTTTGAATCCCATACAGTATACTTTCTATATTTAAAATTTGAGCTCAATTGGTGGAAAAAAAGATCAACAATGGTCTTTTTTTTTCTATTTTTAGTTATGACGGCCATCTTGGATGTCAGGACGGGTTGCCTGGTACCACCTTTAGTCAGGCTGACATTTGGACCTTCCACACAAAATTTCATTCCACTTGGCCCAGTTGTTTCAGAGGAGAAGATTTTCAAAGATTTCACTAAATATTACACCTTAAGCATAATTCTTGAAAATTGGGTCAACGAAAAAGTTCTCATAAAAACCCTTTAAATATGTTGAATGCCCTGCTATCTACTCTCTACATTTCAAATTTGAACAAAAACGGTTAAAAAATGACTCAGCAATGGCTGTTTATGGGTTTTTGCTATTTATAGTAACAGCGGCCATCTTGGATGTCTGGCGGGGTCGCCTGGTACAAACTTTGGTCTACCCAACCAAGGGACCTTCCACATTAAATTTGGTTCCAATTGGCCCAGTGGTTTCAGAGGAGAAGATTTTCAAAGAATTGATTAAATATTACACCTCATTTGCATAATTCGTAAAAATCAGGTCAACTAAAAATTTCTCATAAAAACCCGTTACATATGTTGAATGCCCCGCTATCTACTCTCTACATTTCAAATTTGAACAAAAACGGTTAAAAAATGACTCAGTAATGGCTATTTATGTGTTTTTGCTATTTATAGTAACAGCGGCCATCTTGGATGTCGGGCGGGGTCGCCTGGTACAAACTTTGGTCCACCCCACCTAGGGACCTTCCACACCAAATTTGGTTCCAATTGGCCCAGTGGTTTCAGAGGAGAAGATTTTCAAAGAATTGATTAAATATTACACCTCATTTGCATAATTCGTAAAAATCGGGTCAACGAAAAATTTCTCATAAAAACCCGTTACATATGTTGAATGCCCCGCTATCTACTCTCTACATTTCAAATTTGAACAAAAACTGTTAAAAAATGACTCAGCAATGGCTATTTATGTGTTTTTGCTATTTATAGTAACAGCGGCCATCTTGGATGTCGGGCGGGGTCGCCTGGTACAAACTTTGGTCCACCCCACCTAGGGACCTTCCACACCAAATTTGGTTCCAATTGGCCCAGTGGTTTCAGAGGAGAATATTTTCAAAGAATTGATTAAATATTACACCTCATTTGCATAATTCGTAAAAATCGGGTCAACGAAAAATTTCTCATAAAAACCCGTTACATATGTTGAATGCCCCGCTATCTACTCTCTACATTTCAAATTTGAACAAAAACGGTTAAAAAATGACTCAGTAATGGCTATTTATGTGTTTTTGCTATTTATAGTAACAGCGGCCATCTTGGATGTCGGGCGGGGTCGCCTGGTACAAACTTTGGTCTACCCCACCTAGGGACCTTCCACACCAAATTTGGTTCCAATTGGCCCAGTGGTTTCAGAGGAGAAGATTTTCAAAGAATTGATTAAATATTACACCTCATTTGCATAATTCGTAAAAATCGGGTCAACGAAAAATTTCTCATAAAAACCCGTTACACATGTTGAATGCCCCGCTATCTACTCTCTACATTTCAAATTTGAACAAAAACGGTTAAAAAATGACTCAGCAATGGCTATTTATGTGTTTTTGCTATTTATAGTAACAGCGGCCATCTTGGATGTCGGGCGGGGTCGCCTGGTACAAACTTTGGTCTATCCCACCTAGGGACCTTCCACACCAAATTTGGTTCCAATTGGCCCAGTGGTTTCAGAGGAGAAGATTTTCAAAGAATTGATTAAATATTACACCTCATTTGCATAATTCGTAAAAATCGGGTCAACGAAAAATTTCTCATAAAAACCCGTTACATATGTTGAATGCCCCGCTATCTACTCTCTACATTTCAAATTTGAACAAAAACGGTTAAAAATGACTCAGCAATGGCTATTTATGTGTTTTTGCTATTTATAGTAACAGCGGCCATCTTGGATGTCGGGCGGGGTCGCCTGGTACAAACTTTGGTCTATCCCACCTAGGGACCTTCCACACCAAATTTGGTTCCAATTGCCCCAGTGGTTTCAGAGGAGAAGATTAAAGTTTACGCACGCACGCACGGACGCACGGACGCACGGACGCACGGACGCACGCAAAACCATGCCATAAGCTCAGCTGGCTATAGCCAGTTGAGCTAAAAAGATACAATTATATATAATTGTTAGATTACCACACTGGGTTTTGGTGATAGACATGTGTTACAAACTGAACTAATGTCACTTATGATATTCTTCATGTTTGTTTCTATTATATTTGCGTCTGTTTTGATTGTCATCATTATATTGTTTGCTTTATCAATATCTGAAATACAACAAAAAGTTTTTACATTGTTATCTAAATTATTTTTGAATAAGAGTATTCTAAAATTGTAAGTTTTCAGCTGCATTAAGTTTTTCAATATTCTGAATTTTTTTGAATTTCTAAAAATATATTTTTTTAAAAATAGATATCTTCTTACAACAATCAATGACATTCATTTTCTAAAATTTCATTTCTTTTAGCTGTAAATAAACGGAATCCTCTGACCGGTTGGTCAGTGTTTTACGATGGTAATTATGAGCTTGGAGCATGCGCACGGATGTACGGAAAACACTAGAATCGAAGGTGAAACATGACAGATTGCATTAATTGTCCTTCATTAATTTCCAGATATATTTGAAATTATGTTATGTATCCCTTTCTGAGTCACAAATGACAAATTCAACGAAGTTCTGTGTTTAATTTATCGTATTTCACCGTTTTGAAAGTTGTGTTTAAATGACCCGGGTTTTGATCACGTGACCATGTTCTAATATTAGATCCCAAATGCTGCATCTCGCTGGATAAATTCTGTAATTTCTGTATTTATCGAGCTTTCATCGTTGAACTTAATGTTACATTGTTCATTAGGAACATCATTAATTAGATTAGCACCGTTTTAATTTTTTCTTTTTTCTTAATGCAGCTTTAAGAGGCCGTAGAACTTATGTTTATCTATTTAAGTATTCATATTATCGAACTTGCAACAGTAGGATTAGAAATTTAATATAACTGTGTATTTTTTTTTAATTACTGTCTATTACAATTATAAATGGAAATTCTGATTTATCTTATCTTGTATAAAAATATCAGCAAGGTCTTTTTTTTTTTTTTTTTTTTTTTTTTTTTTTTTTACGTAATGGCATGTCTGTCGAATTTAAGGGTCGAACATGCTGTTAAAAATATATCACATCCTTTGACGTTGGAATTGTATATTTTAACTTCATATTTTAATATATATTGTCGATTCACAAATGGTTTGTATTAATGACCTTAAGAAATGATCTGCAAGACTTGATATTTAAAAAAAATTACAATTTGCAGTTTTATGGATGTTCATCTACTCAACATTTGAAATCTATTCAATAACCTCGTGATTGATTTTACCTGATTGAAGTCTGGATATAGTACCGTTAGTCAATACCGAAACAGCTCTTTTGGACAATGTTTCGGCAATTTCTGTAAAACAGAAATAATAAGCACCAACAAAATTACATTGAATGTTAAACTGTCACTTTATATTTAGTTGATTGTATCAGGAAACCTGCTTCAACACATATGGAATTTTAACTTATAATATTCCTTTAGCTAATGGACTTGTCTAAAAAGTTTTGAATATATATATATATACATTTGAAATATTTGCGGAAAGCAGCTTATGCAATAATGAACTTGTACACAGGGTAATTTTAAAGGAGTTATAAATATCATTAAGAATACATTCGCAAAATGAAACAGTTATCGATCAATTCGATAAACTATATTTTTGTTTATAATTTTATTTATTTTTATTTTAATTTGATTTATTGTTTAATAACATACTACGCGTACACGAAAAGTTAAAAACACATGTAATTATGATAATTTAAATTGTTGTTAGTAAACTGTTAAAGTTCGCAACCCCCGGTAAAAATAACAGTCTAATAGACTAAGTTTATAACACCGTTAGGTTATTAAAAGAACATAAACTACATCATCACTTACTTGTTCCGTCTAGTTCATTAGCGATGACATCACTTGTTGCTTTGAAATTGTCTCGGATGTGTTCAACTTGCTATAAATATGCAAAAATTGTCCTTTTTAAAATAAGTTTTTGTGTGTGTAAAAACAATAATAAATTATTATACAAAATATTAAACTCTCACAGTAATCTGCCTGAGTTTGATTCGAAACTAGATTTTGACAATGACAGGGCATAAGCTACAGAATGGTCATTATTTGTAAGTATAATATCCCGAATATTGGCAAAATCTTAAAAAGACAAGGAGCGTGTTTAGATCAAAAATGATCGGGAAATGATAAAACCGTTAATGTGAACAATGGGTGAAACAAAAAATTGGTTTTTGAAAACCATTCTGGGTTAACCACATGTATTTAATCAAGTTCGCGAGTATAATTATATGAAATAAACTATTCATGATACAGACATATGATATAAACCAGAGGTCGTTTACAGAAACCGGTTAAAGTTTACATACCTCTATTGTTGAGGTCAAATAAGTGGTGACGTCATCAATGTTGTTGTTTACAGTGTCTGTGATTTTATCAATAGCTGTTGTCATTCTTTCGTTAGATAAAAAGACACAAATGTTTCCAGCACTGTAAAATTATTAAATTTATTAAATAATCTGTCAAATTTTTTACCTGATTCCATTAAAATTTTCTTTCACGAATGTTCAAGCATAACACTTAAATATAACATTAAAGCTTTAAAGACATATCACTGTTCACTTCTAATTTGTGCATTTACAAGCAGCGCATTGTAATTGACGAATTTAGAATTAACCTTATCGATATACCACATACTGCTATACCCCGACTACCCAGTGAATCTATTGTGTGTCAATTCGTTTAGCCAAATACATCACTTGATAAGCTACAAGACTTGTAAAAAACTAATATACTTAGTTGGGTGAGTATAATAACCCTCCTTTTGTTGGTTTTAAATAGAAATGTAATCTTTTACAAGAATATCCGTGTACACAGATATGAAACGATGAGAGATTTATTATCCGTTTGATAAGTTAATCATCACTAAAAATTTTCGACGAGTACAAATTCAGCACATTGACAGTAATAACAGAATTGTTTAAATTGTTCTTATACACTCGTAAAAACTGTTATACTTACAATGTAAATGTCACTATTGTAAAGAGAATAGAGCCGTAAACTTTCTTCTTGCAAGATGATTTGGGATCTTCTTTTTGAGGTCGCTCACAACAACATCCACACACGACTCGACAACAACAAAAGGTACACCCAATAATGGGAAACACAACGATAAACAAAACTCCTATACCAATTGTTATAACAAAATTCAAAAATAAATCTTTTATCTGAAAATAAGAACAAAATCCAATGCCAAAAAGTAGAACTTTGTCTTGATACCAAATTCTTTTGTCTGTACAACTCCGAGGTGATTTTGTTTGACATTTTGCCATTGCAACTAAGATTTGACCTTGAAGTTCAAACACTTCAAGTGTAATGCATCATATCGACTCATGTTGGTTTACATTCAAATCTGATCATATCTGTCCATAGATGTAAAATGTTATGCAGCGGACACGATTATACACTGACAGTCAGACAGACACACGGGACTTATAATAAGACAGGCGGACGAACGGACAGACATACAAAGATATATGTTGTATCTTGATTTTTATAGACGAGAGGGGAATATATAAACAGGCTTTTAGACAAAATGTTTCCGCAGTAATTTTTTTTTCTTGTCTATAAAATGTGTAATAATAATAATAATAATAATAATAATAATAATAATAATAATAATAATAATATATATTATTATTATTTTAACATCTTACCTTTGAAAGTAAACTCATATCCATTTTGATTTTCCCGTCGACTACATCTGAAACATAGAAACATCTAGTTCTATTCATTTTTACCCTATGACATTTATGATAATATGAGTTAAAAACCATTCTAATAAAACGTTTATTACATTTATATTGACTGAGATTGTGTATCGTTTCGACTCTTAAATAATATAAGATCGGCATCAAACAGTTTATGTAATAATAAAAACTAAGTAATGTCATTTTCTTTAATTTAAGATTTATTCTTTTTTATTTGTTTTCTTTTTCTTCTCTTTTTTCCTCCCCCCCTTTTTCATACAAACAAAAGAAAATATAATTTCCTGTGTGACATCTGAGTCTACTGATAAAAAATTTAGAAATTACATTCATAACCGCTTTATCAAATTTATTTGCTACATGTACGAAAATTATCCCTTTTTCGTTAGCATAGATGTTACAGAACCTTCAGACACTTTGTTTTCGTTAACAAAGATGAAGATGGATCTTCAAACATTGTGTTTTCTTTATCATATACATGTAGATGAGTCATTTGGACTGTAATGACACTCTGTTTGATAATATAATTGATTAAAGTCAAAACAAGAATATAGATCTCTGTATACGGAAGAATTTCTGGAGATTATCTTGTCAAAATTGATTTTAAAGAAAATGATAAATTAAAATTTAAATTAAGGTACATAATTCAACTTTAATATTCTGTTAAACATAATTTAGAACAACGTTCAAACAAACAGGAAGTACTTGGCTTACATGTACCTATAAATGGTTAAGGTCGTTTTTAATTAATTTAATTAAATAAACATTTTCAATAAAAAATGATGTACTATTAAACAATCTAATAAACAAAGTAAATTTGCAGATAGTATACTATATCAAAACAATGTAATACCATGTCAACCGTCAATTTCCAGACAGTATACTATATCAAAAAAATGTAATACCATGTCAACCGTCAATTTGCAGACAGTGTACTATATCAAAACAATGTAATAACATGTTAACCGTCAATTAGCAGACCGTATATAAAACACAACAATGTGATAACATGTCAACCGTCAATTCGCAGACCGTATATAATAACACAACAACGTGATAACATGTTAACCGACGATTAGCAGACCGTATATAATAACAAAACAATGTAATAACATGTCGACCGTCAATTCGCAGACCGATATAATAACAAAACAAAGTAGTATCATGTCAACTGATTATTTGCAGACCTTTTATAATTACACACAAAGTGATAACATTGGCAATCTCTTTAAAATTACGTCACAAAGTGATAACATTGGCAATCTCTTTAAAATTACGTCACAAAGTGATAACATTGGCAATCTCTTTAAAATTACGTCACAAAGTGATAACATTGGCAATCTCTTTAAAATTACGTCACAAAGTGATAACATTGGCAATCTCTTTAAAATTACGTCACAAAGTGATAACATTGGCAATCTCTTTAAAATTACGTCACAAAGTGATTTTAAACCGTATTTTCATTACACAACAGTTATTTTGGTCCGTTAGCATAAACACAATTTAGTGATAACGCGTCTGAAATCACAAAAACAGAATAGCAAAATTATAACATTTTATATGACGAGTCGTAAACTGTTTCAAATAGCACAGCAAAGTTATAACATCTAAACTGACGAATAACAAAATGTAAAATCTAGCATAGCGAAGAAATATGACATCATCTAACGAAATACAACCTCATAAAGTAAAAGCATGTCGACGGACGAATCATAAACCCTAAACATTAACATCATAAAATGATAACATGTACATGTAAGTTGAGGAATATCTAACTGTAAACAATACAAATATAAAGTATGAACATGTCAAATGATGAATCAAAATCCGTATACAATAACATAACAAAGTTATAACTAAGATAAATTAATGTCAAAATATTTATATCGTTCTACACAATGAAGAAGAAGTAGAGAAAGAAAAAGAAGAAGATCGACTCAAATAAATTGTAAATGAACATCAAGAAAGTTAAAAGATCAGAGTACAATCATCTTTAGAAACAGAGAAACATACTGTAAAGGTATCATATATGTCACGTCAAGGCCAACGTAACTTGTAACAAAACTCAAATATCTTATTATCATTCGACGGAAATATGACATAAATCAAGTATTCATTGGGAATGTTTGACAAACCTTGCACAAATTGTTTTGGAAATCCGTTCGGAAATGCTGAATTAATAAAACTTCTTGCTAAGTTATATAACGACCCAAGTCCCCCATCATCGTATTTTGTACCAGCGGCTTTGTAAGACGAGACTGGAGGAGGCGTAGGTAATGTGAAAACTGGCACGCCATTCTGTGTAACACTTGATGCTAAAGTTAAACACAAGATTGTCAATAAAAACACAATTTTGATAACATTAATTTCCATTTTATAACATGTCTAACATATCATATTAGATCATTATCAAGTGAAGTTAAACAAGTAAAACATTGTCCTTATATAATATCCTACGTTACTTTTTCTCAAACCATGGTTACTATCTCAGACAAACTTTTCTCACCTGTCATTTAACAGGTTATTCTGATAAATCAGAGATTTATATTTCCACAGAAGGAAAGTTTTATCTAAAGATCAATACAAAAATTGTCAATATATACATGGTTATATGGTATATATCTGTATCGTATCTATGTAAGATTTACGTTGTTTGTGCTTATGTAACATGTATTAATCTTACTTTTCAATTCCCCTAGAACTTCAAATTCAAATTTAAAATTGCGAATTGGACCTAAAAAATTAATAAATTGATAACATAAATAAATACTTTCGTGATATACTGGTTACTTGCGAGAATAGAAAATCAGCATAACCTAAAACATTCCTATATTTCTTTATAGAACACCAAATTTCTATGATTTAATAGAAAGAACAGCAAGTTGATTGGGGCATGACTTTCATTTTATAAAGCGGAAAATAATTTACTTTTTCAAACTTTTGAAAAACAGTAAAAACGGTTAAGTTATCACAAATACAATGATTATTATTTGTTCAAGATCAATTTTACACGCCTCGTCTGTACAGTCATTTGCAAAGAAAATTATTCACATTTATCCAATAGTGGTGCTAGGCTTAATCTTGAAGGCTTAAAAATGTGAGTCCAATCAGTATTCAGAGCATTTGCTTTCAAACAGCCAATTCTTTAGTGAAACGGGGCTTTTAAGTCTCGCTTTTAAAAAGAATTATATATATCCTTGGATTTTAAACATTATTTGATTTAATAATCGCTAAAATGAAGTCTGATATATATTTATTTAAAATCCTTTTAATCCGATCGTCACTCTATGCGTTTGTTGGGGTATGCTGCACCTTTGAGTGTCCATAGATTTCGTCAAAACTCCTTATCTCTATAACACCATCGATCAATCAATCTCTTACAAGCTAAGAAAATGTACCATGTTGAACTGGGAAATTACTGAAGTTTTTGTTTATACAAACTGAACAAAACAAAACAACGTGTCAAAAAATGTTTGCTAAGTTTCAAATAGGATGTATATGTAACAAACAACCGAACTTACATTTAAAAAAAATGAAATGTTTAATAACGGCTATAAAAAAAAACTTAGTGGAGGTACAACTCTTCTTTATATTTCATTCTTAGCTAATAAAAGGATATCGTGGAGATAATTTATTTTAACGATTTTTTAAGAAAAGAATTTCCACAAAGTGAAGTTTAAACGATTTCAAACCCAAAGATTAAAAAAAAAACATGCTGACAGAAAATGTTACTTATTTCAGTTGCTTAAATGTGTACAATACATCTGGCAACAGATATAATTATATTCTTGTTTCAGAATCCCAAATTGAATTTAAATATTATAAATGTCAGTTTATTGTAATGTTATCAGTTCAATAAAAATATTGTTTAAACTAACAGATAAAATATTTTGTATTGTTTGTGAAAATTAACTAACGCCCCTGGATACAAAAATTTAATAAAATCTATTATCAGTGGTTTATAATCTCACTGATTTTGTGTTTAAATAATTCCACTTTATCTCTGTGTTCTACTGGTCAAAAATATTTTAATTCTTTCTATTCAATTTTTCACTTTACTTGTCAGCAGCAACATTTAAACATTTTGTTTTAATATCACTGGTTACAGAAAATTTTAAGCAAAAAGTCAATATTGCTGATGTTACAAAAATTTCTTTAAATAGAAAAAATTATCACCACGACGAACGAGACACCCATATAACATTGATTGACAGGACGGGTCAGGTCGCTGTCAATTTCATACGTACGTCACAGAAGTTTGTTTGTATGTTTACAATGACGTATTGAATTTCATAATTTCTGTTGCACATGAGATGTTAGTAGGACGAGGGTAAAGAAATAAAATTTTATAATCTTTTTATTTTAAATCAAAATGAGGATGCGATAAAATAAAGAAAATATTTCCTGAAAAAGGGTATACAGCCACCTTTGGTAAACGACTACTTGTCCATAATCAGAATCGGTCCTTAATCAGTACCTTTCCATAATCAGTACCTTTCCATAATCAGTACCTGTCCTAAATCAGTTTTTTAACGTTCGTTTGTTCTATAGTCGGACTAATTATAAACCTCTGTAAAAAGACTACAAAAACCAGTGTTCAATATTCATTTAGTTAATTATTCAGTGAAAACATCACCTGTCCATTAAGACTAGTGTAAAAAGTCTTCTTTGAATTAAAATTTATTAAAAAGTATTTCTAAATAAAGATCAGCTATCTTTCAGCTATCGTTCAGCTATCGATTTAGACCAGTTTTTCCTCTCTACTGCATATTATAACTGAAAAACGGACTAGTTTTCAAAATGTCTTTTGCTTCTTATCTATTTCAAATGTGTCTTGTTGGAGTAAATGCGATTTAATAATAATAACAATAATAATAATAATAATAATAATAATATTTTTTACCATTCTGTACATTTATTATATATTTTTTATCATTCAGATCAGATTATTTTCATGATTATTACTATGTTGTCGTCTGTGTAGTAAAACATAATAACTGGCTAAATGACCGATATCAATCATAAACCGGGGTATTAAAATCATGTTATCAGCTATGTCATACTACAGATAACTGACAGGTTAATTACATACGTTACAGGTATATTACTCCAAACATTGATGTATTACCAACACAATATACAAGAGAGAAGAAAAGTCACAGCAAGTTACAACACACAAGTGAAATTAATATGTCGAGTTACATATATCTAATATGTAGCCATTTGTTATCTGGACAAATTTACCGTTATAAAATTCTAACATTAACTACTGAACTTCTTGTGTTTTGAATTAAGGAAATGCAAAATACTTAGTACCTAACTTAGACAATCGACCAGATAGATTTACCCGATCCCATAGGAAATTCCTAGACTTTTCCTAAAAATCCTTTCATATGACTTCTTAGAATTCAGGTTGTTTGCAAATTGGCGAGTTTCCCTTTCTTGAGACACACACCTTAAACCGTTTGCAGCTATTCACGTTCATTTAAAATATTTTATTGCGCAAGGAAATCTGATGTCCATTTCTACAAGAGAAAACACTTTGTTTGTTATCGGTTAAATGATATTTGATTTATATTTTTTCCGTTAAAGGTAACACTGATGTTCGTTTTTACCTATTCATTTATTTATTCATAATAACACAAAATTGTATCATCATCATCATTTATTGTTATCCTCATTACATGAGATATATTTATATAATTGTGTAACTTAACTAATTATATAAGAGATCAAGTAAACGAACATTGCATAACTATAAGCAAAAGCAATTAAAGTGTGAAACATGGTAACCTAATAATTTTGTGCACAATTATATATACAACATATATTATATGGACCTGTTATAGCATGTCTACTATAGCAAGTCGGAAATTATGGGTTTTGGAGTATCCACGGTCTATTGTAGATCAAGAGTTCAGTAGTCTTTGATACAAGGCTGAAGCCCGTAGAATAAACCTGTATGATACTCGAATGAATGAAATCCATTCCTCTGATTGAGTGACACATTTCAAAGGTTTACCCAAGAAAGAGAGATATTGTGTACTGTAGCTAATTCAGGACATGAACATGTTAAATGCTGAAAAACATTATTAAAAGTCCGAGTACACAAGTCACATGTATGAACATCTGAATTAGGTGGGGTTGTCCAAAGTTTAGAGACAAATTTCGCTGCTGCAAGATCCTCTGCGTTTTTAGCTGTTTCCCAGATAAGGGTTGGTGGAATGCTTACCGTGAGCTCGCGATATAATTTATAATCTAGGTCATTTATAGTACGATGTAACCAGTTTTCTGATTCCGTAGCATGTACATGTAGGTTGACTATTTTCTTCCATTGAAATTTTGCTGGGAAAGTCTGGTTAACAAGAAAATCTTTTAGAAATTCATTCAAGTTGTATTTGCACAAAATGAACCACAGGTCTGGAATAAAACCTTTCTGTTTATCCGGAGCTTCTATAAAACGATAAAGTCTTTGAATGAATATTTGTTTTGTAAGGTAATTTGAGTCCATGAGGCAAAGTTTGCCAAGAAATAGAAGTTTGCGTTTGTCTACTTCAACTGAAAGTTTGTGCATGTCAAGCATGCTTTCACACATATCTGAGCGGGTTCTTATAGGAAGGTCTTGAATTGCCTTGCATATGAAATGATGAGATTGATCCAGTGTTTTGATGTCACTTTTCCGAAGATTATTCCAAACTTCACAGCCATAAAGTACAGTCGGTATAACAACTTTTTGGTAGAGCTTTGATAGAACCAATGGATTTGTGGAATTATGTTTAATGTTATTAAATCCATAGAAGACCTTTCTGCCTTTGTCCACTTTATCCCTTGTGCGATTTGTAGAATTGAAAAATGCGTTTTGGAGAACTCCAAAATGTAAATATTCTTTTGATACCTGTAGTTGAGTATCACCGATGTAACATGAAATTGACAGGTTATCGTAGTGCCGTTCGGCTACCCCAAAAACCAGAAATTCCGACTTGCGTGGACTAAAAGTAAAATGCCAGTTGCAAGAATAATTATATGACAGGTTTAACATATTTTGGAGACCAGTTGGAGAAAGACTAATGCATGCCAAATCATCAGCAAATGTAGGGATAGATTTAACAAGCTTGCCGATTCTAGCTCCAAAACCTGATTTATCGAGGAGTTCTAATAATTCATCTATATAAACAAGGTATAGAAAGGTTGAGAGAACTCCCCCTTGTCGTACACCTTGTTGAACGTTAAACCACTTAGAAACTGTTCCATTAATGACAACTGCACTGTATGTGTTAATATGGGAGTCATAGAGTAATCTCCATAGGATACCTTTAATGCCTAATCTATGTAGCTTAACTAATAGGCCATGACGCCATACTGTGTCAAACGCTTTTGTTATATCAAGAAATGCTACATAAACTTTACTACCACGCTCAATGTTATGGTTAAATGTTTCTTGAAAATTAAATACCCCTGTTATTCAACTAAGTCCAGTCTGAAAGCCTTGCTGATGGCAATTTGGGAACCTCTGGGCAAAGTCAAGTTTTTGGATTTTTAATAATATAACTTTTTCTAGGAGTTTCAACAGAGTTGGTAGGAGCATTATAGGTCTGTAGTTGTCAGGAATCGATTTGTCTTTATTACCTCCTTTGAATATAGGAATAATTAGGCCTTTATGCCAGGATTCCGGAATACGCCCTAATTTAAAGATAGCATTAAATAGTTTAACAATGAAGGCACACAGTTTTTCTCCACCATATCGAATATGTTCACCATGAATGCCATCATGACCAGGGGCTTTGTTTAACTTGATATCTCGTACAAGTTTATTTATTGTAGTAAGATCTACATCTACATTCGATATAATGTTTAGATCGAATAAATTTTGATTTAGCACTGTATCAAATTCTTCTTCTATTTGTTTCCTGAATTTGTGATTAAATTGTGGGTGATCAAGTGGTGCATATATTTCGCTATAAAAATTTGCAAATGCACTTGCAACACCGTTAGGGTCATTATGAGATTGCCCTTTGAAGTTGATCTCTGGATATACTTTTTCAACTCTAGGTTTATGACGCTTGACCATTTTCCAAACATTCTGATATCAAGGTCTGCGGCTTCTTGTAATTCACGTGACACAGTCTCGAAATAATCTTCCGCTGCTTGATCAAGAGTATTACGAAAGGTCCTTTTAGCACGTTTGTAATTCACGTATGATTGAAATTCTTGTCCTCTTGGTCTTCCTTCAGAAATCCAAATTGCTCTGAAATTTCGCTCAGCAATGTGTGCAGCTTTTACATCTTTTGTCCAGTAAGGTTTACTATATTGGTTAAACCTAGAGTAAGGGATAGTGTCTTCGGAACTGGAGATAAGAATGTCTGTGAGTAGGTGTACTACTGTATCAATATTTTCACAAGTTGTCATCGGATATGCGTATAACACATCTATACGGTTACTGACTGTCTGGGCATAGGACGTTAAGTGTTCATTGGTTGTTTTATGCCAAGCAATATGCTTTGTACGGGAGTTACTTAGTTGATGAGGATTACATACGTTGTCAACATTTACGGTTGTAACAATTGGAAGATGATCAGAGGTTATCGACAAACTGCCTTCAGCAAGAATTTCAGACTTTGTAAGGGAAGCTGTATTCTTGTCAGTAAATAAATAATCAAGTAAGGTTTTGTTCCTTGGGAAGGTATAATTAACCCCTTTACGTAAGCTACCAACATTTAAAGGTACTACATTACAATCTGATACAAAACTTACCAGTTCTGATGACTTGTACAAATTGGTCTTTCCTTTATCACATTGTAATAAACTAGCATTGAAGTCACCAGCTACTATAACTCTACCTAGTAATAATTATAAACATCTTTAACTTTATTAAGCTCATTTAAATACAGATCAAGTGAGCTTTCAGATGGGAGATAAGCTGCAAATATATACAATTTTGTACCATTTTGTAATCTTATTTCAATACCTACTAATCGTTCTGAATGTGTCTGTTCTATTTCTGTTACAATAGATTCCATAGTTTTTCTAAACATTATAGCTACACCACATTTAACAAATGCTTTGCTATCACTTGAGGTATCAATTTTTGTTACACATTTATAACGAGTATCAATACTATCTAAAAATGTTTTGGTACTTTCTCGAAGCTTGTGTTCTGTGATAGCTAGAACGTCAACATTAATTAGCGATAACATTTCAGCTATACAGAGTGAAGATGAAATAGCACCCCTTATATTCCATGTTAATATGTTCAACATAATGATATATATAACAGTCAATATTGTGTATTTGTGAGTGTTCATCATGTTGTATATATTTACCATGACTCAGTTTGGTTGTACCATTCCCGGTTACTGTACCATTTTCTGCAAATTATTTCATCTGGCCAAAATCCTGGTTGCTCGAGCAATTGGCCATGTTCAGTATACACGTTTATTTTTGCTGATACGCGACCTTTCCTTGCTTTAAACAACTGTAAGTGTGTGACGTGCACACCTTTGCGCGACATAAAGTTTATAATACCAGTTCTAGTTGTTTGTTCGCCAATACGCGATACATAATACTTAGAGATTTTATTTCGTTTAATACCAACAAATATATCTGCTTCCTGTTCAGAGTTAGATTTATTTGGGTATTGCCTATCACTTGTAGTACGGGGTAAATGCGATATGTTGCGTTTACCACTTTTATCGACATTAACTTCTATAGTTGCGTCAGGTTTGTCGGCCAGGTTATTAGAGATGTGAAACGCAGTTGCTGTGTTGTTGTGAACTTCTCTTATTGTTTTGCCTACTTTAATACTAAGTAAGCCATCATTTTTGTTTTGCGATGCACATTTTGACGAATTTGTTTCAGAACTTTTAGTTACTGACGTTTGTAGTTCAGAACCAGGTGAAAAGGATGATTTCGGTATCACTATTTCAATATCACTAGAATCCTGGTCCGATATTGGTGCATTAATGTCAGTTCTAGATTGGAAATATTCTTTTATGTCCTCTTGATGATCAATGTTATTTACATTAAGTTTAGGTTTAAAGTCTGAATGGGATTTCCTAAACAATACTTTCGATTCACGGAATGAATGGTTGCTGTTACCAATCGTTCCTGTTCCTCGTCCAGTTTTAGCATATGCTTACAGTGTAGGTAATAGTCGAAATCCCCAACTGATCTAAGACATTCATCAGCACGCTTGATAAACGAGTCAAAACGTGTGATTTTGGAGAGTACAATACTGTGTATAATACAGTCTATCACACTATTTTGTAGTTATGTATAAGACAGTCTATCAAACTATCATTGTTAGTGATGTATAAGGCTATAAGGCAATCTATCACACTATTTTGTAGTTATGTATAAGACAGTCTATCACACTATCTGTGTTAGTGATGTATAAGGCTATAAGACAGTCTATCACACTATTTGTATTAGTTATGTATTACACAGTCTATCACACTATTTTGTAGTTATGGTTAAGACAGTCTATTACACTATTTGTATTAGTTATGTATTATACAGTCTATCACTCTATTTGTGTTAGTTATGTATAATACAGTCTATCATACTATTTGTATTAGTTGTGTATAAGACAGTCTATCACACTTTCTGAGTTAGTTATGTTTAGGCAGTCTATCACACTATTTTGTAGTTATGTATACAACAGTCTATCACACTATCATTGTTAGTGATGTATAAGGCTATAAGGCAGTCTATCTCACTATTTTGTAGTTATGTATAAGACAGTCTATCACACTATCATTGTTAGTGATGTATAAGGCTATAAGGCAATCTATCACACTATTTTGTAGTTATGTATAAGACAGTCTATCACACTATCTGTGTTAGTGATGTATAAGGCTATAAGACAGTCTATCACACTATTTGTATTAGTTATGTATTACACAGTCTATCACACTATTTTGTAGTTATGGTTAAGACAGTCTATTACACTATTTGTATTAGTTATGTATTATACAGTCTATCACACTATTTGTGTTAGTTATGTATAATACAGTCTATCATACTATTTGTATTAGTTGTGTATAAGACAGTCTATCACACTATTTGTGTTAGTTATGTATAATACAGTCTATCAGACTATTTGTATTGGTTGTGTATAATACAGTCTATCACATTATCATTGTTAGTGATGTTTAGGCAGTCTATCACACTATTTGTGTTAGTTATGTATAATACAGTCTATCAGACTATTTGTATTAGTTGTGTATAATACAGTCTATCACACTATCATTGTTAGTGATGTTTAGGCAGTCTATTACACTATTTGTATTAGTTATGTATTATACAGTCTATCACACTATTTGTTTTAGTTGTGTATAAGACAGTCTATCATACTATTCGTATTAGTTATGTATAAGACATTCTATCACACTATTTGTATTAGTTATGTATAAGACGGTCTATCATACTATTTGTATTAGTTATGTATAATACAGTCTATCACACTATTTGTATTAGTTATGTATAAGACATTCTATCACACTATTTGTATTAGTTATGTATAAGACAGTCTATCACACTATTTTGTAGTTATGTATAAGACAGTCTATTACACTATTTGTATTAGTTATGTATAAGACGGTCTATCATACTATTCGTATTAGTTATGTATAAGACAGTCTATCACACCATTTGTATTAGTTATGTATAAGACAGTCTATCACACTATTTTGTAGTTATGTATAAGACAGTCTATCACACTATCATTGTTATTGATGTATAAGGCAATAAGGCAATCTATCACACTTTTTTGTAGTTATGTATAAGACAGTCCATCACACTATCTGTGTTAGTGATGTATAAGGCTATAAGACAGTCTATCACACTATTTGTATTAGTTATATATTATACAATCTATCACACTATTTTGTAGTTATGGTTAAGACAGTCTATTACACCATTTGTATTAGTTATGAATTATACAGTCTATCACACTATTTGTGTTAGTTATGTATAATACAGTCTATCATACTATTTGTATTAGTTGTGTATAAGAGAGTCTATCACACTATTTGTATAAGTTATGTATTATACAGTTTATCACACTATTTGTGTTAGTTATGTATAATACAGTCTATCACACTATTTGTATTAGTTATGTATAATACAGTCTATCACACTATTTGTGTTAGTTATGTATAATACAGTCTATCATACTATTTGTATTAGTTATGTATAATACAGTCTATCATACTATTTGTATTAGTTGTGTATAAGACAGTCTATCACACTATCTGTGTTAGTGATGTATAAGGCTATAAGACAGTCTATCACACTATTTGTATTAGTTATGTATAAGACGGTCTATCACCCTATTTGTATTAGTTGTGTATAAGACAGTCTATCACACTATTTATATTAGTTGTGTATAATACAGTCTATCACACTATTTTGTAGTTATGTATAAGACAGTCTATCACACTATTTGTATTAGTTATGTATAATACAGTCTATCACACTATTTGTATTAGTTATGTATAAGACAGTCTGTCACACTATTTGTATTAGTTATGTATAAGACAGTCTATCACACTATTTGTATTAGTTATGTATAAGACAGTCTATCACACTATTTGTATTAGTTGTGTATAATACAGATTATCACACTTTCTAAGTTAGTTATGTATTATAAAGTTTATCACACTATTTTGTAGTTATGTATAAGACAGTCTATCACACTATTTGGGTTAGTTATGCATTATACAGTCTATCACAATATTTGTGTTAGTTATGTATAATACAGTCTATCACACTATTTGTATTAGTTGTGTATAATACAGTCTATCACACTTTCTGAGTTAGTTATGTATTATAAAGTCTATCACACTATTTTGTAGTTATGTATAAGACAGTCTATCATACTATTTGGGTTAGTTATGTATTATACAGTCTATCACAATATTTGTGTTAGTAATGTATAATACAGTCTATCACACTATTTGTATTAGTTATGTATAATACAGTCTATCACACTATTTGTATTAGTTATTATAATTTAATTTCTAAATTCTGTTACATCATACTGCAATTCAAACAGAACGTAAATGCACGTGCTCGCTTTTCATATTATACCCCAATAAACTACGCAATGATAGCAATGCTAAACGTGAATGACATGACGTATGACTTTTACCATTTCATTGACTGAAATTGTTTGTTGATGATAGTTCCAACGCGGAGGAACTTTTTTAAATTTATAAACAAAATCAAGAAAAATAAAACAGCATATTGTTTCATGTCTCAGTTTTAAGTGTTTAAAATTAAATTATAAGGAATAACTTGTGTTTTGACAAGTTTATTGAGTCATAACATGAAAAACGGTGTGCCCACTTTTTCATAACGCGCAACGCGTATAAATACTAGTACCACAAGATAAAACATTTGGTGTTAGAAAGGCTTCCTATATGGGGATACATATCTATTTTAAAATACAAATTCATTATGAATTAAATAAAATGTATGTTTTATAATTTATACATCATAACTCAGTTATACATTAGTTAACACGCAGTTTTGACATAGGGTTTGTTTAAATCACGATTTTTATTATTGTCAATTGTGATAATCGTGATTGGAAATAAGACGTCAATTGTTATTTATCAATATTAACTATAATTATCAGTATTCATCGGATTGGTTTATGGGACAATTTTATTGTCTAAATCAATTATGAGTCAATCACTAATAAGTGTCATCTGGTCGCTAGGTTTGAATCTCGGAGCAGCTCATAGTGTGAGAAAGCTTGGTACTCCGATTTTCTCCACCATCTCAGTACTTAACGGCTCCATACAAGTGGAAAGTCATGACCAATTACTCTTTGCAGTAATATAAACTATGTTCTTAGACAACAGACGGATATATATATTTTGGTACCTTTCCATGTCAAAATGAACGGTTTTCGTTGATCACAAAGTGCACACAGACTATCAGCCAACTAAACTATGTACTCTAGCAGCAGAATGTACATAAGGTACCAGGATATAGTACATGTCATGTAAACTGTGTGTGATATTAATGAACGACCGATATCAACACATTACAGAGCAAGTTCAGTTAGGTGGTTTTATAGGATCTTAAAAAGGAAACTTTCCTCACGGCGCTTGAAATTAAAAATATGAATTATTACCGTTAAAATGATGACATAATTACAGATAATACACAGTTGAAGTATATTTGTTTTTGAAGTTATTTTAAACACAAAAGCATTCCTATTTATAATGTCATATATTAATTCGTTTAACATTTTTGGTCGCAACTTTAATAAATTATTTGCACTAATAATAAACAAAATTAAAACAATACACATACACACACATGCACGTACACACTACACATGCACACACACATGTACACACACACACACACACACACACACACACACACACACACACACACTAGTAAAATAATGTTTTAGTACTTAGACCATCAAAGACAAACGGATAATATGAAATTCTGGGTTGAAAATGTACATTAACGGTGAAAACAATTGTCTGACAGGAAATATTAATTTTAGTTTATTTACTGGAGTCGACGTAATGTTGGACTAAAGCACTCATTCTATATCTGCAAAGTCAGTGTAATTACCTGCGCGAGTCAGCTGGTACACTAACAAATAAAAACCAGAAATATGAAAACACGAAAATATTTGATTTGTCACGAACTAATCATAAATAGTATGCAATGATGACAAAAACACGTATTGATATTATATTGTATGTACTGGAAAATATGAGTACACTGTATGTAAACACGAAGCAAGTCTAGATCATTTTTGGATTTAATGCGATTAGAACTAAAAGTGCAACCTTTTTCAAACGATTCGCATTCAGTAATTTTTGATCAATTTTATATCGCTATAAAAATACAATAAATTATGATGTAAAAAGACTGAACAATCAACATTTTTTATCATCGGTAATCTGTAATAAATACTCTTTAAGTATTTTGAGACATTTATCATCGAATTCAACATCACGCTAGAAGATATTGAATGTGGCTAGAAGTAATTCTAAATACGCTTAATGATATCAAAAAGAAAAAAAAATCCGATTTAAATTTCAATAAAAATGAAAATGAAAGTATTTTATAAGATAATTTCCATTAAAACACAAAAGTATAGAAGAATTAACCAAATCAAATGAAAGTGAAATATTTAGTTCAAACACTATGAAGTAAGCGATAAATTTAATTCAAATATACATATCTGCTTCATTTTGTGGAATTGCTACATTTACGCCAATAAAAATATATGTCCGTGTTTTATCGTCAAAAAATACACGGACCGTCATACACATGAAAACAGAATAAATCACTAATTTCGCTACTGTGATTTCTTCGCAACATGTGCACGGCGCCGCTATTCTTAAATCATTTACATCTATATTATTTTTAATTATGTCTCAAATTTTGGTAAGGACACTTTTGATAGATAATTCTCAATCAAGAATTTCCGTTTTGCTCTGTTCACATTACATTTTGACAATTTTTTCTTTCAGAGTAGTCTGTAATAACCTCGTACCGCAATTTTAAACATGGAATGTTATATTTAATTCCCCGGATGAAGTTGGTAGTGAATGTATAATTATCAATTCAATTCAATAATCATTATCGACTTAAAGCATATACAGTCTAAAGCCACATATACATCCAAAGTGGCACATTAAACAAACAAGTAATATATATGAGAACTATAGTACATCGTATATACTCTACAGAGTTATCAAGGTTAAATGCATGAAATAACGATAATTTGTTAAATACAGTTCAAGATGGCCAATGACAGTACCCTTAGGATATATATTTCCTTCTTAAATTGATATATGGGACATAGTTATATCCTATACCACTTTTTGAATTTAATCATAAAAATACATTCAAAAAGTGGTATATGACCATATGTCATACATGTATATCACTTTTTGAATGTATTTTTATGATTAAATTTAAAAAAGTGGTATATGACACTTATATAAAGTGAAATTCTGTTTTCATAACATCCATGAAACAACATTTACATAATCTTTATTTTTTTGTCAATATTTTCATAGCGACCTGTCTCAATAGCTAAATTGTGTGATGAAATTCTTAAACTAGTAAGAAGACATCTAAGATTAGACTTATCGATACATTCTAATAATTTTCCATTTTAGGTTCCTTTTTAAACACAGCTTATTACATAGACACTTAACTATGACTGTTTATATTGATCCTGTTTTAAAGTTTAAAGTTTAAAAAACATTAAAATTTGAAATTTAAAAAATCATTATTGGTAATAATATTGTTCTTCATATAATATCAAATGTTTCTTCCGTAATTATAAAATCTGTCGCTACATCAAAAGTAAGTTTTTTGTTAACCTTTCTGTTTGCGAGACCCCGTCTAGGAAAAAATTGTGACCTACTATTATGTAAAATATTAAAAATCCTGTACCATTTTTATTTTATTTTTTCTTTGAACCAAATAAATTGAATTTGAACATATACAACGGGGTTTACTAATTTGTGAAACGATGTTCATAATTATATATTTCTTTGTCATCCATTAATTTTGTCAAACAAGTTTTAAATACTGAAGTTAACAATTAAAAAAAATTGAATGGATAAGAAAAATAATCCTCGATCACTTCTGGGTTAGGATTGAATTTTCTAAATACTTGAGTGCATCATATCCTGTGTTAGGTCAAACTATAGAATAGAAATCGGACATCCTCATTTTCAGAAAATTCTATCTCAATATCATGTGAAGAATTTTAATTTTTTTCGAAAAGAATTATTACTTTGTTATACCCACAAACAGCTTGTTGAAAATTGATCAACTTTTTTTAATTATATTTATAATAATTCCGTTGAATTACTTTCCGAGGACAATCACAATATCATTTTTCTTCCTTTTTTTCTTTATTCTTTGGCTTATTCTGAAATTACGATTTCTATAACGTTAAAACTCTACATATAGTTTCAGATATGAAAAGTAAATATAGGTTTTTAACTAACTAACTAACTAACTAACTAAATAAATAAATAAAGTAGAATAAATAATAATAAATTAAGTTAGGAAAGAATATATTGTCGTCAAAGACGGAAATGAATATAAATTTATGGAAGTCCAATAAAAACAAGAGTTATATTGAGAAGGTTATCTTTTTTGACCGTCAGTGTTGCGTAAATACATTCGTATGCGGAAGATTGACAAATTACTGCTATCTGATGACCTTGTATGACCTGTAATTTCCACTTGACCACAAACAACGGGCCGGTAAAACGTCATTGACCCTCGTTTATTAATTACCCGAACTAATACATTAACTAATAATATGTCTTGTTAAATGTAAGTCATAGAGACTTTCATAACTCTATTAATGGGTACCTGTCAAAAACTCAGTCCATCAAACCATTACAATAGCCATAAAACCCGTTCCTTACTCATATGAAAGAAAACACATTCAGTATAAAAAGGGCTGAGCTTTGTATATCGGCATATTCACAAGTAACCACAGCCAAGTACACAGCAAGAAAGTCAAGGTAAGTAATGCCCAATGACTCAACATTTTCTTGTCTCAGCGACGATCTACTTTTTATCAAATTTTACTCGTTTTTATCAATTATGAATAATTATTTTCAGGATTAATAAATAAAAATATTAACGTCCCGTAAGAATATTTCATTTTCTTGATAAATTGTTAACAAACCGTAGTAAATATGTTGATACATGTTTTTTATAGTTGATAAAAAAAGACGAACTTACAGTTTTAATATTATTTTTATTTTTTCTTAAGTATACTAAGCTTTCCCTTTGATGCACGTCTCAGTATTTGATTTTTTTTTCAAATTTCAGGATTTTTGGCAGTTTTTCAATGAGAATATATAAAAAAATTGTGATAATAGTATGTGACTGTTCTTATTAAGACTATAAATCTTAATTGTATCAGTACATTTCTCACAAGTAATGTTTTAATTTTCTTTTAAAATTTCGAAATAACTCATCATTCTGCTAAAAGTTCACCGAGAAAAAGTTGTTAAAATAAAAATGATGATATAAACCTTAAATCTGATTTAACATTTGCATGTAATTTATATCTTTTATTTCACAGTCAAAGAAAAAATCATGAAGTGTCTTATCATACTAGCTTTGATTGGTGCTGCTTGTGCCACATATTACAAGGGTGGTAATTTTATCGGCGGTGGAGGATTGTACAACAACTACTATGGTGGAGATTGGGGATTCAATGACGGATGGGACAACGGATATATTGATCCTTATTTCGGTGGTGGTGGTGCTGTGATTGGTCGCGCTGGATTTGCTCGTGGTCCATTTGGTGGTGTTGTAGGTGGTGCCGGAATTGTAGGCGCACGTGGTTTTGGTGGAAATCTTGGATTTGGCAGACAGCTTGGAAAAGGATACTACTGTAAGTATAGAGACTACCATATAACTGATTTCGCTAGCTTGTCCTTTCTAATTAAAGTTTTGGTCTATAAACGTAATGAGCTAATTATAGTATTTGTAGTTTGTTATACAATTCATCCGCTTTGATTTCTGTAATAAACGCATGATAAATAACCTTCGGAGAGAAATCCATTAAAGGGTTTCATTTTTGACTAAAAGTTGTGAATTAACAGATTTTCGTTTTTCTCTAAGGATTAAAAATGCCAAAATGTTTAGACTTTAAGGACTCATACATCTGTAAGAGTTACTGATACTGTTAAAATCAAAAGAACAAACCAACTTTGAATACTAAATGGGACAGATAAGTCTTAAGACCATTCAGAGAGACTTTAACAGTTTTAATTATTCTTTTCAACATACGTGTAAAATTATTTTTGTTTAATTATCGATTTTATCAACTAATTTTTTTCTATCGATAAAGAATCAAATGAAGAAACCATTAAATTATGTAAACTGTACGGCTTTCGAGGAAAAGAGGCATCAAAATGTAAATTTATTCTGTCAAAGGACATAGGAAAATGCTTCATACTTCAAATTTTATCCGGATGTTAAAAAACTATTCCGCATCTGGGTCAAATTTAATCGTTATTATGAACCGACAAATTTATAAGATATTCAGTATTGGTGAATCGATATAAAGTAGATAACTATAAAATCATAATTACGTGTAGTTTAGTTATCAGGTTTCGGGAAGGAGGGGGAACAATCGCTTACGTCGAGTAAAAATAATAAAAATATCAAATTTACTTTTTTACCGTTTCTTAATCTTTTATGTTTTATGTTCCTTTTTAATTTATTCTATCTTAGGTGAGTTTCATCAACAGTAAATTTAAAGAATCATCCATGTTTTTAGATAATTTCAAACTTAAGCTAAATGATAACAAATTAAAACGTGTAAAGGACGTATACATTGTATACTTGTTTGCAGGGTTAAAATTCTTGTTACCACGATTGTAAAAATTTGTAGATATTTTTATTAAAAGTCTTAATTAAAGCTGTATTAAGTTTTTCAAACTTCTGAGGTTTTTTTGATTTTCTAAAAATATATTTTTAAAAAATAGATTACTTCTTATCACGATCCGTGTGATTCATTTTCTAAAATTTCATTCCTATTAGCTGTAAAAAAAATGGAATCCTCTAATGGTTGGTTAATGTTTAACGATGATAATTATTTGCTTGGGGCATGCGCACGGATGTACAGTTTTTCCAGTGAATCGAAGGTGAAACCTGACAAATTGTATTAATTGTCCATCATTAATATCCAAATGTATTCGCAATGGTGTAACGTATCTTTTACAAGTCACAAATGACAAATTTAATGAAATTCTGTGTTAAATGTATCTAATTCACCGTTTTGTAAGTTGTGTTTAAATGCCCCGGTTTTTTTTTATGACGTAACCATGTTCTAATATTAGATCCCACAGGCTACATTTCTCTGTGAAATTATTGTTATTTCTATATTTATTCGAGCTTTTATCGGTTAACCAAATGTAACATTGTTCATTAGGAACATCATTAATTAGATCAGCACCGTTTTAATTTTTTCCTTGGGAAAACTTAATGCAGCTTTAAATGACAATAATATACATGTACATGTAAAATTCTGAACTTCGTCATAAACTATTTTATTTCTTTTCAGAAATTGATTGTTGTTATCAGCGACCAAAGATCATCATATTCATCAACGGAGTTGTGTACGTTTGTATGTCCGTTCATGGTGCCGCATCAACCACGGTTATGTAGAACCCTGTATGGGCACTCACTACGTATATAAAATTATACATTTATCACTGATGCCCGGATTGTTATTTTTATACTATTTCATGTATTTGTAAATAAAAATGGCAGGTTTTTTTATTATACAGTTTTTGTGTTATAACTTGATTTTCACTTTACTGATAAAAATTATAAGAAATTGAATTTACTTTATTCAATCAATTGAAAATCTGGGTCAAAAATGTTCTCTTAAATCGAGACATCATTGGTCGGAAGAGAGGGTTTTTAATTATTTGTTTTCTTTCATTAAAACATTTTTATGTTGAGTATGGTAAAAGAAATTCAATATCCATTACATTATGTTCAGACTTCAGGCGCGTCATTGTCCTTGCGATGTTGTAAATATCATACGACAATAAAATTGTGTGTGTGTGTGTGTGTGTGTGTGTGTGTGTGTGTGTGCGTGCGTTCGTGTGAAGTCAAGTACTAAAACTAATGACGCAAGTGATTATACACTTCATGATTTCTGTAAGCAGTGGTGTGGTTAATGAACTTACAATTACAAGCAACTGTTTCAAAAATTGACTTAAAAGTTCAAGCTGCATTAAGTTTTTCAATTTTCTGAATTTTTTTTTCTAAAAATTTTCTTTTTTTTTAAATAGATAACTTCTAATCACGATCCGTGAGATTCATTTTCTAAATTTTCATTCCTTTTAGCTGTAAATACTAGTAAACGGAATCCTCTGACCGGTTGGTCAATGTTTATCGATTATGAACCGGGAGCAGTGCGCACGGATGTACGGAAACTCCAGTAAATCGAAAGTGAAACCTGACAAATTGTATTTATTGTCCGTCATTAATATCCAAATGTATTCGCAATGGTGTTATGTATCCCTTACTAAGGCAAAATGACAAATTCAATGAGGTTCTACTGTTTAATTTATCGTATTTCACCGTTTTGTAAGTTGTATTTAAATGACCCGGTTTTTTATGATGTAACCATATTCTAATATTAGATCCCACCTGCAACATCTTGCTGGGAAATTATTGTTGTTTCTGTATTTATTCGAGCTTTTATCATTGAACCAGATGTAACATTGTTGATTAGGAACATCATTAATTAGATCAGCACCGTTTTAATTTTTTCCTTGGAAAACTTAATGGCAGCTTTAAGAACTGGCAGATATATGTTATCTATAATAAAATACAAACACAAAACACTTTTGTAATAGTCATCGAATGTCGCTTAGAATATATTAACACTATTGCATAGCCTGCCCAATGTCGCCGAAAAATTCATGAACAGAAGTTATAAACACTATTGTTCGTGTCGTCCAAGGCAACACTGGAGGGTCTATACAATAGTTTTTATATTCTGCGGAAACAGGACGGAATATACAATAGTTGTTATATATTCTTCGGCGACCTAGGTCAAACTATACAGTAAATCTATTCCTATGTCGCAGAAGAATTTATAAACACTATTATATAGCCCGTCATATGTCGCCGCAGAAATTATAATCACTATTCTATAGCCTGTCCAATGTCGCCGAAAAATTTCAAACCCTATTGTGTAGCCCATCATATGTCGTCGTAGAATGTATAAAAACTATGAATAGTCCGTTCAATAACGGTCGCTTTATACGGTCGTTTGATCCATCTGCCGCCCCGTTATATTAATGCTTTTCTGATAGAAAAGGACCCGCTGTACATTCTGTTATTCGCTAGCCTACCAGTCCTATAAAATTGAAGTTAACAAGAGTTACGTGTCTTGATTTTAAACATTAAATTTTGTAATTTATGTTTCATTACAGATAGGAATAAATGACAGTAAATTCAACAAGTTGTTTGTATAGAAAAATAAAGTTTTTATTGCCAAATCTGATAAAACCAGAATAGGAAAAAGACCAAGCTTTTGGTGTTTAAAAAACAAAATAATACCCTTACAAGACACCACATCGAAGGCGTTTTTAAATAGCCTTTAAAACAACCCTTTCCTAAATAGTCAAGTAATTTCTTCCCGTGACGATTCGTGTGATACCGTTCTGAAGACGGATATACTCGGATTCAGTCACACTGTCGGAGATATCAACGATGTGTTATGGGAAGGTAGCTTTATATGCTCGTTTGATCCACCTGCAGCCCTCACGGGGGCATCCTCTCTCAATTCTTTACCCTCTTTTTACTGTTGTTTTAGTTTTACTCTAGCGACAGATTATATATCTCTGTAACCTTTTCTAGTAAGAGTAAAGGCCCAGAAATATCTGTTGCAGAGATTGTAATACACCATACACAACTACCGTGCTGTGAATGGAACCGGGGAAGGTAACTGTCCGATTCAGAAATCTTCATATGCTACATGATTAATCAGCATTATATAGATTCGGGCACGAAAAAATTCTTACTTAGCCAAAATCAAATCGTTAAATGACGTATTGATTAAATGATTAGTAAATTTCATTATGAAAAGAGTGAATACACACTGAATAAAATCTCTTTTTATTATTTTCTTTGGTTTTTGTATTGCAGTTGTAGCAAGGAAACAAATCATTTCACAGGATGAACTTTTTTAAATATACGGTGATTGTGTGTTTGATAACAAACATTTTATTGTTTGTCACTGATGCTTGTTTGCATAATTATTAAATTCCCTGCTTTAAGTCTACATTTGTAATTTATTGATAGTATCTATATTTAATTTTCTGGATAATTAGGTACGTCATTTCAATTTGATTGCAATGTGTGCAGAAAGTCGTCTATAACTTAACATTGCCTTTTTTAAAAAAGGAAAAAGAAAACAGTGTGATAAGGCGTGATTATATAGATTCAGTAACATGCGATTATAACCTGTTCCAGCTATCTGTGTTGTATTATTAACCTATGTGTATAAGCGTCAAAGCTTGAACAATTGATAGAACTGTTTCACACGAGATATTTTATAAAATTAAATCATGACCGTTCTGACATTTGTTTACACTACCGGGTGTATTTTAAATGTGATTTTCTTGATGTATTACTGATAAATGAAATGTAAATCTAAATGTAAAGTAATACATCTCTCTCTCTCTCTCTCTCTCATTATAATCTAATGTACGTTTTCATCAGTTTATAATCGCTTGTATGTATTTGTGTTCGTTATAATATTTGTCAAACTATTTGCAAAGTTACATGCTTTTGATTAATAAGAAACTTCTCAAAACTTCACAAAATTCACTTTTTTCTTTTCGGTCAGATTTCTATTTCATTGTTATATTAATGCTTTTCTGATAGAAGAGACCCGCTGTACATTCTGTTATTCGCTAGCCTATCAGTCCTATAAAATTCGAGTTAACAAGAGTTACGTGTCTTGATGTTAAACATTAAATTTTGTAATTTATGTTTCATTACAGATGGGAATAAATGACAGTCAATTTAACAAGTTGTTTGTATAGAAAAATAAAGTTTTTATTGCCAAATCTGACGACACCAGAATAGAAAACAGACCAAGCTCTCGGTGTTTTAAAAAACAAAATAATACCCTTATAAGACACCACATCCAAGGCTTTTTTGTATAGCATTTAAAACAACCCTTTCCTAAATAGTCAAGTAATTTCTTCCCGTGACGACTCGTGTGATACCGTTCTGAAGACGGATATACTCGGATTCAGTCACACTGTCGGAGATATCACCGATGTGTTATGGGAAGGTAGTTTAATACGCTCGTTTGATCCACCTGCAACCCTCACGGGGGCATCCTCTCTCAATTCTTTACCCTCTTTTTACTGTTGTTTTACTCTAGCGACAGATTATATATCTCTGTAACCTTTTCTAGTAATAGTAAAGGCCAAGAAATATCTGTTGTAGAGATTGTAATACACCATACACAACTACCGTGCTGTGAATGGAACCGGGGAAGGTAACTGTCCGATTCAGAAATCTTCATATGCTACATGATTAATCAGCATTATATAGATTCGGGCACGAAAAAATTCTTACTTAGCCAAAATCAAATCGTTAATTAACGTATTGATTAAATGATTAGTAAATTTCATTATGAAAAGAGTGAATACACACTGGATAAAATCCCTTTTTATTATTTTCTTTAGTTATTGTATTGCAGTTGTAGCAAGGAAACAAATCATTTCACAGGATGAACTTTTTTAAATATACGGTGATTGTGTGTTTGATGACAAACATTTTATTGTTTGTCACTGATGCTTGTTTGCATAATTATTAAATTCCCTGCTTTAAGTCTACATTTGTAATTTATTTCTAGTGTCTATATTTAATTTTCTGGACAATAAGGTACGTCATTTACGATTTGATTGCAATGTGTGCAGCAAGCCGTCTATAACTTAACATTGCCTTTTTAAAAAAAGAAAAAGAAAACAGTGTGATAAGGCGTGATTATATAGATTCAGTAACACGCGATCATAACCTGTTCCAGCTGTTTGTATAGTATTATTAACCTATGTGTATAAGCGTCAAAGCTTGAACAATTGATAGAACTGTTTCACACCAGATTTTTTATAAAATTAAATCATGACCGTTTTGACATTTGTTTACACTACCAGGTGTATTTTAAATGTGATTTTCTTGATGTATTACTGATAAATGAAATGTAAATCTAAATGTAAAGTAATACATATCTCTCTCTCTCTCTCTCTCTCTCTCTCTCTCTCTCTCTCTCTCTCTCTCTCTCTCTCTCTCTGTTATATTAGTCGAATGTATGGTTTCATCAGTTCATAATCGCTTGCATGTATTTGTGTTCGTTATAATATTTGTCCAACTATTTGTAAAGTTACATGCTTTTGATTAATAAGAAACTTTTCAAAACTTCACAAAATTCACTTTTTTCTTTTCAGTCAGATTTTTATTTCACTGTTATATGAATGCTTTTCTGACAGAAAAGACCCGCTGTACATTCTGTTATTCGCTAGCCTACCAGTCCTATAAAATTCGAGTTAACAAGAGTTACGTGTCTTGATGTTAAACATTTAATTTTGTAATTTATGTTTCATTACAGATAGGAATAAATGACAGTCAATTCAACAAGTTGTTTGTATAGAAAAATAAATTTTTATTGCCAAATCTGACGACACCAGAATAGAAAACAGGCCAAGCTCTCGGTGTTTAAAAAAAACCGAATAATACCCTTATAAGACACCACATCCAAGGCTTTTTTGAATAGCATTTAAAATAACCATTTCCTAAATGGTCAAGTAATTTCTTCCCGTGACGATTCGTGTGATACCGTTCTGAAGACGGATATACTCGGATTCAGTCACACTGTCGGAGATATCACCGATGTGTTATGGGAAGGTAGCTTAATACGCTCGTTTGATCCACCTGCAACCCTTACGGGGGCATCCTCTCTCAATTCTTTACCCTCTTGTTACTGTTGTTTTAGTTTTACTCTAGCGACAAATTATAAATCTCTGTAACCTTTTCTAGTAATAGTAAAGACCCATAAATATCTGTTGCAGAGATTGTAATACACCATACACAACTACCGTGCTGTGAATGGAACCGGGGAAGGTAACTGTCCGATTCAGAAATCTTCATATGCTACATGATTAATCAGCATTATATAGATTCGGGCACGAAAAAATTCTTACTTAGCCAAAATCAAATCGTTAATTAACGTATTGATTAAATGATTAGTAAATTTCATTATGAAAAGAGTGAATTCACACTGGATAAAATCTCTTTTTATTATTTTCTTTAGTTATTGTATTGCAGTTGTAGCAAGGAAACAAATCATTTCACAGGATGAACTTTTTTAAATATACGGTGATTGTGTGTTTGATGACAAACATTTTATTGTTTGTCACTGATGCTTGTTTGCATAATTATTAAATTCCCTGCTTTAAGTCTACATTTGTAATTTATTTGTAGTGTCTATATTTAATTTTCTGGACAATAAGGTACGTCATTTACGATTTGATTGCAATGTGTGCAGCAAGCCGTCTATAACTTAACATTGCCTTTTTAGAAAAAAGAAAAAGAAAACAGTGTGTTAAGGCGTGATTATATAGATTCAGTAACACGCGATTATAACCTGTTCCAGCTGTCTGTGTAGTATTATTAACCTATGTGTATAAGCGTCAAAGCTTGAACAATTGATAGAACTGTTTCTCACGAGATATTTTATAAAATTAAATCATGACCGTTCTGACATTTGTTTACACTACCGGGTGTATTTTAAATGTGATTTTCTTGATGTATTACTGATGAATGAAATGTAAATCTAAATGTAAAGTAATACATATTTCTCTCTCTCTCTCTCTCTCTCTCTCTCTCTCTCTCTCTCTCTCTCTCTCTCTCTCTCTCTCTCTCTCTCTCTCTCTCTGTTATATTAGCCGAATGTACGGTTTCATCAGTTCATAATCGCTTGCATGTATTTGTGTTCGTTATAATATTTGTCAAACTATTTGTAAAGTTACATGCTTTTGATTAATAAGAAACTTTTCAAAACTTCACAAAATTCACTTTTTTCTTTTCAGTCAGATTTTTATTTCACTGTTATATGAATGCTTTTCTGACAGAAAAGACCCGCTGTACATTCTGTTATTCGCTAGCCTACCAGTCCTATAAAATTCGAGTTAACAAGAGTTACGTGTCTTGATGTTAAACATTAAATTTTGTAATTTATGTTTCATTACAGATAGGAATAAATGACAGTCAATTCAACAAGTTGTTTGTATAGAAAAATAAAGTTTTTATTGCCAAATCTGACGACACCAGAATAGAAAACAGGCCAAGCTCTCGGTGTTTAAAAAAAACCAAATAATTCCCTTATAAGACACCACATCCAAGGCTTTTTTGAATAGCATTTAAAATAACCATTTCCTAAAATGGTCAAGTAATTTCTTCCCGTGACGATTCGTGTGATACCGTTCTGAAGACGGATATACTCGGATTCAGTCACACTGTCGGAGATATCACCGATGTGTTATGGGAAGGTAGCTTAATACGCTCGTTTGATCCACCTGCAACCCTCACGGTGGCATCCTCTCTCAATTCTTTACCCTCTTTTTACTGTTGTTTTAGTTTTACTCTAGCGACAGATTATATATCTCTGTAACCTATTCTAGTAATAGTAAAGGCCCAGAAAGTATCTGTTGCAGAGATTGTAATACACCATACACAACTACCGTGCTGTGAATGGAACCGGGGAAGGTAACTGTCCGATTCAGAAATCTTCATATGCTACATGATTAATCAGCATTATATAGATTCGGGCTCGAAAAAATTCTTACTTAGCCAAAATCAAATCGTTAAATGACGTATTGATTAAATGATTAGTAAATTTCATTATGAAAAGAGTGAATACACACTGGATAAAATCTCTTTTTATTATTTTCTTTAGTTATTGTATTGCAGTTGTAGCAAGGAAACAAATCATTTCACAGGATGAACTTTTTTAAATATACGGTGATTGTGTGTTTGATGACAAACATTTTATTGTTTGTCACTGATGCTTGTTTGCATAATTATTAAATTCCCTTGCTTTAAGTCTACATTTGTAATTTATTTGTAGTGTCTATATTTAATTTTCTGGACAATAAGGTACGTCATTTACGATTTGATTGCAATGTGTGCAGCAAGTCGTCTATAACTTAACATTGCCTTTTTAGAAAAAAGAAAAAGAAAACAGTGTGTTAAGGCGTGATTATATAGATTCAGTAACACGCGATTATAACCTGTTCCAGCTGTCTGTGTAGTATTATTAACCTATGTGTATAAGCGTCAAAGCTTGAACAATTGATAGAACTGTTTCTCACGAGATATTTTATAAAATTAAATCATGACCATTCTGACATTTGTTTACACTACCAGGTGTATTTTAAATGTGATTTTCTTGATGTATTACTGATGAATGAAATGTAAATCTAAATGTAAAGTAATACATATCTCTCTCTCTCTCTCTCTCTCTCTCTCTCTCTCTCTCTCTCTCTCTCTCTCTCTCTCTCTGTATATTAGCCGAATGTACGGTTTCATCAGTTCATAATCGCTTGTATGTATTTGTGTTCGTTATAATATTTGTCAAACTATTTGTAAAGTTACATGCTTTTGATTAATAAGAAACTTTTCAAAACTTCACAAAATTCACTTTTTTCTTTTCAGTCAGATTTTATTTCACTGTTATATGAATGCTTTTCTGATAGAAAAGACCCGCTGTACATTCTGTTATTCGCTAGCCTACCAGTCCTATAAAATTCGAAGTTAACAAGAGTTACGTGTCTTGATGTTAAACATTAAATTTTGTAATTTATGTTTCATTACAGATAGGAATAAATGACAGTCAATTCAACAAGTTGTTTGTATAGAAAAATAAAGTTTTTATTGCCAAATCTGACGACACCAGAATAGAAAACAGACCAAGCTCTCGGTGTTTAAAAAAAACCAAATAATACCCTTATAAGACACCACATCCAAGGCTTTTTTAAATAGCATTTAAAACAACCATTTCCAAAATGGTCAAGTAATTTCTTCCCGTGACGATTCGTGTGATACCGTTCTGAAGACGGATATACTCGGATTCAGTCACACTGTCGGAGATATCACCGATGTGTTATGGGAAGGTAGCTTAATACGCTCGTTTGATCCACCTGCAGCCCTCACGGGGGCATCCTCTCTCAATTCTTTACCCTCTTTTTACTGTTGTTTTAGTTTTACTCTAGCGACAGATTATATATCTCTGTAACCTATTCTAGTAATAGTAAAGGCCCAGAAATATCTGTTGCAGAGATTGTAATACACCATACACAACTACCGTGCTGTGAATGGAACCGGGGAAGGTAACTGTCCGATTCAGAAATCTTCATATGCTACATGATTAATCAGCATTATATAGATTCGGGCTCGAAAAAATTCTTACTTAGCCAAAATCAAATCCGTTAAATGACGTATTGATTAAATGATTAGTAAATTTCATTATGAAAAGAGTGAATACACACTGGATAAAATCTCTTTTTATTATTTTCTTTAGTTATTGTATTGCAGTTGTAGCAAGGAAACAAATCATTTCACAGGATGAACTTTTTTAAATATACGGTGATTGTGTGTTTGATGACAAACATTTTATTGTTTGTCACTGATGCTTGTTTGCATAATTATTAAATTCCTTGCTTTAAGTCTACATTTGTAATTTATTTGTAGTGTCTATATTTAATTTTCTGGATAATAAGGTACGTCATTTACGATTTGATTGCAATGTGTGCAGCAAGTCGTCTATAACTTAACATTGCCTTTTTAGAAAAAAGAAAAAGAAAACAGTGTGATAAGGCGTGATTATATAGATTCAGTAACACGCGATTATAACCTGTTCCAGCTGTCTGTGTAGTATTATTAACCTATGTGTATAAGCGTCAAAGCTTGAACAATTGATAGAACTGTTTCTCACGAGATATTTTATAAAATTAAATCATGACCGTTCTGACATTTGTTTACACTACCAGGTGTATTTTAAATGTGATTTTCTTGATGTATTACTGATAAATGAAATGTAAATCTAAATGTAAAGTAATACATATCTCTCTCTCTCTCTCTCTCTCTCTCTCTCTCTCTCTCTCTCTCTGTATATTAGTCGAATGTACGGTTTCATCAGTTCATAATCGCTTGTATGTATTTGTGTTCGTTATAATATTTGTCAAACTATTTGTAAAGTTACATGCTTTTGATTAATAAGAAACTTTTCAAAACTTCACAAAATTCACTTTTTTCTTTTCAGTCAGATTTTATTTCATGTTATATTAATGCTTTTCTGAATAGAAAAGACCCGCTGTACATTCTGTTATTCGCTAGCCTACCAGTCCTATAAAATTCGAGTTAACAAGAGTTACGTGTCTTGATGTTAAACATTAAATTTTGTAATTTATGTTTCATTACAGATAGGAATAAATGACAGTCAATTCAACAAGTTGTTTGTATAGAAAAATAAAGTTTTTATTGCCAAATCTGACGACACCAGAATAGAAAACAGACCAAGCTCTCGGTGTTTAAAAAAACCAAATAATACCCTTATAAGACACCACATCCAAGGCTTTTTTAAATAGCATTTAAAACAACCATTTCCAAAATGGTCAAGTAATTTCTTCCTGTGACGATTCGTGTGATACCGTTCTGAAGACGGATATACTCGGATTCAGTCACACTGTCGGAGATATCACCGATGTGTTATGGGAAGGTAGCTTAATACGCTCGTTTGATCCACCTGCAGCCCTCACGGGGGCATCCTCTCTCAATTCTTTACCCTCTTTTTACTGTTGTTTTAGTTTTACTCTAGCGACAGATTATATATCTCTGTAACCTTTTCTAGTAATAGTAAAGGCCCAGAAATATCTGTTGCAGAGATTGTAATACACCATACACAAATACCGTGCTGTGAATGGAACCGGGGAAGGTAACTGTCCGATTCAGAAATCTTCATATGCTACATGATTAATCAGCATTATATAGATTCGGGCTCGAAAAAATTCTTACTTAGCCAAAATCAAATCGTTAAATGACGTATTGATTAAATGATTAGTAAATTTCAATATGAAAAGAGTGAATACACACTGGATAAAATCTCTTTTTATTATTTTCTTTAGTTATTGTATTGCAGTTGTAGCAAGGAAACAAATCATTTCACAGGATGAACTTTTTTAAATATACGGTGATTGTGTGTTTGATGACAAACATTTTCTGTTTGTCACTGATGCTTGTTTGCATAATTATTAAATTCCTTGCTTTAAGTCTACATTTGTAATTTATTTGTAGTGTCTATATTTAATTTTCTGGACAATAAGGTACGTCATTTACGATTTGATTGCAATGTGTGCAGCAAGTCGTCTATAACTTAACATTGCCTTTTTAGAAAAAAGAAAAAGAAAACAGTGTGATAAGGCGTGATTATATAGATTCAGTAACACGCGATTATAACCTGTTCCAGCTGTCTGTGTAGTATTATTAACCTATGTGTATAAGCGTCAAAGCTTGAACAATTGATAGAACTGTTTCTCACGAGATATTTTATAAAATTAAATCATGACCGTTCTGACATTTGTTTACACTACCAGGTGTATTTTAAATGTGATTTTCTTGATGTATTACTGATAAATGAAATGTAAATCTAAATGTAAAGTAATACATCTCTCTCTCTCTCTCTCTCTCTCTCTCTCTCTCTCTCTCTCTCTCTCTCTCTCTCTCTCTTCTCTCTCTCTCTGTTATATTAGTCGAATGTACGGTTTCATCAGTTCATAATCGCTTGCATGTATTTGTGTTCGTTATAATATTTGTCAAACTATTTGTAAAGTTACATGCTTTTGATTAATAAGAAACTTTTCAAAACTTCACAAAATTCACTTTTTTCTTTTCAGTCAGATTTTTATTTCACTGTTATATGAATGCTTTTCTGACAGAAAAGACCCGCTGTACATTCTGTTATTCGCTAGCCTACCAGTCCTATAAAATTCGAGTTAACAAGAGTTACGTGTCTTGATGTTAAACATTAAATTTTGTAATTTATGTTTCATTACAGATAGGAATAAATGACAGTCAATTCAACAAGTTGTTTGTATAGAAAAATAAAGTTTTTATTGCCAAATCTGACGACACCAGAATAGAAAACAGACCAAGCTCTCGGTGTTTAAAAAAACCAAATAATACCCTTATAAGACACCACATCCAAGGCTTTTTTAAATAGCATTTAAAACAACCATTTCCAAAATGGTCAAGTAATTTCTTCCTGTGACGATTCGTGTGATACCGTTCTGAAGACGGATATACTCGGATTCAGTCACACTGTCGGAGATATCACCGATGTGTTATGGGAAGGTAGCTTAATACGCTCGTTTGATCCACCTGCAGCCCTCACGGGGGCATCCTCTCTCAATTCTTTACCCTCTTTTTACTGTTGTTTTAGTTTTACTCTAGCGACAGATTATATATCTCTGTAACCTTTTCTAGTAATAGTAAAGGCCCAGAAATATCTGTTGCAGAGATTGTAATACACCATACACAACTACCGTGCTGTGAATGGAACCGGGGAAGGTAACTGTCCGATTCAGAAATCTTCATATGCTACATGATTAATCAGCATTATATAGATTCGGGCACGAAAAAATTCTTACTTAGCCAAAATCAAATCGTTAAATGACGTATTGATTAAATGATTAGTAAATTTCAATATGAAAAGAGTGAATACACACTGGATAAAATCTCTTTTTATTATTTTCTTTAGTTATTGTATTGCAGTTGTAGCAAGGAAACAAATCATTTCACAGGATGAACTTTTTTAAATATACGGTGATTGTGTGTTTGATGACAAACATTTTCTATTTGTCACTGATGCTTGTTTGCATAATTATTAAATTCCTTGCTTTAAGTCTACATTTGTAATTTATTTGTAGTGTCTATATTTAATTTTCTGGACAATAAGGTACGTCATTTACGATTTGATTGCAATGTGTGCAGCAAGTCGTCTATAACTTAACATTGCCTTTTTAGAAAAAAGAAAAAGAAAACAGTGTGATAAGGCGTGATTATATAGATTCAGTAACACGCGATTATAACCTGTTCCAGCTGTCTGTGTAGTATTATTAACCTATGTGTATAAGCGTCAAAGCTTGAACAATTGATAGAACTGTTTCTCACGAGATATTTTATAAAATTAAATCATGACCGTTCTGACATTTGTTTACACTACCAGGTGTATTTTAAATGTGATTTTCTTGATGTATTACTGATGAATGAAATGTAAATCTAAATGTAAAGTAATACATATCTCTCTCTCTCTCTCTCTCTCTCTCTCTCTCTCTCTCTCTCTCTCTCTCTCTCTCTCTCTATATTAGTCGAATGTACGGTTTCATCAGTTCATAATCGCTTGTATGTATTTGTGTTCGTTATAATATTTGTCAAACTATTTGTAAAGTTACATGCTTTTTGATCAATAAGAAACTTTTGAAAACTTCACAAAATTCACTTTTTTCTTTTCAGTCAGATTTTTATTTCACTGTTATATGAATGCTTTTCTGATAGAAAAGACCCGCTGTACATTCTGTTATTCGCTAGCCTACCAGTCCTATAAAATTCAAGTTAACAAGAGTTACGTGTCTTGATGTTAAACATTAAATTTTGTAATTTATGTTTCATTACAGATAGGAATAAATGACAGTCAATTCAACAAGTTGTTTGTATAGAAAAATAAAGTTTTTATTGCCAAATCTGACGACACCAGAATAGAAAACAGACCAAGCTCTCGGTGTTTAAAAAAACCAAATAATACCCTTATAAGACACCACATCCAAGGCTTTTTTAAATAGCATTTAAAACAACCATTTCCAAAATGGTCAAGTAATTTCTTCCTGTGACGATTCGTGTGATACCGTTCTGAAGACGGATATACTCGGATTCAGTCACACTGTCGGAGATATCACCGATGTGTTATGGGAAGGTAGCTTAATACGCTCGTTTGATCCACCTGCAGCCCTCACGGGGGCATCCTCTCTCAATTCTTTACCCTCTTTTTACTGTTGTTTTAGTTTTACTCTAGCGACAGATTATATATCTCTGTAACCTTTTCTAGTAATAGTAAAGGCCCAGAAATATCTGTGGCAGAGATTGCAATACACCATACACAAATACCGTGCTGTGAATGGAACCGGGGAAGGTAACTGTCCGATTCAGAAATCTTCATATGCTACATGATTAATCAGCATTATATAGATTCGGGCACGAAAAAATTCGTACTTAGCCAAAATCAAATCGTAAATGACCGTATTGATTAAATGATTAGTAAATTTCATTATGAAAAGAGTGAATACACACTGGATAAAATCTCTTTTTATTATTTTCTTTAGTTATTGTATTGCAGTTGTAGCAAGGAAACAAATCATTTCACAGGATGAACTTTTTTAAATATACGGTGATTGTGTGTTTGATGACAAACATTTTCTATTTGTCACTGATGCTTGTTTGCATAATTATTAAATTCCTTGCTTTAAGTCTACATTTGTAATTTATTTGTAGTGTCTATATTTAATTTTCTGGACAATAAGGTACGTCATTTACGATTTGATTGCAATGTGTGCAGCAAGTCGTCTATAACTTAACATTGCCTTTTTAGAAAAAAGAAAAAGAAAACAGTGTGTTAAGGCGTGATTATATAGATTCAGTAACATGCGATTATAACCTGTTCCAGCTGTCTGTGTAGTATTATTAACCTATGTGTATAAGCTTCAAAGCTTGAACAATTGATAGAACTGTTTCTCACGAGATATTTTATAAAATTAAATCATGACCGTGCTGACATTTGTTTACACTACCAGGTGTATTTTAAATGTGATTTTCTTGATGTATTACTGATGAATGAAATGTAAATTTAAATGTAAAGTAAAACATCTCTCTCTCTCTCTCTCTCTCTCTCTCTCTCTCTCTCTCTCTCTCTCTCTGTAATATTAGTCGAATGTACGGTTTCATCAGTTCATAATCGCTTGTATGTATTTGTGTTCGTTATAATATTTGTCAAACTATTTGTAAAGTTACATGCTTTTGATCAATAAGAAACTTTTCAAAACTTCACAAAATTCACTTTTTTCTTTTCAGTCAGATTTTTATTTCACTGTTATATGAATGCTTTTCTGATAGAAAAGACCCGCTGTACATTCTGTTATTCGCTAGCCTACCAGTCCTATAAAATTCAAGTTAACAAGAGTTACGTGTCTTGATGTTAAACATTAAATTTTGTAATTTATGTTTCATTACAGATAGGAATAAATGACAGTCAATTCAACAAGTTGTTTGTATAGAAAAATAAAGTTTTTATTGCCAAATCTGACGACACCAGAATAGAAAACAGACCAAGCTCTCGGTGTTTAAAAAACCAAATAATACCCTTATAAGACACCACATCCAAGGCTTTTTTAAATAGCATTTAAAACAACCATTTCCAAAATGGTCAAGTAATTTCTTCCTGTGACGATTCGTGTGATACCGTTCTGAAGACGGATATACTCGGATTCAGTCACACTGTCGGAGATATCACCGATGTGTTATGGGAAGGTAGCTTAATACGCTCGTTTGATCCACCTGCAGCCCTCACGGGGGCATCCTCTCTCAATTCTTTACCCTCTTTTTACTGTTGTTTTAGTTTTACTCTAGCGACAGATTATATATCTCTGTAACCTTTTCTAGTAATAGTAAAGGCCCAGAAATATCTGTGGCAGAGATTGTCAATACACCATACACAAATACCGTGCTGTGAATGGAACCGGGGAAGGTAACTGTCCGATTCAGAAATCTTCATATGCTACATGATTAATCAGCATTATATAGATTCGGGCACGAAAAAATTCGTACTTAGCCAAAATCAAATCGTTAAATGACGTATTGATTAAATGATTAGTAAATTTCATTATGAAAGGAGTGAATACACACTGGATAAAATCTCTTTTTATTATTTTCTTTAGTTATTGTATTGCAGTTGTAGCAAGGAAACAAATCATTTCACAGGATGAACTTTTTTAAATATACGGTGATTGTGTGTTTGATGACAAACATTTTCTATTTGTCACTGATGCTTGTTTGCATAATTATTAAATTCCTTGCTTTAAGTCTACATTTGTAATTTATTTGTAGTGTCTATATTTAATTTTCTGGACAATAAGGTACGTCATTTACGATTTGATTGCAATGTGTGCAGCAAGTCGTCTATAACTTAACATTGCCTTTTTAGAAAAAAGAAAAAGAAAACAGTGTGTTAAGGCGTGATTATATAGATTCAGTAACATGCGATTATAACCTGTTCCAGCTGTCTGTGTAGTATTATTAACCTATGTGTATAAGCGTCAAAGCTTGAACAATTGATAGAACTGTTTCTCACGAGATATTTTATAAAATTAAATCATGACCGTGCTGACATTTGTTTACACTACCAGGTGTATTTTAAATGTGATTTTCTTGATGTATTACTGATGAATGAAATGTAAATCTAAATGTAAAGTAATAACATCTCTCTCTCTCTCTCTCTCTCTCTCTCTCTCTCTCTCTCTCTCTCTCTCTCTCTCTCTCTGTACATTAGTCGAATGTACGGTTTCATCAGTTCATAATCGCTTGTATGTATTTGTGTTCGTTATAATATTTGTCAAACTATTTGTAAAGTTACATGCTTTTGATCAATAAGAAACTTTTGCAAAACTTCACAAAATTCACTTTTTTCTTTTCAGTCAGATTTTTATTTCACTGTTATATGAATGCTTTTCTGATAGAAAAGACCCGCTGTACATTCTGTTATTCGCTAGCCTACCAGTCCTATAAAATTCAAGTTAACAAGAGTTACGTGTCTTGATGTTAAACATTAAATTTTGTAATTTATGTTTCATTACAGATAGGAATAAATGACAGTCAATTCAACAAGTTGTTTGTATAGAAAAATAAAGTTTTTATTGCCAAATCTGACGACACCAGAATAGAAAACAGACCAAGCTCTCGGTGTTTAAAAAACCAAATAATACCCTTATAAGACACCACATCCAAGGCTTTTTTAAATAGCATTTAAAACAACCATTTCCAAAATGGTCAAGTAATTTCTTCCTGTGACGATTCGTGTGATACCGTTCTGAAGACGGATATACTCGGATTCAGTCACACTGTCGGAGATATCACCGATGTGTTATGGGAAGGTAGCTTAATACGCTCGTTTGATCCACCTGCAGCCCTCACGGGGGCATCCTCTCTCAATTCTTTACCCTCTTTTTACTGTTGTTTTAGTTTTACTCTAGCGACAGATTATATATCTCTGTAACCTTTTCTAGTAATAGTAAAGGCCCAGAAATATCTGTTGCAGAGATTGTAATACACCATACACAACTACCGTGCTGTGAATGGAACCGGGGAAGGTAACTGTCCGATTCAGAAATCTTCATATGCTACATGATTAATCAGCATTATATAGATTCGGGCACGAAAAAATTCGTACTTAGCCAAAATCAAATCGTTAAATGACGTATTGATTAAATGATTAGTAAATTTCATTATGAAAGAGTGAATACACACTGGATAAAATCTCTTTTTATTATTTTCTTTAGTTATTGTATTGCAGTTGTAGCAAGGAAACAAATCATTTCACAGGATGAACTTTTTTAAATATACGGTGATTGTGTGTTTGATGACAAACATTTTCTATTTGTCACTGATGCTTGTTTGCATAATTATTAAATTCCTTGCTTTAAGTCTACATTTGTAATTTATTTGTAGTGTCTATATTTAATTTTCTGGACAATAAGGTACGTCATTTACGATTTGATTGCAATGTGTGCAGCAAGTCGTCTATAACTTAACATTGCCTTTTTAGAAAAAAGAAAAAGAAAACAGTGTGTTAAGGCGTGATTATATAGATTCAGTAACATGCGATTATAACCTGTTCCAGCTGTCTGTGTAGTATTATTAACCTATGTGTATAAGCGTCAAAGCTTGAACAATTGATAGAACTGTTTCTCACGAGATATTTTATAAAATTAAATCATGACCGTGCTGACATTTGTTTACACTACCAGGTGTATTTCAAATGTGATTTTCTTGATGTATTACTGATAAATGTAATGTAAATTTAAATGTTAAGTAAAACATCTATCTCTCTCTCTCTCTCTCTCTCTCTCTCTCTTCTCTCTCTCTCTCTCTGTCTCTGTAATATTAGTCGAATGTACGATTTCATCAGTTCATAATCGCTTGTATGTATTTGTGTTCGTTATAATATTTGTCAAACTATTTGTAAAGTTACATGCTTTTGATCAATAAGAAACTTTTGAAAACTTCACAAAATTCACTTTTTTCTTTTCAGTCAGATCTTTATTTCACTGTTATATGAATGCTTTTCTGATAGAAAAGACCCGCTGTACATTCTGTTATTCGCTAGCCTACCAGTCCTATAAAATTCAAGTTAACAAGAGTTACGTGTCTTGATGTTAAACATTAAATTTTGTAATTTATGTTTCATTACAGATAGGAATAAATGACAGTCAATTCAACAAGTTGTTTGTATAGAAAAATAAAGTTTTTATTGCCAAATCTGACGACACCAGAATAGAAAACAGACCAAGCTCTCGGTGTTTAAAAAAAACAAATAATACCCTTATAAGACACCACATCCAAGGCTTTTTTAAATAGCATTTAAAACAACCATTTCCAAAATGGTCAAGTAATTTCTTCCTGTGACGATTCGTGTGATACCGTTCTGAAGACGGATATACTCGGATTCAGTCACACTGTCGGAGATATCACCGATGTGTTATGGGAAGGTAGCTTAATACGCTCGTTTGATCCACCTGCAGCCCTCACGGGGGCATCCTCTCTTAATTCTTTACCCTCTTTTTAGTGTTGTTTTAGTTTTACTCTAGCGACAGATTATATATCTCTGTAACCTATTTAGTAATAGTAAAGGCCCAGAAATATCTGTTGCAGAGATTGTAATACACCATACACAAATACCGTGCTGTGAATGGAACCGGGGAAGGTAACTGTCCGATTCAGAAATCTTCATATGCTACATGATTAATCAGCATTATATAGATTCGGGCTCGAAAAAATTCTTACTTAGCCAAAATCAAATCGTTAAATGACGTATTGATGAAATGATTAGTAAATTTCAATATGAAAAGAGTGAATACACACTAGATAAAATCGCTTTTTATTATTTTCTTTAGTTATTTGTATTGCAGTTGTAGCAAGGAAACAAATCGTTTCACAGGATGAACTTTTTTAAATATACGTTGATTGTGTGTTTGATGACAAACATTTTCTGTTTGTCACTGATGCTTGTTTGCATAATTATTAAATTCCTTGCTTTAAGTCTACATTTGTAATTTATTTGTAGTGTCTATATTTAATTTTCTGGATAATAAGGTACGTCATTTACGATTTGATTGCAATGTGTGCAGCAAGTCGTCTATAACTTAACATTGCCTTTTTAGAAAAAAGAAAAAGAAAACAGTGTGATAAGGCGTGATTATATAGATTCAGTAACACGCGATTATAACCTGTTCCAGCTGTCTGTGTAGTATTATTAACCTATGTGTATAAGCGTCAAAGCTTGAACAATTGATAGAACTGTTTCTCACGAGATATTTTATAAAATTAAATCATGACCGTTCTGACATTTGTTTACACTACCAGGTGTATTTTAAATGTGATTTTCTTGATGTATTACTGATGAATGAAATGTAAATCTAAATGTAAAGTAATACATATCTCTCTCTCTCTCTCTCTCTCTCTCTCTCTCTCTCTCTCTCTCTCTTATATTAGTCGAATGTACGGTTTCATCAGTTTATAATCGCTTGTATGTATTTGTGTTCGTTATAATATTTGTCAAACTATTTGTAAAGTTACATGTTTTGATTCAATAAGAAACTTTTGAAAACTTCACAAAATTCACTTTTTTCTTTTCAGTCAGATTTTTATTTCACTGTTATATGAATGCTTTTCTGAATAGAAAAGACCCGCTGTACATTCTGTTATTCGCTAGCCTACCAGTCCTATAAAATTCAAGTTAACAAGAGTTACGTGTCTTGATGTTAAACATTAAATTTTGTAATTTATGTTTCATTACAGATAGGAATAAATGACAGTCAATTCAACAAGTTGTTTGTATAGAAAAATAAAGTTTTTATTGCCAAATCTGACGACACCAGAATAGAAAACAGACCAAGCTCTCGGTGTTTAAAAAACCAAATAATACCCTTATAAGACACCACATCCAAGGCTTTTTTAAATAGCATTTAAAACAACCATTTCCAAAATGGTCAAGTAATTTCTTCCTGTGACGATTCGTGTGATACCGTTCTGAAGACGGATATACTCGGATTCAGTCACACTGTCGGAGATATCACCGATGTGTTATGGGAAGGTAGCTTAATACGCTCGTTTGATCCACCTGCAGCCCTCACGGGGGCATCCTCTCTCAATTCTTTACCCTCTTTTTACTGTTGTTTTAGTTTTACTCTAGCGACAGATTATATATCTCTGTAACCTTTTCTAGTAATAGTAAAGGCCCAGAAATATCTGTGGCAGAGATTGCAATACACCATACACAAATACCGTGCTGTGAATGGAACCGGGGAAGGTAACTGTCCGATTCAGAAATCTTCATATGCTACATGATTAATCAGCATTATATAGATTCGGGCACGAAAAAATTCGTACTTAGCCAAAATCAAATCGTTAAATGACGTATTGATTAAATGATTAGTAAATTTCATTATGAAAAGAGTTGAATACACACTGGATAAAATCTCTTTTTATTATTTTCTTTAGTTATTGTATTGCAGTTGTAGCAAGGAAACAAATCATTTCACAGGATGAACTTTTTTAAATATACGGTGATTGTGTGTTTGATGACAAACATTTTCTGTTTGTCACTGATGCTTGTTGCATAATTATTAAATTCCTTGCTTTAAGTCTACATTTGTAATTTATTTGTAGTGTCTATATTTAATTTTCTGGACTAATAAGGTACGTCATTTACGATTTGATTGCAATGTGTGCAGCAAGTCGTCTATAACTTAACATTGCCTTTATAGAAAAAAGAAAAAGAAAACAGTGTGATAAGGCGTGATATATAGATTCAGTAACACGCGATTATAACCGTTCCAGCTGTCTGTGTAGTATTATTACCTATGTGTATAAGCGTCAAAGCTTGAACAATTGATAGAACTGTTTCTCACGAGATATTTTATAAAATTAAATCATGACCGTTCTGACATTTGTTTACACTACCAGGTGTATTTTAAATGTGATTTTCTTGATGTATTACTGATGAATGAATGTAACACTAAATGTAAAGTAATACATCTCTCCTCTCTCTCTCTCTCTCTCTCTCTCTCTCTCTCTCTCTCTCTCTCTATCATTAGTCGAATGTACGGTTTCATCAGTTTATAATCGCTTGTATGTATTTGTGTTCGTTATAATATTTGTCAACTATTTGTAAAGTTACATGTTTTTGATCAATAAGAAACTTTTGAAAACTTCACAAAATTCACTTTTTTCTTTTCAGTCAGATTTTTATTTCACTGTTATATTAATGCTTTTCTGATAGAAAAGACCCGCTGTACATTCTGTTATTCGCTAGCCTACCAGTCCTATAAAATTCGAGTTAACAAGAGTTACGTGTCTTGATGTTAAACAGTTAAATTTTGTAATTTATGTTTCATTACAGATAGGAATAAATGACAGTCAATTCAACAAGTTGTTTGTATAGAAAAATAAAGCTTTTCATTGCCAAATCTGACGACACCAGAATAGAAACAGACCAAGCTCTCGGTGTTTAAAAAACCAAATAATACCCTTATAAGACACCACATCCAAGGCTTTTTTAAATAGCATTTAAAACAACCATTTCCAAAATGGTCAAGTAATTTCTTCCCGTGACGATTCGTGTGATACCGTTCTGAAGACGGATATACTCGGATTCAGTCACACTGTCGGAGATATCACCGATGTGTTATGGGAAGGTAGCTTAATACGCTCGTTTGATCCACCTGCAGCCCTCACGGGGGCATCCTCTCTCAATTCTTTACCCTTCTTTTTACTGTTGTTTTAGTTTTACTCTAGCGACAGATTATATATCTCTGTAACCTTTTCTAGTAATAGTAAAGGCCCAGAAATATCTGTTGCAGAGATTGTAATACACCATACACAAATACCGTGCTGTGAATGGAACCGGGGAAGGTAACTGTCCGATTCAGAAATCTTCATATGCTACATGATTAATCAGCATTATATAGATTCGGGCTCGAAAAAATTCGTACTTAGCCAAATCAAATCGTTAAATGACGTATTGATTAAATGATTAGTAAATTTCATTATGAAAAGAGTGAATACACACTGGATAAAATCTCTTTTTATTATTTTCTTTAGTTATTGTATTGCAGTTGTAGCAAGGAAACAAATCATTTCACAGGATGAACTTTTTTAAATATACGTTGATTGTGTGTTTGATGACAAACATTTTCTGTTTGTCACTGATGCTTGTTTGCATAATTATTAAATTCCTTGCTTTAAGTCTACATTTGTAATTTTTTGTAGTGTCTATATTTAATTTTCTGGATAATAAGGTACGTCATTTACGATTTGATTGCAATGTGTGCAGCAAGTCGTCTATAACTTAACATTGCCTTTTAGAAAAAAGAAAAAGAAAACAGTGTGTAAGGCGTGATTATATAGATTCAGTAACACGCGATTATAACCTGTTCCAGCTGTCTGTGTAGTATTATTAACCTAAGTGTATAAGCGTCAAAGCTTGAACAATTGATAGAACTGTTTCTCACGAGATATTTTATAAAATTAATCATGACCGTTCTCACATTTGTTTACACTACCAGGTGTATTTTAAATGTGATTTTCTTGATGTATTACTGATGAATGAAATGTAAATCTAAATGTAAAGTAATACATCTCTCTCTCTCTCTCTCTCTCTCTCTCTCTCTCTCTCTCTCTCTCTCTCTCTCTCTGTGTCTCTCTTATATTAGTCTAATGTACGGTTTCATCAGTTCATAATCGCTTGTATGTATTTGTTTTCGTTATAATACACTCACACTCACACAAAACAAAAGCATTATTGTTAGTGATGAAAAAGAAATGAAAAGATACAAAAAGAGTGGGTGATATGAAAGGAAGAAAATAAGAGATATAAGTAATAAAAGGGAAACAGACAGAAATAGTAAAGTAAGGTATGGTGACACTCCAGAAAATAGAGTAGATATTACAATGAAGTTACTTGAATCGGGAAGTTTGTTTAATAAAGTATTGAACATAAGAAAATATCTGAGAGTTGATGGTGTCCGATGACAATACGTCACCATAAAACAGTATTTCCAGGGTGACTCGACGGATGTTTAAAGAAGCCATAGAAGCAAATAAAGTTATTCGCTGATCAGAATATTTGGGACAATGAAAGAAATAATGGAGAGCAGATTCGCAAGGGGATCCACAACTACAGGCAGTATCGTTGATTATATTTACACGAAAAAGATCTCCATTAAGTGAACTACAAGAATGCCTTAATCTAGAGTGAAGCACAGAACACTTTCTATCACCAGAATGAAAGAAGTCCGGCGCTTTTTCACGAACAACGTCAGATATAGATCTTATGAAAAGTTTTAGAGAACCAAGAGATTTGCACTCATTATTAAGGTTATTCCACAGGTCAATTGCAGATGAGAAGAAGGAAGATTTATAACATTCTAATCTACATAAAGGGGTAGTAAAGTTATCACTATTTCTAAGGTAATAAGAGCTTGTTTCAGAGACACAATGAGGAAGTAACTCAGATAGATATTCAGGAGTCACTCCGTTTTTTATTTTGTAAATCATAGTTAGTTTTCTTCTTTTCCTCCTTTTAGATAATGGATCCCAACCGGTTTCGTAATAAAGCGCTTCTTTGCTTGCAAATGCAGGTAGACCGGTTACTATCCTGGCAGCTTCAAGCTGAACTTTTTCCAGTAAGTTACTATCACTAGAGTTACAACCGTCTATGCATATTCTAATAGTGGAAGTATGAAAGTACAATAAATCTTACTAAGAATATTTTTGTTCAAGATATATTTAAGTTTCCTGAGAACTGCTACCTGTTTCATGGCAGAAATAGAAATCTGTTCCGCTCAGATCTCTGTTTGTGATATTTTCTATGTCATTTACACTTGTAGATGAATAACTAATAAAAGTGTCGTCAGCAAAAAGTCTCGTAAAACTAAGAATATCATCTGCCAAGTCATTTATGAAAATTAAGAACAATAATGGGCCCAAAACTGAACCTTGCGTTACACCAGCTTTTTAGAATCCTGTATTAGAAAACGAACTATTAACCATAACCCTCTGTGCTCGATGTGATAAGTAGTCATGAATCCAAAGTAAGAGATTGCCTTTAATGGCGTAGTGTTGCATTTTGTGAAGTAACCCTTTATGCCATACTTTGTCGAATGCTTTTGAGATGTAACAGAATACAACACAACTATTCAAACGCTCATTTGCATTACATGATAAATTGTTGTAAAGTTCAATAAGCTGATAGACCGTTGAGTGTCCTTGACGAAACCCCGACTGAAATTTGAAAAGCAAGTTATTATCAAGAAGAAAATTGTAAAGGTACTTATAGATAATTCTTTCAAACACTTTACCTAGGCAACATATCAAGGAAATAGGCCTATAATTGGCGGGTAAACTTTTATCTCCTCTTTTGAAAAGAGGCAGGACATTGGCTAGTTTCCACTTGGATGGGAATATACACTGATCTAGAGATGTATTAAATAAGGTGGATAAAGGATAACAATGGTATCAGCTACGGATTTTAACATTCCATGACTAATTTCGTCAGGTCTAGTTGCTTTTCCAAGTGTCAAGGTTTGAAGAACATCTTGTACGTCCTTTGGAGTTATGTCAATATATGTTAGAAAGTTGTTACATCTTTCAGAGAAATATGGGAGGTCACAGTTGTTATCATTTAGATCAGAAACAGAGCAAAAATAATCATTCAATACATTGGCCTTATGTTTATCAGACACAACATAGTTTGATTGAGAATTTAAAAATGAAGGAATAATAGTGTGAGAACCTGAATATTTGGTTATTTTCCGAACGATTTGCCAGAAACCTTTTGAGTTAGAAGTAGAAAAGTCATCAAGAATGCCACCAACTTCACTGAAAAATTTTTCTTTGTAATATTTTTTCACATTATTTACGTGATTCCTTTGTTTTTTATATCTTTCCAAGTCGTTTTGTCTGCCTGTTCGTCTAGCTTGTCTGTGTAGACTGTCACGTTTTCGTATTTCCGTCCGTAATTTGGAATTAAACCATACCTTGTCATTTGGTCGAATAGTAACCCACGTCTTGGAATACATAGTTTAGCTAGGCTCAGAAAAGAGTCAGTAAATTCATCACAAGCTTGATCGATAGGTTTATTTGTAATAATCTTATCCCAGTCAGTGTTTTTAATGAGTCTATTAAACTTAACAAAGTCGGCTTTATTATATTGCCAAACTGTTCTTTTGAATGCAGATGGTATACCATTATGGAGAGAAACGTAAACGGAAGTTGTCATATGATCACTAACCCAAAGTGGTACTGGTATAACATCTGATTCAGATATATATAGATTTCTTGTAACAATAACAGGATCGAGTAAAGAAGAAGTGCTTTCAGTAACTCTAGTAGGTTTAGAGATAACGTTATGCATGTCAAACATTGCGAAAAGATCGTGTAATTTACTTGAGGTAACATTGAGCAAATCTATATTAATATCTCCAACAATTATAACATTAGGAGTATCATCTAAGGCTGTACGAACGGAGTTGTAAAACAAATCCCAGAATGAGGAAGGTGTTGATTGAGGTCTATATACAGTACAGACTAGTAATTTATCATGTGGAAGTCTGACCTCCACCCATATTAATTCACCAGATGTAAACTCCAAATCGATCCTCCTACTACAATGAATAAATTTTGACCAATACACTTGAACACCACTACCATGACAGGTTCTATCTTTGCGTTCTGGCTTTTCAAACCCATTAAGTGCAATATCGTCATTACTGACTTCAGCATCAAGTTTAGATTCAGTTACACAGACCAAGTGAAAATCAGAAACATAATTCTCTAAGTAATCAAATTTAGATCGAACAGATCTCGCATTTAAGTGGAATATAGAAAAGTCATTTTCATGTTCGTCAGAAGGTCCGGGATTGGGATGTATATCATTACATATAAGAAGTAACAACACTAAAAGAAACGCAAAGTTTACATTTGTACAGTTGGATTGCATAAATATGCAGAAAGCTAGAAAACACGAAGTCTCAAAATTTGTTTTAAGTATTTGATAAAAAATTAATATTTCATCTTTTATGTGGAAAAGATAATAAGATGATAATTTTAATTTACAACAAGTAACTATAGAATAGAACAAACCTATCGCCGCTCTGTAACTCTCTAGACAATCACCTTATAGGAAATAAAGTTACATGTGTCAATACAGCAAGCGACGATAGGTAATCATGAAGGCTAATGGAATGAGTGTCACCAAGTAAGAAAACTTTGATAGACAGAATAATGTAAAATAAACTTGAGATAAATAAGAGCATGGTAATGCATACCAGTATGAGTTGGTTAAACATGTCACATTGATAAACATCCCAAAGTTGGTTGAGATATACACTATATTTCAGCAATAAACTCCAAGTAATATTTAAGTAGAAATAATTATAAAAGCATGACAAGTCAAGATATTTACTTACATATTATCACAACACCCAGACATAAAGCACTTGCAAATTCTCGCACTAATTATCGATAGGACACACACACGCACGTACGCACAAACATACACCCGCAAATTCTCGCGCTAATTAACGACAGGACACACATATATACATACGCATGGACGCACACACATATACATAGATACATACACATGCATGCACACACACTGACAGAGAAATAAACTTGAACATGATGTATATAATGAATATGAATATTGTATGTTGATTACAAAATATGTTCATACAAAATAAATATAGAGTTATTACTTTTATGTCAGAATATGCGATAACTATATGTCAATTAACATTACTGTGTATAATACTTGGACACAGCATGCTGATGGAGTTAAAGTTAATGTGCGCCACCTACAGCTCCCCTAGACTCCAAAGTCGGCATCACAGCACAAGACGCGTCGTCGACATCACGGTTCTCGTCCAAATTTATGACGTCAATAGCCATAGCTTCACTGTTAACGAGCATTTTCCTACTTGTTGGGTACTTTTTGAGGAATATTCTTCCATCCAGTGTCCAAAAACTATCTATCTGTTTCTTTCTTTTTGCATTAATAAGTATGTTAACAATGGTCTGACGATAACGAGTTAAGTCCTCAGTTATAATTATTTTGTCAGAGTCTGATCATAACTTACTCTTGGTACGTAACACGATATCCCGAACCCTATAATTCCGAAATTTAACTATTACCTGTGCCCTACCACTTCTTGGAATTCCAATTAAGTGTGAACGTTGAATGCCATCGATGGTTAGATTACATCCAAGTTTATCTTTACATATGTTGAGCACTATACCGTCTGTATCACAAACTTTAGCGTTAGAAACGGGTACATTACGAAAACGCAAGGACTCACGTCTAGTGTATTGTTCTAACCGTTCAACGTCGATTTGCAGATCAACGACAGATTCCTCCAATTTTGAGCTACCTCATCTGTAAAGTTACATGCTTTTGATTAATAAGAAACTTTTCAAAACTTCACAAAATTCACTTTTTTCTTTTCAGTCAGATTTTTATTACAATGTTATATTAATGCTTTTCTGATAGAAAAGACCCGCTGTACATTCTGTTATTCGCTAGCCTACCAGTCCTATAAAATTCGAGTTAATAAGAGTTGCGTGTCTTGATGTTAAACATTAAATTTTGTAATTTATGTTTCATTACAGATAGGAATAAATGACAGGAAATTCAACAAGTTGTTTGTATAGAAAAATAAAGCTTTTATTGCCAAATCTGACAACACCAGAATAGAAAACAGAAAAAGCTCTCGGTGTTTTAAAAACCAAAATAATACCCTTATAAGACACCACATCCAAGGCTTTTATAAATAGCATTTAAAACAACCATTTCCAAAATGGTCAAGTAATTTCTTCCCGTGACGATTCGTTTGATACCGTTCTGAAGACGGATATACTCGGATTCAGTCACACTGTCAGAGATATCACCGATGTGTTATGGGAAGGTAGTTTAATACGCTCGTTTAATCCACCTGCAGCCCTCACGGGGGCATCCTCTCTTAATTCTTTACCCTCTTTTACTGTTGTTTTAGTTTTACTCTAGCGACAGATTATATATCTCTGTAACCTATTCTAGTAATAGTAAAGGCCCAGAAATATCTGTTGCAGAGATTGTAATACACCACACACAACTACCGTGCTGTGAATGGAACCGGGGAAGGTAACTGTCCGATTCAGAAATCTTCATATGCTACATGATTAATCAACATTATATAGATTCGGGCACGAAAAAATTCTTACTTAGCCAAAAACAAATCCTTAAATGACGTATTGATTAAATGATTAGTAAATTTCATTATGAAAAGAGTGAATACACACTGGATAAAATCTCTTTTTATTATTTTCTTTAGTAATTATATTGCAGTTGTAGCAAGGAAACAAATCATTTCACAGCATGAACTTTTTTAAATTTACGGTGATTGTGTGTTTGATGACAAACATTTTATTGTTTGTCACTGATGCTTGTTTGCATAATTATTAAATTCCTTGCTTCAAGTCTACATTTGTAATTTATTTGTAGTGTCTATATTTAATTTTCTGGATAATAAGGTACGTCATTTACGATTTGATTGCAATGTGTGCAGCAAGTCGTCTATAACTTAACATTGCCTTTTAAAAAAAAAGAAAAAGAAAACAGTGTGATAAGGCGTGATTATATAGATTCAGTAACACGCGATTATAACCTGTTCCAGCTGTCTGTGTAGTATTATTAACCTATGTGTATAAGCGTCAAAGCTTGAACAATTGATAGAACTGTTTCACTCGAGATATTTTATAAAATTAAATCATGACCGTTCTGACATTTGCTTACACTACCAGGTGTATTTTAAATGTGATTTTCTTGATGTATTACTGATGAATGAAATGTAAATCTAAATGTAAAGTAATACATCTCTCTCTCTCTCTCTCTCTCTCTCTCTCTCTCTCTCTCTCTCTCTCTCTCTCTCTTATATAAGTCTAATATACGGTTTCATCAGTTCATAATCGCTTGTATGTATTTGTGTTCGTTATAATATTTGTCAAACTATTTGTAAAGTTACATGCTTTTGATTAATAAGAAACTTTTCAAAACTTCACAAAATTCACTTTTTTCTTTTCAGTCAGATTTTTATTTGACTGTTATATAAATGCTTTTCTTATAGAAAAGACCCGCTGTACATTCTGTTATTCGCTAGCCTACCAGTCCTATAAAATTCGAGTTAACAAGAGTTACGTGTCTTGATGTTTAACATTAAATTTTGTAATTTTTATTTCATTACAGATAGGAATAAATGACAGTAAATTCAACAAGTTTTTTGTATAGAAAAATAAAGCTTTTATTGCCAAATCTGACGACACCAGAATAGAAAACAGACCAAGCTCTCGGTGTTTAAAAAAAACAAATAATACCCTTATAAGACACCACATCCAAGGCTTTTTTAAATAGCATTTAAAACAACCATTTCCTAAATAGTCAAGTAATTTCTTCCCGTGGCGGTTCGTGTGATACCGTTCTGAAGACGGATATACTCGGATTGAGTCACACTTTCGGAGATATCACGGATGTGTTATGTGAAGGTGGCTTAATACGGTCGTTTGATCCACCTGCAGCCCTCACGGTGGCATCATCTCTCAATTCTTTACCCTCTTGATACTGTTGGTTTAGTTTTACTCTAGCGACAGATTATATATCTCTGTAACCTATTCTAGTAATAGTAAAGGCCCAGAAATATCTGTTGCAGAGATTGTAATACACCATACACAAATACCGTGCTGTGTCTATATTTAATTTTCTGGATAATAAGGTACGTCATTTACGATTTGATTGCAATATGTGCAGCAAGTTGTCTATAACTTAACATTGCTTTTTTGAAAAAAAGAAAATAGTGTGATAAGGCGTGATTATATATGATTAAATCATTACCGTTCTGACATTTGTTTACACTACCAGGTGTATTTTAAATGTGATTTTCTTGATGTATTACTGATGAATGAAATGTAAATCTGCACAGGTAAGAGCAAACTTTTTGGTATAATTCAATTCTTTTAAAGAGTGTCAAAAATCCTAGATTATGATTTAAATGCATTATAATATTTCTAAAATTTCAGTTATCTCTAATTGTTACGATTCTAATCAGTTTAATTATTTAAAATGTATTTAACACGCCTTCCCTTCTCTCTCTCTCTCTCATATTCATCTAATGTACGTTTTTATCAGTTCATAATCGCTTGTTTGTGTTTGTTTTCGTTATAATATTTTTCAGACTCTTTGTTAAGTTACATGCTTTTGATCAATAAGAAACTTTTCAAAGCATCAGAAAATTCACTTTTTTCTATTGAGTTAGATTTTTATTTCACTGTTATATTAATACTTTTCTGATAGAGAAGACCCGCTGTATATTCTGTTATTCGCTAACCTATCAGTCCTATATAGGAGTTACGTGTCTTGATGTTAAACATTTAAGTTTTTGTATCTTGATACTATTGCCTTTGGCTTTGTTCATAACTTTATATATCCGTATGTATTTTTAGGTTTTTTTTTCAGGTTTGAACTATATATTTTCATATTTGTTCATACGCGTAATTATAATCAATGATAAATATGAAATACCTCTATAATTTCTTTGTTCTTTATCCCATTTTAAATGTTCGGAGGGTTTCATATTCATACAGCTATGTTTATGTATGTCAATTTTATATTAAAGGACATATTCTATAAGTCCTAACAAATTCTTTCACACAGATGTGTTATTAAGCATATGTATTTTCCTTTTATTAATTTGTGCATTTAATATTGTTTTGCATCAGTATTTTGAATAACAGAAGTAAATGAATTTTCAGTTTTGCGGCTTTTCCCCACAATTTTTTTTTCAGTTTTAACAAAATACAACATAGAAAATTTTACTTGTTAAAACCATTATTCTTTATTATTTTTAGAAGTCTATAAAAATGCATGCAGTTACCACTAAAATGCCATCTGACCGCATACTGATATAAGTATAGGCCTTTATAGTAAAAATTTGTTCTGTTTTTCTCTGTGTTTAGTCTTTCAGTAGTTTTAGTACTTTGGTTTCAACTCTACTTACGGGCTATATTTCTTTAACCTTTTTTCAGTCCAGGAATACCAGATGCAGACTCCGTAGATCCTTGCTACTTTACCTTTGGTACTTACAGAAATGACAGTTATAAGTTACTAACCTTGATTTATTGACTGATATATAGATTATATAAATTATACGTTGATTGATTTATGAGTAACTACACAGGGGCGATACTAGTTTTCATATCAGTGTTTTTATATTAGCATATTTGGTCTTTCTTGAGATATGATTCTATTTACACCTTTGTTTTCATACAATGAATTTACTGGATAATTTCTCACCATAGCAAAAGGGGCATATACGGATAGACTTTCCAATATTCCAATATAATTAAAAAATCTTGACTGGGACTTTAAACATAATTACACCACTCTATTCCACTGACAGTAACCACCTCTGTGGCTCAGTGGATTCAAACCCCAACCGAGTCATGCGTAATATTTCAGATCCTGTTTCCTCGTCTGGCATTCGAGATAAAGATTATCAACTGGTTTACCCGGTGCAAAAAAAATATGATGGTGGTATGCTTAGGAAGTTCATCATGCAAACTTGTACATCTCTACAAACTTGTTCTTTAATAAATTATTCGAAATTAATACAGTTGCTCTCTGTCGCGAATAGCAGAAAATTGCTTATTGACGTTCAACAACATTACAACCAACGACCCAATCCACTGAAAATTTTAGTGATAATTAATAATTTTGTTATTTTTCCTTTTTAAATCGTGGATATTATTTTACAGGCTCAAAGCAAACGTTTAAATGCTTTATATGTTCAAAAAGGAGAATAAGTTTAAAACTCATACAATTTTAGAAATATTTTGTAATGATACCTCCTCCTAGAAAACACAATTGAGTAGATCTAAACGATAGACATTTTTATGAAGAAATAATTACCCAAATGCAAAACCATCTGCCTAAATCAACGTATCTTATTATTTTGTTTTCAGGAGGACAACAGAGTTGTTGAGCTAATGGCTCTCAATTAATCTCATGTCAGACTGAATACTATCTAGATAGTTCAACGCTAGTTCAGAAGCTGGTTTTACTCAATTCATGTCATGGAAGGTTGAATACATTATAGTTTACAGTGATTTGGGTAGCTAATGTCCATTTTTAATTTTTTTTAACTTCATTTGAGGTTATATACTTGATAATTAATGTACCGTGAGTTTAGAAGTCATCGTTCTTACTTCATCTCTAATTTTCTGGAATTACTACCACAGAATTTTATTTTGAACGTAAAGGGTTAATTATGTGGACAGGAATTGAAGGGCGTTAAACCGTATATGTAGAAAAAAGACCTGTTATAAGTATCTAATTAAAATGACGTGCATAGAAATTTGAATTTTTACTATATATTCAAACGGCTGCATATGGAAACTGCAGAATATTTCATATTCCAAATAAAACCCTCTCCATTCTACCTAAATTCTATTGTACCGGGCTTTTCAATAACAGATTTATGTTCTTATATAAAGAGCTTTATTAGTTCATTAATTAAACTTTTAAGACTGCTAATTAACCTTTGATTAATAAAGAAGCAAGATATATATTTGATTATAAAAAACGCATAAAACATAAATGTACACTTCTGCTTTCGTACATACATTGAATAAAAGATATATGGGTAAAAGAATTCCCACAAAACTAGATTTATTTTGCTGATACACATGATATATGATATTCATTTTTATGTCTCAAACTGGTGGTCTTCATTTACATGTCACATATCAATAAAATACGTGATAAATACACCTAATACATAAATATATATATCTTGACCAATGTCCAGTTACATGTATACATATATGTCCACCTACTATCAATAAATATAAACTCCGCATGTCGTCTTTCACTTCTTAGTTTCCTGATTATGAAAAACGTAACAAAAATAAACTTAAGTTCCTTTTCATTCTGAAAACAAATAAAATCATGGTAAATTTTGTTTTATCGCTCATTCAATTCAAAAACAAAACAGACTATTTCAAAAAAGTTTGTATTCTAATATTTTTATTAATTTTTTCAAATAATTTTTTTTCTCGACGCTTGAATATTTTACAGCATTGAAAGTAATGCAAAACACTGAATTGATATTTTACTTACACAGCGTTAAACTTTAATGGAAAATACACATTTATTTATTTATTTATTTATTTATTTATTTATTTATTTATTTATTTATTTATTCGTGTGTTTGAATTTGGTCTTGTATCCAGTTAGATATGAACTCCCAGATCCTTCTTTTAGCAATTGTATAATGTGGTGTCTCATCGGCCACTTATTATCCATCTGTATACAATAAGTACGACCTTTATGCAGGGTACAACACATTTCCATATCATTGTGCCATCTAAGCCCTACTATATGTGATATGATCCTCTTATAATATAGCTCTGTCGAGTTACAACAATATTAGCCACCACTATCAATGTGAAATAAATTACACAGACGAAAACAAATGTTTACTGATTTTCTCTACATTGTGTTACATGCACGTTTTCTTGGTGTTGAATATAATGATGTTATTCAACCAACATCAATAACAACAGAAAAAAGCTTGTTTAAAAATAAATAGATAAATAAATAAATAAATAAATAAATAAATAAATAAATAAAATAAATAAATAAATAAATAAAACAATAAAATAAATGAATAAATAAATAAATGAATGAAGAAAGACCAGAGCCATAAACATATTGATTAATTGATTAAATCTCAAAAAATACTTTTATCTAGTCAGTCACAATGAAATATTTATATACAATAGATGCATTCTGTTTTAAATACCTAGACGTCCCTAGCATAGTAAGTGAAACTTTTAACACTTCTGTATATTAAACTACCGACAAGACAGGAACCCTTTAATAAAGACCACATGAAATGTACAGTTATGGTACAGTATGGACTTCGTGCTCAGATGTAATTTTAAGATCTATATGTTAATCAACCAACCAAGATTTGATTATATCCTCTCACAACCATTTCACACAAGAGCAGCTGATATTTACCTGGCCATACTACAATTTTACAATGAAAATAAATGTAACTTTATTTCAACAAGATGTATATTTAACGCAATGATAGTTTACTTGGATGCCGAGTGGCCTAAAGCGATCACAGTGCTTCTGGCCCTCTAGGTTCGAATCCCACTTAACAAATTCTTATCTTAGAAAATTGTCAGTTTGCTTGACAAACGTCGCTGGCTTTCTCTAGGCACCCCGTTTTCCTCCACCATCCAAAAACTGTCCGCCTTGATCTAAATGAAAATTTCTTGGCTGGATCGCAAACACCATTTATCTAATCTAGTTTAGAATGTTGTATTTGTGGAACTAATGAAAATAGAATGAATTTGAATTCACCAAATATCTTCATTTACATCAATACATTATCCATTTATACAGCAACCTAAAATTACAGAATTGTGACAAACATGCATAAATGTCTGTCTATATGAAAATTGAAAGAATTCAAAGTATTCTAATAATTAGATGTACGGCCATACAGAGACAATGACGTGATAGATATTATTCAAGGAATATCTGTAATCGACTATCGTCAAAACTACAGCCATTTATATCAACTGAATGAGTGGTTTTAATGTGGGGATTTGTTACTGAGGTACCGTCTTCTGTCCCATTTCTACAGCACTATTACCCCGTTAACAAACGGATTATTATATAAAAAATTTTCATAGCTATTTGTTTTGTCTTTATTTAGATGTATCCCTAACACTTGATATTAAATACAAAAATGATTATAAACAAGCACCTCGGAAAATCTTGTTGACAGAAATAATGAAGTTGGCTGTTTTAATCTAGGTATGTAAAATTACGAAAAAGAATAAGCCTTAACCTACGAATTTAACGACTTAATAATAAAATATCTTGTACGTCTATGTAGTTGGCTATTTTTCTGCTTACGATAATCGTCAGAAGATTGTTAATAGAAACCAGGATGAAGTTACAAAATATGTTTATAACGATTTCACTTATAATTTACGTCCATATGTTATGTACCCAAAGGAAAAAGAAACGCAGGGTAAAATTTACAGGTGATTTATGGTACATTATATGAATGGTATTAAATTTTGTTTGTTAAACTATCAAGAACTATCTTTTATAAATTATTTATGAAAATTTCACTGGATTTTGAAATTTACTTTTAGAGTTTTTTTTAACCAGTTGGGCGATACCCCACAAAATCATAATTTTAGAACCGTGTATGTCCACCTCCCACAGCTGTCACAGCCCTTATTCTCCTGTGCATCGAATTCATAAGTGTTTATCTTTCTCATGGAAATATATTTACAAAAACACCCACTTTCCGCCTATGAAAGCTTTTTCTCAACATTATCGAAAATTTGCTTCATACGGCTATGAAAACGTATGTTTGACCTTTTTAAACTGATCCAACAGTACCGCGTAATCACCAATACGTCACAGACCCTTACACGACAAGTAAGTTCCCACACTTCTTCTTTTTCAAACTGTACTTTTAATTTAGATATGCAAATGTAGCTGGTAAATATTTTCAAAATTTAATCGTTAAATTCTGTCATTAAAACAACTGTATTCCATTTAACGGATAAGTTATTTTTTTCATCAATGGAAGTAGGCGGGGTCACCTGTCATCCCACTTATCAATGACGTCATCATTAATGGAGATGCGATAGACGGGTTCCACGATGCACCAAAACAAACGAAGGTAGTAAATTAACAAAAATGAAATGCAGTATAAGTTTTAAGTCCACATAACAGATTACATGTAAGAAATAAATTGTAAATATAAGAAATGACATTGTTTTGGGGGCACTTCATGCTAGTATGATACCGGGTGTTCCGGGTACAAATTTAACATGACTTTCTGTCATATTTATCCTAAAGATGTTCAATTGGAGACAAATCTAGACTATAGGCTGGCCAGTCCAGCGGCTGAATGTTATAATTAAGTCAGAAACTGTCTACAAACTCTCGCAACATGAGATCGGGCATTGTCTTGTTGGAAAATGAGATTATGTTGTTGGACTAAAGGAACAGCAACGGGGCGAAGGATCTCATCCCTATATCTGATGGCGGTCTAAGTTCCATCCAACACAACCAACAGTGACCCCGTGAGATATTTGAACCCAGACCATAAACCGATCCACCACCAAACCTTTCCATTTCACTAAGGCATGCGTCGGCAAAACGTTCCCTGCGACGTCAACCATCCGGACATAAAAGGGGTAAATCGCGACTTGTCGGTGAAAAAGACCTGTCTCCATTGCCTCATTGGAAATATTCTGGAGGCATCTGCCGCCAAATAAGCCATCGACGCGGACGAGCGAGAGGCAGACCAACGTGTGGACGTCTACATTGGAGACCCTCCTCAAGTAATAAGTTCCTTGCAGTTTTGGGGTGAATATGACGGTTATGATTGCCTATCGTATTGTTAGCAGTTAGAGTGGCATTTACGTACCGATTACGCAGGTGGACAAGAAGTATAGCCCTGTCTTGACTTGGTGTCGTTACGCGCGGAAGCCCTATTCGAAGTCGGTCGGCAAGCCTTCCAGTTTCTCCAAGAAGACGAACAAGTCGCTCTATGATAGAAACATTCATGCACAACTGTAAAGCAACCTAACGTTGATTTTGATCTTGCATAAGTAACGCAATGTCCTGATCCCACTGAACTTCTATAAGCCACGGGAAATTAAAACAGAATTTTAAACTACTGAAAACAGTGTATACATCTGAAGAGTATCGAATGATATGAAAAATATGTTGATGAAATGATCACATTTATTCTGCACGGAATTTTTGCTTTTCACTGCTTGCACTACATGGTTTCTTCCCGTGTTGAGAACACAATGACCCAGATAATAACTTGGGGGTATGTTTATGAAAGTGTCCCAGGACTAAGACATATCTTATGATGGTCTTACGACAAATCTTAGTCTCAAGTCAAGTTTACAACGGTATCTTAATTAGCGACATGTCTTAAAATCTATCCTAAATTTACGACAGAGAGTTAGATGGCTACAGACAATCTTATAATATTTATAATCGCAACATATTTTTGAGAAGGTTCATTTTCGACTTTGATATAATTGAATGAGTCGGTTTCATTCATTCTTTGTAACGTTTAATTTGTCATATATAATTTATAAGTTGAGTTCATGTACATTTAAATTTTACATTTTATGCATAGTTTTAGTTATGCATATTGCGTATCATATCATCAGAATTCCTTTTAATCTCAACATTATAACAAACCCCAGGGTTATGTAATGATTAAGGTACAATTAGATCGATATCCTTTAAAAGAAATGCAAAATGAAAACTAGACCGGATGTAATAACTATATAAGGAGTATATACAAACGTTATTGGTCTTGATACATTTTTTTAAAACGAGGGATTCTCTCCAAGCAGTTTAATTCATATTTAAATTTCGAAATACATATTTAAGCTACATCTACTGTTATTATTCCTTTTTAATTTAATAGCGCATAAATTTTTTAATTTAATTGTGTAATTATGTCTCTGTTTCAAATAATTTAAAACGTGCAGAATTCAAAATAATGCACATGACAGGGACATGGGTATATTCAGGTAATGAAATTAGCACACTTTATTATTTAGGGATGATGAGTTGAGTTGAGTTGAGTAATGGTGTTTAACGTCCCAGTCAAGAATATTTCACTTATATCGAGACGTCGCCAGTTATAGGCGAAAAAGCAGAAATTTTGCCTGTGCGATGCGCTTGTGGCATTATACAGCGGGCCACGTTTGACTTTCATTTCGTAATGCCGAGTGCTTGGCGAAAAAACAGTCACTACCCACTTTCAAGTCTTGGGTCAGACCCGGCCGGGGTTCGAACCCACGACCTCCCACTTACGGAGCGAGCACTCTACCAACTGAGCTACCGCAGTGGTTGATGAGATTTAATTAGTAGATTTGGCCATGGTTTTGTCATGTGCTACTTTTGATAGTATTATTTTTAAAAAACGTCAAAACTAAAGTATTGAATTTTTATAAGTAATACAATTCAAAAGTAGCACACGCAATTTGACACGTGCTACTTCTGATCTGTATTATTTTATAAAAATACAAAAGTAGCACATGACAGTATCATCTTCCTCATCAACTGCGGTATCTGTTCCGCCTTCTAAACCTTCATTGTATCACCTCCATACTATTCTCTACATATACTTTTCTTGTACATTAAATCCCAATATCTATAGTTAGGGCTGGGTTTCAGTGTGCTACAACTTCCATCTTTTGGAAGTTAGAGTACATTCATATTGTGCTTTAACTTCCCCAACATGTACTCTAACTTCCCAAAGATGTACTCTAACTTCCAAGCTCTTTTTTTCAGAAAAAAAAAAAAAAAAAAAAAAAAAAATAATAATAATAATAATAATAATAAAATACTTACATAATTTTTTTTATTTTCATCATTCGCAATTAAAAATGCTCCATAAATATAAAATATCTGATAGACATACACATATAAATCCAATGCCGTATTAATAAAACGATTCCAACTCTAAAATATAACAATTAACGAGCGATACTTTCATCGTTGTGTCATTAAAACTAAAATTATGATTATCAAACTAGCACTAAAATTAGTTTGTTGCGCTATTAAAAAATCCATTTAGCATTTAAATTAACGTATTGAAACCAACTCTGTAACATGTATCGATTTAATATTTATCAGTTTATCAAAACATCGAATTCCGATAATAATCCAACTAACACAAAATAACTAATTCCGATAGTAATCCAAATCCCTAATATAAAGTACTAAAAAAGGAAAGAAACTTGGCAGTTTTGAAACTGGTTACTAACATCTCTTAATGTAGAACGAACATATTCAACTTTAGAAACAACTACATAACATTCGAGAGTATCAACTTTACGGATTTCTTAGCACCGCTGTAAACATTTTCACAAATCTGAGTGTCACTGTCTTCATATTTCCTGGTGGGTCCAGTACCATACTGACATTTTCAGCTGTTTGATCACTATAACGTTTATATTTACGCACAGCCTTTTCCGATCTATGACCAATGCGGTTCATTATCTCTTGCTCATCGACTCCTGCTAAATATAATTGAGTGGCACAAGTCCTTTTGCCGCTGTGGTTAGTAAAATTACCAGTCAACCCTGCTTTCTTGCTTATTATCTTCATCATACTCTTCAACTTGTTGATGCCAACAACCTTTGTGCCATATCTAGTGGGAGTTTCAGCAAGTGATCGTCGGTAAAATCTGCCATCATTTCCCAGTGCAGTTGGATACATTTTAAAACAGTCAACAATGCACCGGTTTCCTGAAAAACACAAACATTAAACGAATGTTAACACCGATGCGAAATCTTGGGGAAAACACTGTTGTCACACACACACACACACACACACACACACACACACACACACACACACACACAGAGAGAGAGAGAGAGAGTTTGGGCATTTATCCAAATTAACTAGAGATCCATCAGTAATATCGTTTCTGTTTGATCATTTAATATTTTGACAGTCCCGCCTACTTTACCCGACAAAAACCACAAATTTGGAAGCTAGCCAAGTGTCATTGCTCCACTTTGAAAGCATCACCCCTGATCTGAAACATGAACGAACTGATTTATAATGGTGACATTTTTAAAGAAAATATGAATGAAATTACTTACCGGATTGACTGTAATGCTTTATATTTTTAGAGTGCAGGCCTAACTGAGAGAGTTTACCTTTAAAAGTTTTATTTGGTCCACCAATAAATTGCACAAATTTCCCTCGATCGTCTTCAACAAGAATATTGCTACATTCCAAAGCATGGTGCTCATCATATCCCCTCAAACCAAACAATTTGCACAAATAAAACAACACCGTATATTGTAATGTCTTGGCCGTCTTGCTTCCAAATACCTCCATTTCCCCCCCCCCCTTTTTTTTTTTTTATCCCATCCTCCTCCGTTATCGGGTCAGCTTGTTTTACAACAGTTCCCAATACTTTGCGTAAAAGCTGTTTCATTTTTGCGTCCAACGTTTTTCGAAACTGCAAACTCGACATCCGACAGAAAGTTTTTGTCGCATTTTTTATTGTCGCGCAAATGGCGTAATAAACCACACACAATGTAATACAAAGACTTGGGTGGATATTCCATACCATCAGTTTTTCTTGCTTCACACACAAAATGACTTAAATAATAGTTCATCATCTCTCTATTCATGTCAAACAAATCTAGAATGTTTGTGTCTATCAAACTTAAATTCTTCTCTTCCCGCTATTTTTGAAAAACGTTAACCGCCCATTGCGTGTTCTTGCGTGTTCCTCTTTGTGTTTTTAGCTCACCTGGCAAAAGGTGTTACACCTGTTACAACTCCATAGTTGTACATTAACACTGGCTTTATTAATTGAGTCGATTCCACGATTGACGTCCTGTATTTGTGTTCATTTTCTTATTATCATGCTGGAATTTTATAATAAAGAAGAATAAATATCTTTAAGAAAAATAAAACTTTAAATCTCAGTTATAATTTGGACAACCCTGAGGTTACATATTCAAACAAAATATTTAATCAAATTTCAAAAATTATTTAGTTATTTATACACAACGAACTCCTAGCCCCAAATGTTTGTGGACCCATCACAGAGACATATATAACGTATGTAACATATGGATACATTGTCACCTCCATTAATAGTGATACTCACACGACAGACAGCATCAAAACACATGGCTTTATCTTTTTCAAAACATAAACCTATTAAATCGTTATATATTGGAAACTTCATTTGAGTGTAGCAAACGCATGCGTAGATATAAAATTTACCTTTGCGACCGGCTAATTTGCATATGAATAGGCATCTACCCCCAATCAAGCGCTATCGATCGGTTTCTTATCCCTTCGTTATTTATGTCTCTGCCCATCCGAATCTGTTTTTTTTTTTTTTTAAATATCTCAACAAATTTGCAAACATTAAAAGTTAAATTAAAAAAGCTAATGCATGGAAAATCTTCTCCGTAAAAAAGTTATATGTGTCCAAACGCTATCTTGGATGCCACAAAATGTTGATTGTACAAATTATAAACTAAGTTGCATGCCAAATAATGTTCTGTTTTGCTCAGTAGAACATTTGCAAAGAATAAACTTTTTATAGCAGCTTATCTGCATATATTGCTAATTACTAGCTTATTATAGATAATGATTGAAAATCAAGTTATATATGTTAAATGCACATGGCTATGGATCTTCTAAATCGGTTGATAACATAACCTGTCAAGACCATTAAGCACTTTTTGCTATTGATTGCAAGAGCAGATATATCATGGCTGTCGCAAGATTTGTAAAAATTTTAAACTACTCCACCTAGGGACCTTTCATACGAAATATGGTTCCTTTTTGCGCAGTATTTTCTGAGAAAAAGACTTTCCATCATTAGCTTCTTTAATTTAACTTTAAATGATAGCAAATTTATTGAGATAAATAAATAAAAAAAACAAATTGGGATGGGTCGATAAACATTTGGGGTTAGGAGTTCGTTGCAGTAGTAAATAACTAAATAATTTTTCGAAATTTGATTAAATAATAAATTTAATTAAAACGAGAAAAAAAAAAAAAAAACGCAAACAAGAATCGAATTCCTAACCGCAAGTGTCTGTGCGGACATCTTGGTATACGATTTTGAGGATTTTTTTTGCATGCTGAGATCACTAGATTAAATGTCTTTTGATTGGTTGTTGCAAGATCACATGATCTTGATATTTTCAAAATGGCAGCTTAAATATTAAAGTTTTTCATCCCCACAAGAAGTAGTGTATAAAACGACTTAAACTGTTTAAAAATGGATATTTAAACATAGTAAACATAAGCAGAACTTACCTCCGACTACTTTTAATAACGCCTTTTGCCTTTCTACAGCAACCCAGCAACTGAAGAAGGTATTTTTCGTTCGGTTTATATACCCTGTTATATGCTAACATGTCGATATCATGCACTTTCTCTGAACAAGCGTAAAATCTGTGAAAAACTTGATGACACGTCACTACATATGGCTTTTGCCATATGTAAACATATCGTCTTATACGTATAATATGGCAAACGCCATATCATATGGACTGTAAGTGCTGTCAAATGACATACCGCAATTTTTTAACACGGTAAAATTCTGCACTGCACATGACACGTGCAGTGACATCAAAGGGGCGAATTTGATACAAGCTATTCAGAGATCGGTTGCTCGATTTTATTGGAAGTTAGAGCATATTTGGCATGTGCATTACTTGTTGCTTTGCAACTCGTACCGCTCATGCCAAATGTGTTCTAACTTCCAACAATTCTCGTAAAACAGTTTTCTAAATCTAACATAACAGTATCGCCTGTGATATTGACAACTTTATCCTCCAATGAAGAAATTTGTTCTGTAAGTGGACCACCACCGGTCCTTCGTGCCTCGCGTCTATTTAACGAAACTTACTTCTGTGTTGTGCTCGTTGTTGTCCATTTCTTGCAAAATTTTTCAACACTCCTTAATTTTTCAACTTTAGCAATTAAAGTTTGAATTTCAGTCTCTGAAATTTGGATTTGGATTTCTTTTCCTACTCATTTTCAAAACGTGAAATTCACGCAAGCTAAACGAGCTTTTACATACTATTGGGTGTTCAACGCACGATTTTACCCTCAACCCGGGACTGGTCGAATGAACATTTACATCTAGTTTTTAAATTATGTAACACAAAGCGAAATTAAAAGTTAAAAATAAATAAATAAATAAATAAATATAATAATACAAATTCTCTGAGAATTTATATTAAGCATTTTTGATATACATGATTGTGTATATTATTTTTTATCATTTTATTAAATTTTATTTTAATTTTTCTGATTTATGTTAAAGCTGCATTAAGTTTACCAATTTTCTGAATTTTTTTTGATTTTCCAAAAGTATATTTTTTAAAAAGTAGATATCTTCTAACCACGATCCGTGACATTCATTTTCTAAAATTTTATTTCTTTTAGCTGTAAATAAACGGAATCCTCTGACCAGTTGGTCAGTGTTCTACGATGGTAATTATGAGCTTGGAGCATGCGCACGGATGTACGGAAAAGCCTAGAATCGAAAGTGAAACATGACAGATTGCATTATTTGTCCTTCATTAATATCCAGATGTATTTGGAATGGTGTTATTTATCCCTTACTAAGTCACAAATGACAAATTCAACAAAGTTCTGTGTTTAATTTATCGTATTTCAACATTTTGAAAGTTGTGTTTAAATGACCCGGGTTTTGATGACGTAACTATGTTCTAATATTAGATCCCAAATGCTGCATCTCGCTGGGTAAATAATGTAATTTCTGTATTTATTCGAGCTTTTATCGTTGAACCAAATGTAACATTGTTCATTAGGAACCTTAATTATTAGATTAGCACCGTTTTAATTTTTTCTTTGGAAAACTTAATGCAGCTTTAAGACATTGTAATTATGCCCTTACTAAGATAAACCTAAGATACTTTTGATTTACAAGATATGACATGTCATAAGATTATCTTATGTTAATCGTAAGATATATCCTATCTTATATATTACATGATATGATATGACATATCTTATAACATATCGTAGGATAGTTTCATAAACCTGCCCCCTGACCAATTTCCACGATAATGAACAATGCCGTTTAAAACTTATTCCATATTATTTTACCCTGCCTTGGGTATATATTATAAATCATTTATTTTATCAAAATAAAAAAAATATACATTTGTTCTAAAAAATCGCGTCAGTCCATACAAACACGAATAACAACAATAAATAAATAAATAAATCAATCAATAAAATTAAATAAATAAATAAATAAATATATAAAAAAAATTAATTAATTAATTAAATAAATAAATAATTAATTAATTAATCAATTAATTAATTAAATGAAACAAAATGATAAAATAAATTAGGACAGGAACACATGTTAACAGGTAACAAATACAGAAATTCTGATGGCCGTGTTCAACAAAACCAAATGAGAAAATTAAACCGAAAAAAGGAAACAAGTAATAAACAGAATTAATGACATAAGAATTGAAGAGAAAACAAGTTCATATTCGGCGAATCTCCCTCTTTCAAATTTTTTCTCCGGATTTAATGTCAGGTATGGTGTTTTATCCAATGACCCCGCGCGTGTGTGTGTGTTATGGCTGTTCTTAATGGTAAAACAATTTTTAAATTAAGAAAGAAAGTTAATCTTAAACTGCAATCATTTACAATCCGCTTAAAACACACAGAGAACACAGACAAGTATTTGAATAAATAAATAAATAAATAAATAAATAAATCAATCAATCAATCAAGTGACTGGGGTGGTTTATCTATTTTCCTAATTAAAGTTTATAAATGTCCACAAACTAGTTGTTTTAATTTTAGAAACCCTTCTTTAAAATATCGTTAACGATTTATTTTAGGGCTCTGGATCATAAAACTGTTTGTAAATATACGCCATACATGCCTTTTGCCGTCGTGCAAGTCAACACAACACAGATTCTACTTAAGCAGTTGCCAATTTCAGTGATTACAGGATTAACAGCTGGTCTGTAAGCACGTAGATGAGATCGATGAAGTCTGTTTCTCATTGTTTGAAAAGCAAAAGTTCTAGATAGCTTGTCTGAACTAAGTGTTTATTGTACAGCACTCAACTTGTGTCGTCGAGCCAAGTTACCAACATAATGGTCCTTTCGGGCTGTAGTAGCTCGTTGTCGACCTGAACGAGCTCTTTCCGTGAAACTGCCTATGTGTTGAAAAATATTCCACAGCCTTGACACAACACTTTGTGACACATTAAAATGTTATGCAACTGTTCTTTGGCTCTGTCCAACTTGCAACATTCAAACTGCCTGGCCATTATCAACTGCAGTCAGATGACGCTGCATAATGGTAAAATGAATAAAATGGTTCCCTGATGCGAATGGATTAACAAAATATGGAGTGTTTTGCGGAAGCAAGCATATCAAATGCATACACCTTTGCCCCTCTAAACCACTTTTATTTAAACCCCAGGTATAAACGAAGAACATGCTAACAACATTTGTGATTTTTAAAGCAATAGATCCTTGCATATTACGGAGACATTAAAATGTCTTCGTCATTTAATATTTTCAATTGCCTTCTGAAATACTTCAAGCTTTAGAGCTTTTGCATTTATATAGACCATAAGTCACGAAAACCACATGACTCCGTGCATTATTACAATAAAAATGCAATATACAATCCTGAACTGCATCATAGTGCAAACATGGCTACCACGTCACATGTGTTTACATTCGAGACAAGGCCGAAACGGACATTTACGAGATTATACGGTTGTAGACGATTTATAAACACGTTAATAATCCGCACTATTTTGGTGTGGGGTAACCTCATAGAGTTTTAGAAACTAATACTGTTTTTGGATATATTGATGGTATTTTCTCAATTTTTCATTAACGGAATATATTTAGAACAAAAGATATAAAATTTAAACATCAAAAAAAAAAAAAAAAAAAAAAAAAAAAAAAAAAATATATATGTTGTTTAAAAAACATGTTCTCAGACTAAAACGAACTGTAGCTGTTGTGTCTTCTGGACACCCCCTGCTGTGCATGTGTTATAGAAGGGAATTTTTGTGTCTTGAAATCATTAAATTTCTTTTAAATAATTAACGAAAATGAAATGTTTGAAAATGATGTTCATTGAATGCAAGGACTTTGCAAGGAAAAATAATCATAACGCGCATTAGCGTTATTCAAATTTTTTAAATTTATATTCATCATTTTAAAACAGCTCAATTATTAGATAAAAATTATATAATACTTCTGTAAAAAGTGATTCTTAACTTTTTTCGTTTAGTATATATCATTGTCCAGTATATATCAAACAAATAGCCATCCCTGATCTTTTTGATTATAATTTGCATTCCTAAATAAAATATGATATTGTTGGGAAGATTTATGTTGTACACTAAGCTTACAGTTTTACCTGTATTTACAAGGATCAGGACCTAAATGTATTTAGTCACATAAAAACACAAAATCGTCATGGTTTACAAACTTTAGAAATAATTTTTTGTCAATTAAAACACACAAATGTACGACCTACAACTTATCTATAATACGTAGTCTAATCACTGTCGTCCTCTTTTAAAAAAATAAAAAAGTTTAATGACATGTTTGTGTATTTACTGTTTGCTTTTGACTACGAAAACGCTTTTTTCTGAATAAAAATCTGGAAAAAATTACTGTTCTTGTTTTCTAGTGCCCTCGTGAAACATATTGTCTGCACAGAGAGAATAAATAGAGAATAAATAATATAACAAAATCGATATGAATTAGAAAAAAAAATCATTTTTCGAGACCCTCACAAAATTGAATTTAATTAATAATATTGTAAATGAAAAAATTCTGTCCTTAATTTACTTTTTCTGAAAAATTTATTTATTTTTCATTGTTGTAGAGTAGATGACTATCTTTTGTCACTGTAAGCATAATTATGATAAATGTTATGATTTTAAAATAATGTTTGTGTACTTTATTAGCACTTTGTTGGATTGTTTGATATATATATATATATATATATATATATATATATATATATATATATATATATATATATATATATATATATGCACAGTGTCAAAATTATCTTTATTACTTTTATTGTGGTGCAGGTTTTGTTGATATTGATACTAATGAAAACTAACTAAAAAAAATGAATAAAACTCTGTAGAGTTTGGTTTGGTATATACTAGACTTCTCTTAACAAGCGCGATAATGCGAGTAGTTAATTAAAAATCTATAATTAAATGTGAAATTTTGAATCAGAATACAGTTTGTAGTGGAATTAAATTTTTAGTATTTTTCAAGTAATTGAGATTTCAACAGATTTAAATACACATTAGCAATATTTTTGCTCCTTCAGTTGCCTCATTTTACTTAACGCAACACAACCAGTTTTGGTGTAGCGCTTTTTCTTGAGAATTTTCTTTTCTGTTTATGCAGCATTGTGCGGCAAGCCCCCCCCCCCCCCCCCCCCCAAAAAAAAAAAAAAAAAAAAAAAAAATCTACTCTTTAATTGTCTAAATTTAATCATTTTTAATGTCGCATATATCTTCCGATTTCAGTAACACGTAAAGCTTCGTAATTTCTATTAATCAATTTTAAAACCATTTGTAAAAAATAACAAAAATCAATATTTATAAACATATGTATATTTACAAAAAATATTTATTATACATAGAATAAAACTTGGTTAACAATCAGCAAAAATTGCTTTTGTATTTGCGTGTGAGTCTCAAAATTCTTGTTGGTGATAGTTTTCATATGAAAAGTTATTAGTGGATAATCTGTCGACGAAGTGGTGGTAAATTGGTTGGTAAGATCGAATCCTTTCTGGAAATAGAAAAAAAAACTATATGTAGATATGTCTACGTTTTAACATTTAAGCAAACCTAACTTCTATTTGGTTTCATTGTATGAAGCAATTATCAAGACACTCTATTATTGCTATTACCGTGGTTTATTTGATTAAATACATGATTGGATAGTTTTTTTAAATGTTGCTAATTGTCACAGTAGCAATTGTTTCGACTATACACGACGCGAACAATGTTTAATAGTAGCTTTTTACGTCCTAAAGATTCTTTGTGCAATGCAATACCGACCTTTATCAAGGAAAGTGAAATGATTCTAACAATGTAGATCCAAATTGGATTTGAAACCTGGCCATGAGACAATTTAATCCGACAGCGTTATTTTTAAAGAAATTAACAATCTCTTCGGAAAAATTTCGGTATAATTGTCTGCATTGGTGAAGCGTCAGAAAAATTTAAAGCTCTTGTTCACGGGACCAGCACGCAACAAACAAATATTCTACTTTTCCCTTATCAAGTTCCTGACACTAGGTGATATAATCGACATTTTGCCTCTAATAGCCGAACGACAGGCAAAAATGCAATGTTAAAAATTTCATACCTTATGTATCACCCAGCTAGGTTCGAAAACACGACATACTGCTTATCGGTCAGACGTTCTGTCTCTAATTCACTGTGGTGGTTTAATAATTGATGGAGCAACCACAAAAATTCAGAACAGTTGATCTTTATATCACAAAACAACTTGATATTAATCGGTAATTGTGTTCGATAATTACTAAATTTTCCAAAATATTTTACTTTACGGAGATGTAAATCAAGACTATTAAACGATATACTTACAATAATATCCGCTTTTGAATCCCTTTCCTCCTATTCCAACACCACTGATACCAACACCGCCAATACCGGCAATGCCACCAACACCTGCGACACCTCCAAATGGTCCTCTGATAAATCTAGCTCCCCCTACTAGCCCTTTTCCTCCAAACATGTATGGGTTATTGTAGTATGGAAGGGTGTTGTAACCGGAGTAAAGTCCGTAATTATTATATAAAGATGGATATCTGTAATACGAAGCTGATGAGATTCCACATAAAACCAAAGCGATAAGAAGGATTTGGGAATTCATCTTTAACTGGTACAAGCCCTAAAATAAAACAATCTGATATCACTGATACTTAAAAAAAGAACATGCATTAAACATTTATTTGTATTTCTATTAAAAACGTCCAACAAACAAAATTAAATCACGCAATCGAGTACACGAGGAATTGATATATCTGATAATGATAGAAAGATATACATTCTGACAAAACGAATGATAATACATACGAGAAAATTAAATAATCCCCAAGAATCACACATGCTACATGGCAAAGCTGTAGAATGGTGGTAATGATCGAATTGTATTTAAAAAAAAAACTCGTGGAAATTAATAAGAAAAATCCTATACTTTCATTTTTTGTTTATAGTTAACGAAACATTTAAAAAAGATAAAGAGGATTTCTATATAGTATCTTCGCATTGTATGTTAAGAACATAAAATTAGCAAATAATATATTGATCTTAATCGTTTTCAGGTTACACTTATTCTTAAAAATGTACTTTTGAATTAGTTAAATTAAAAAAATTGTACAAAGAACGATAGAAGTTCTTTAACAATTAAAGAACAAAGCACTAGGTATTAGTTGATAATAATTTGATGACTTACTAAATAAACTGTAAAATACAATTTATCTGCAAAATGTGCTATTTTGTAATAAAAAAAATAATGTTTTATTTAAGTAGCGTGAAATCTATAAACTACTTTTTAAAAGCATAACAGACACCTGAATTATCGATATAATATAAACTAATTTATCCAATAGTGTATAGATACTGGTAATTGTATGTTGAAATAAATGTTTACATACCTTGCGTTGAAGCAACTGTCTTGTTGTATAAAATGTTTCTAGTGTGAAAATAACATAGATATAAGGTCTATTTATATGAAAACTAAGACAGTGGTCATTGTTTGTATTTTAGCGATCAGGAAGTAATAACAAACAATGAATATTTTACGAAATCTGTATTGACGGTAAGGTGGACAGAACTAGCCGGAGTAACTCATTCGTTGTTGACTGATTAATTATCTACATTGACAGATTTTGGTTATTTGATTAGTCGTTATAACAATTTGACAGACCACAAAATTAAACAGTCAACCATTTCCTTACTACGTTATTTCAAATACCTGCTTTCAGTTAAAATTATTATTTCTGAATAAAATAAAAGTAATTACCTTGTTTCAATAAAGGTAGTTCCCGGCACCAAGGGCAAAACATTTGCAGAAATTGGATTTTCTGAAAATTTGCACACGCATTCCTTAGAATGTGCTTTGTTACATATGATTAGATGTAATAAACAATTTTTATTTTTATGGTTTGATCAATATTTCAATACGAGACGTGTAATTATGTGACATACATAGCATTTAAATAATAAAAGTTTCAGTTTTTATAATAGAGTGTGCAAAAAGTGTCTTCTATTTTGTCGATAATTTACCACAAAAATCCATATTTCATAAAATCTGTGAATTTCGGTTCTTTAAAAACTGCACAAATGAATCTCGATACATAATCTACAAAATGGAATTTTAAAAACATATGCTTGGGTTCTTGTTTTTCGTTTTTAAAATCCTATTTTTTGACACAAAACAATCTTCCTGAAAGACCCGTATTTCAATTCATTGCAAGATTGTTATGAATGAAATCGATTTGTTTTGACAATTTTTAAAATGTTTATTCTGTATGCTTATACACATATCATCATCGAAATTTGTCGCTATTCTCTTTAAGTTAAACAGTGGGATCAGAGGTAAACTATATGCCTATTGTTTTCCTTATCTTTGCACAAAAGCGATATAATATGTTAAAGATTATGTCTAGCATGCACGCATTTATTTTATGAAAGACCCATAGACTCATGCAGTTATCTTATCCTGTGTTTGAGGCCCCCTAATTGAGCAAAAGATCATGTAGCATTACCAGTTTATTTGCCAAACTAATCGAAAAATTGAATATTTACATAATCTTAAATGATTAAAATAAATAAAATTACACTCCATAATAACATAAAATTATTTAAATAATGGTATACCGACTGTAGACTTGAAGGGGAAGTGTTGTAGTTTTTTTTAACATTATTATTACAGATGGGTTGTTATGTCCTGTTGAACAGGGTTACTTCCCTTGGTTTCGGCACTTACCTTAAATCATTTCAAAATTAAAAAATAGCTGTAATGTTTTCAAATTATTTTCGAAAAAAATATTTTAAAATTATTTCTTTTAAGCATATCGTTTTAACAAGTTAAAATTTTTAAAATAAAAAATATAATTTAAGAGATTTTTACTTATGCTTTTAATATGCAAACACATTAATGAACACAACGCACTAAATGATCACAACAAACAAAAGCAAAAAAAAGGGGAAAAAATAAGATTAGGATTCATTGAATCTGAAACTTCAGACTATTAACTGGAACTGGACCAGATGCCTAGTGGTGTTTATACAGTAAAACCAAACCATCAACAAAGTTTACAACCAGTACTCATTAAAAACAAAAAGTTAAAGTAATAATAAACCATATTTTGTCAACTCTCTCTAAAGAATTATAATTAAATAAATAAATAAATAATAATAATAATCATAATAATAATAATAATAACAATAATAAACATTAATTAAATTAAACCTTAATTATTATTGCTATATCTGAGGAAACATTATGAATAATGACATAGTTTTAAAACTAGGGAATTGTTTCGATTGCCAGAAAGGGAATGACGTTTTCTGTGTGTCGTTGTTATATACGTTATGTATTTTTTTTAAAAGTTGATTTATATTTCTTTTTACCTGTTTTTGCCTCAGACATTCTTTTTTTTCTTTTATTGAGCCCAGATCGCCCTCTGAATGCAGTTTCAGTGCTATTGTTGTAAAGATATGTCCCGAACTTTAAGCTACAGATCAGTTCATCAGTTTTAGATATATATAAATAAATAACTGATGGTTGGAACCACCTAAAAAGCGATATCTTTTTCAGTAAAATAAGTCTGGCTTTTGCAGTAGATAGTAGAGAGAGTCCCCGAAATTTAATACAAAACCTGTGTTAAGTTTTAACTACATAACGATACATAATGAATTTATAAAATAATTTGAAAGTTTTGTATATACCGAGCCTTTGAGAGAAAATTATAATTAAAGGATTTAACCTCTCTTTAAATCTCTCTCTGGTAAATCGAAAGAAATACTTTTAGATATCAAGAACGAGGAAAAAAATTAAAGCTCTTTCAAAAATTTGGAACATTTCTTTAATGATATATTTTTTCACAAATGTCTTCATAAAGAGATAAACATTTAAAGTAAAAGTGAAAAATGCGCCGTTTGACATATTTATATACATCGTGGATACATTCGTCATAAATTCAACAATATGTAAATTAAAAAGATTCAGCGTAGAAAACTTTAGTTTAATTGGATTTTTTTGCGACTTTTTTGCAGAGGTGTCTAGTGTCGTCAGCAATGTTTAAAAGCAGATATTTTTCAAACCTAGATTCAAAGTTATATTTTGATCACTTAGTTCCTAAACTTGGTTTATTATCATTATTATTATTATTATTATTATTATTGATCACTTTTATACTCTCATGTAGTGCAGAAATGTATTCGCGTCATAACATTTTGTGTTACATGGACATAGTCCTAGTGCAACTGTGTAAACCTTAGATCGAAATTTAAGACAAAAATCCGTTATAAAGCGCAAGTTACTATGTTCTGATATAAAAAATCTTTTTTATTTCATTTCACAAAAATTTTTAAAGGTATACATTCTTGAAACTGAATCGTTGTTGTTTGGTTTGTATCTTTTTTTTTGCAGAAAATGTTTTAAATAATGACGAAATCAAACTTTATTCCAGCATTCATAGGATTATTTTGAACTGTAAAACTGTTGTCGGAAATCTAATGGTTTTTTATGACCTTTGTAATGCAATATCATAAATCCGAGCGTCGTGCTGTATAAGTTTAAGAATAAACTGTAGAAAATAGAATGTTGGTTTACTGTTAGGTAAGGGTAGGGCTTTTTCTTATATTTTAAAGTGCTCATTATTAAATACTAGTAAAGTGCTAGTTTGATTATATATATATATATATATATATATATATATATATATATATATATATATATATATATATATATATATATACAACTTTCTGCATCTGATCAAGTGTCAGTACATATTTTGTATTTAGAGTATTCTCTTGTCCTATCTTGTCACGTTTGTGCTACTTTATTATTTGCTAATAATGTGTCATTTTCTTTACTGCGTTAGATAATGCAAAGTACATAAAAAACTTTTTTAGAATAAAAATAACTTTTCGAATTAAAGAAATTTAACTTGTTCAAGCATTACAACGGAGCGAAATAATTTTAGAATATTTTCGTCTTTACAAATTCATTTTCAACATTATAACTATTTTTTATTATTCTGAAAAAAAAAAACATTATTGAACAAACGGAGTTTTTTTTAAAGTAAGGTATAAAGGAAATGGATGACCATTTAAGTTTGTGGTCTATCAAATCGCTGACTGTCTAAACGACATAATGTTAAACAAAATGACTAAATATATCGGTGTTGATAATTGATCATTCATAAACTGTCTATTGGCCCACTTTTCTGTCATTTTACGTTATTCTGTTTAATATTCATTGTTTGCTATAACTTCCTGATCGCCAAAACACAAACAATGACCATTGTCTCCATCTTCGTATAAAAGGATCTGGTATTTATTTTATTTTCACACCAAAAGATACTTATACATCAAGACAGTTGCTTCAACGCAGGGTATGTTATAAAACATTTATTTCATCATATTAGTACCACTATCTATACACTATTGGACCAATAAATGATTTCTCTCTTCATATCCAGTTAAATTATCTAATTTTGTTCCTTCTTAAAATTTGCACGTTGTATGAATTAATTACTATTTCATCTTCTAGTACTTAATTCCATTAGTCATTTCAGAATAAATATACTTCTATCACTATTTAATAATAAATATAAATATACCCCTCGGTAAAGGTGATTGTGTTGTTTCCAATTATTGTGATCAATAAAGTTTAAATATATTTTCTTATTAAAAAACCAATAACATTTTTTTTATTTTAGGGCTTGTACCAGTTAAAGATGAATTCCCAAATCCTTCTTATCGCTTTGGTTTTATGTGGAATCTCATCGGCTTCGTATTACAGATATCCATCTTTATATAATAATTACGGACTTTACTCCGGTTACAACACCCTTCCATACTACAATAACCCATACATGTTTGGAGGAAAAGGGCTAGTAGGAGGAGCTAGATTTATCAGAGGACCATTTGGAGGTGTCGCCGGTGTTGGTGGCATTGCCGGTATTGGCGGTGTTGGTATCGGTGGTGTTGGAATAGGAGGAAAGGGATTCAAAAGCGGATATTATTGTAAGTATATCGTTTAATAGTCTTGATTTACATCAATTGATTAAAATAAGTATTAAATTTTGGAAAGTTAAGGTATCCTACATAATTACCAAGAGTAAGATAGCATTTAAAAAGTCTCTCTTATTTTCGTTCAAACATAAGACCATTAAATACTGTTGCAAAACCCACGCATATACACGGTGATTTTTTTGTAGCTTAGTCTTTATAGATTTATTAACACCATCTTGTCGTTGGTAGGCACACCTCATGCAAACACAAACTTGTTTTTAGAATAATCCCTAGTGATTAATAAAAAACCTTATTGCCAACTTATAGGGATCTTGGTGCCAGGGTGACCTTATGCGCACGTTAACAGATGACAGTGCCTCTATCTGATAGTGATATCTTGCCTTGGATTTGTAAACGCGAAAAAACTGTTTATACGACAACTATATGAAAAGGAGCCTACCCATCAGTAATTCAATCAAATAAAACGGCTTAGATAATTTTATTATTTTATTCAACTTAATCGTTGGATTAATTAAAAACCGTAGAACTGAGTTAAAACTTATATGTTCAAAGGTAGACATTTTTAAATTGGACACTTTTTCTTTTTTTTTTCAGGAAGGATTCGATCGCATCACAAATCAACCACCCTTCTAACGACAGATTATCCATTGAATAACTCATCAACTGAAGACAGTTAGAACTTTAATTCTTACGAGTCAAACATAAACAAAACTGATGGTTTCCTAAGTTTCATTTTAGAAATATATCATAAATATTTTTTTTTTTAATTTATAAATAAATAATTTTAAAAAATATTTATTTATTTTTTTATTATTTAATTTTTACTTAACCGATTCAAACTCGACCAGAAGTAATAACGATGAGTTAACTAAATTATTTTAAAACATCCCTCTCTCTCTCTCTCTCTCTCTCTCTCTCTCTCTCTCTCTCTCTCTCTCTATATATATATATATACTGTTTTAGTTGAAGCTGGTAATGCAAGTAAAATAAATAACATTTACACTGAAGAATTTTGAAAATTGTCTTTTACAGCGACATTAAAACTAAACCTTATGTACCATCAAAAGGTTTATAACTTATATTGATGTCCAAGTTGTGTAGTTATATTGCCGGTCATTATTTCCAGTTGCAAATAAGGCCATTCAAAAATGAAACTAAATACATTATTACGCAAATTTATAAAAATTGTAAACAAATAAAGAGAAGCTTTCTATTCTTGGATTTTTTATACAACACAAGCAAGATAAAAAAGTTTTTAAGAACTAAAGCTAAATGCGCGGCATTTAGTGAATTAAACAATCAAGTTTTTGTATATTGGACTGAAGATTGTGATAGATAAAATTAGGTAATATTTCAAGTACTTTTATCATTCGTTTTTTAAAGTGGTAATTATTGAAAATAATCATTAATCAAATTATAATTCAAAAATTAAATGGTTCTTTAAACTAAAAATTATCAAATATATTTATCCTAATATGAAGGGAATATAAGTATTTATATTTAAATCCTACCTCGAAGATTATTCTGGATCAATGCATCACGATCATCAATAGGTACAATGTATCTTTTCAACTCTTATCATGCAGAAAACAAATAATAGAGTATTTTAAAAATGATTAATTTATTTTGAGGACTTTTAAACGCAAAATTGTAATAAAATACGCTTGCTTATATTAAAATACACTTACATGTATCAAAATCAACAAAATATTGAACTAAAATGTCAAGTATTATATATATTATTGAGGAAAAACTTTACGATCTATTTTTGGGACATTAAATGTTCCTTTTGATACCTATACTTTTGTCTTAAAGACTCAAAAGAACGAATTATAAAGTTTTAACAATCAGGAGAAGAATTAGTAGAATTTGTCGCTACTGATCGATGGCAGGAGATAGAGGTTCGACTATATTTCGTCTTATACGAGGCTTGTCCAGTTCTAGATCAAAGATATTAGACCGAGAATTTTTTTTTCTATTCTATAATATCAGCAGCGATTGATTTTTGTCTCATACCTGTAAATACATCAAAATATACAATAAAAGTGTTAAACCATTTCGAAGGCTATTCGCCTTATCACATTGCAAAATTATCTATGAATACGGTACATGAATGCTACAATTTTAATAAAAAAAATTTAATTTTGCAAAAAGCAAGGACAAAATTTTTAAAAAGATTGAGGACATTGTAAATCCTTTTGGCAAGATGTATAACGTTCAACTTTTTACAAGTGGTAAGATTGTTTCAGCAGCAAGATTTGCTAATTAAAGGAATGGCAGATGATGGATTTCATTTTTGTATTTTTGATATATGCATTTTTTGAAATGGGTACCCCATTAGAAAATCCCTTTGTCCCTGTTCCCCAAACTGTACCTTCACTCCCTGTAAGCAAGAATGAAAGTGTAAATTCTGGTTATCAAGAAGTCATAAATGACAATAAAGATCAGCAAAATTTAAAAAAGTATGCGTCAAAAATGATGAAGAATAACTGTCTAGTTGTGTAAGATGTATAACAGGGTTCACTAAAGGTTATCTGAAACGCAATTGCTATGGAACAAGTGTTATTAGTGGATATATATTTTTCTATCACGCGAGGTACTGAAATCAAAACAAAAAGATTTGAAAAAAGAGGCCATGGCAACAAACTATAAACAGCTGATCTATTAACCAACAATGACATAGACAAGTTGTATAAACCTAGAAACTTGGAATTCAAACACCGTCCTCAATTATAAACACAATCTGGCCAAATATTAACATTCATTTCAAAATGTAGGGCGGGGGAGAGGAACACAGAGTGCTATGCTTTGGAAATATTTGGTTCAAATTTGACACTGAATTGAAAAGAGTATGTCATTCATAATGAACTATAAACCAAAACTTGCACAGCTGTCAAGATGGACAGCCAGAGTGTATGTAGACCTATTATCCGATTGTCTTGTTAATATTCATGAAACTAACAGTGACAAACGCCTAAGTGATTTCTGGCAGCCTGATCATCCATTTTACTTGTCAGTTGGGATCCAATGTTTAAATGCTCTCTCATACTGAGCAATGGTTTCTTCGTGTGCTGCGATTGGTAAAAAGAAATTAAACATACTTTTAAAGAAAATGACACTTAAAGCTGGTTTAGTTAATGTTTGTAATTTAAAAAAAAGGTTGCCAGATACAAATGCCCGCAAACACTTTTGTCAGACATTTTAAAAAACGGAAGAGCAAGTCGTATTTTGGACAGGGCACAAAAAGCACAGTCTTCTTATGACTAAAGGAGGATGACAATGACATGCAGAATCATTTTTCAATTTGCTGTGTGGCGTTTAAAACAATGACGTCAATCACAGACCGAACATACAATTTAGCAAGTCAAACTCAACGCGCCAATATGTATGTGTTCTGCTTTGAAATCAGTATTTGACAGGTCATATCTATGAAGGTGTAATAATGGGAATAGACAAAACGTCATTTGCAACGCTAGTTAAGCAAAATTAAAGTATAAATTTAAATAGCTATATATAAATGTCTTAAAGTTTCCTTAACGCCTAGAGGCTGTAAGGTAGATTGTACGAAATCAGAAAAGCCAAAAATAAGTTCAATATAAGAATATTTACTAACTTTTTACATGGTCATAACCATAGAAGAAATCTTGTTACTTGTTTAAGGAATTTTAACTTGCAGTACTTTGTAGAACTCTGTATTCTTTAAAAATGTGGCTGCGTTTTCCTGTTGGGTTACACACCGCAAAGTCAATGTTAAAAAAACGTTGTTTTTAAGACATCTTACGTCATTTTTAAAACAAAATCAATATTAAAGTGGTTCAACATTGTAAATACTTCTCCTTTTCAATGTGGATAAATCACATATAGGCTGTAATTGCGTACTTACTCTTATAAGTAGTTTCCGCAATGCCTGGATATTATTATAGGATGGTATTTATAAACAATTAAGATTTCTAAACTTCATTTTATATTTCCCTTTATTAAAAAACCGTCATTCATTTATGCCACGGAGCACGTTGGCCCAGAATGAAGACTTCATCAACACTGACTAGATATTTAATCAAAAATAAATAAATAAATAAACAATTAAAAAAAATAAAAAAAATAAAAAATGGTTTTAGTAAATAATTATGTGGTACGTTTTGCTAAAGTCAGATTCAGAATAATTCATTTCTATCTGATTTTAAAGCACTCTCCTATGTAGAATTTAAAGTATTTTTTGGTAAAATCCTGCACATGGTAGTACAATAACATCCGATAAAATTTAATTTCTTTTCTTTGGATATTACAATTTTAAAACATTCTATTGCAACCTTTTTAAACTCTAAGGTTATTTAAATCCCGTCTTATATGTACTATTCTTGTTGTCTGATTGTGTTGCAGTATGACCGAACTTATTCAAGGCAAAAAGATGCCAAATAAACAACGTCCTAATACATTACTGTGTTTATTTTTTATTCAAATTAGAAATATGTATTTATTCGAGTAATTGTATAAGCACAATTGGGTTATCGAAAATATTAATGTGTTATTACAAAATAATATTATTTAAACAATTAAACATTTAACACTTCAGTTCGAAAAAAATTCTGCGTTTTAATTCATTAAAAAAACTGTTATTTTTCAGCGTTGCAAGTATAATCATTGTAAAGAATAGACAGTTATTGACAAGAAAATTTTGACTGTTCTTAAAATGATGGCAAACATTATTGGTCAGTTGAGTGATCAAATGGTCAATGACAATAGTTTTTTTTCCCAATAAACAGCTCATTCTTGCAAACATCAACAAAATGTACGTATATCGGTAAACAATCGTTATAATATAAACCTAAATTTGAACAAATCCTTTGTTTTATATTATTTTAATTATCAAAAAATATACAGTTGGTTAATAAAGGACGATATTTCATTAATCACTTATTTTTTCTGAAAGAAAAATTGTTTTGTAAAATAATTTTAAATATTTACAATTGCGATATTACAATTTATCCTATATGTTCGAAAAGTTGCAAAGCGATCAAAGAGGCGATAACTCTTTGATCTTTCACTCATTCTCATAATCATTAAGTGCCTCGCGATAAGGCATTACCGAAAAAAAAAACGATTAATACCATTTACGGAATACGGAGAAGGAATATTAAGAGAATCATATTAAACTTACAGAAATTAGAATAATGTATTCACATGACAATTTGAGAAATGTGGGTAAAGTAAACTGTAAGTAAAGTGCTGTATTGTTTTGTGCTTCGGTTTGCACAACTCCGGATAGTTATTTAGAGTGTAAATTATTTTACTCTTATATGTAACATACTGTCTGTTTTATATATAAAAATCAAGATTTATCAAAGTCAAAGTTGAAAGAAAGATGACCAAAACGCTAATAGTCAAATTTATGAAAACAAATATGATAAAAAACAAAGAACAAAAAAAATAAGCAACTTTCAACAAAAAGGCGATGGATTCGGGTATGAAATAGGATATTTCTATTTTTATTGACTGAAAATTCAAAGCAAAATTCATTTATGTCAAGAGGTCTTAAGCTATTTTCAGAGAAGTTCGAAAAAAAGTTTTACCAAAAATTGTAAAATCGGCTGTCGTGTTCAAGTATTTTCGTATTCATTCATAACTGATGTACGAATCTGTAGGATAGCTTTTATCTATTTTGATATGTGCCGATTATCCCCTGCTACTTTAACCAACATTTCTATGTGATCTTTTATTATACATTAATTTTCATTTAAAATGCAAAACCCACACGTGTTCTGTTGATTTTATGTTACAAAGACAAATTCACTGATAAACCATTGATGAAGATTATTCAGTTTGGCTTTCACCAGTTACATTGGTTTTAATTACATAATTAACCGACTCGATTATAAGTAAAAGACGTCTTTTATCAGTTTTAAACTGTAGGAATCTACGTCTGCCTGTAACTGTGTAACATAGTTAATGTGTGATCTAACTGACCAGTAGCCGTTCAGTTGGATCTAGTTATTACATGTAATGCGTTATAAAATTACGTATTTGGTAAACGTAAATACGTATTTAAAATGCTTTACAATGTGTTTTGAAATTCGTTATAACGTGTTTAATACGTTGTTACGTATATTAAATGTGGTGTTATGATCTTCGAAATGCGCTATTATGTTTTTAAATACGTAAATATTTATAACGTGTATGATAATGAGTAACTACGTATTTTAATGAGTTAAAAAGTGTTTAAAATGCATTAAATATATAATACAAATACCAGTTAAATTTTGATGTGCCAGATGTGCACATTTCGGAAATTAATTCCTCATCAGTGACACTAAGACCGAAAAGTTTGATACATAAGAAATATATAAGCCAAACAGTTGAAAATAATGAATCTAAAGTTTCAAAATTATATAAATCCAAATCCAGCTAAGGAATGCTTTGCATGAGGGAACAAACCTTAGTTTTAGATAAATTTCAAATTTTAAACGACTGAAAATTTTGCTAAATGGTACATTTTCTGACAGCACAAAGTACTGCCTACTGAGTTATGGATACCCTCGGGGAGTTTTACTCCACCAGCAGCGGTACCCGCTCAGGGGTAGTAAATATATAATACAAATACCAGTTAAATTTTGATGTGCCAGATGTGCACATTTTGGAAATTAATTCCTCATCAGTGACACTAAGACCGAAAAGTTTGATACATAAGAAATATATAAGCCAAACAGTTGAAAATAATGAATCTAAAGTTTCAAAATTATATAAATCCAAATCCAGCTAAGGAATGCTTTGCATGAGGGAACAAACCTTAGTTTTAGATAAATTTCAAATTTTAAACGACTGAAAATTTTGCTAAATGGTACATTTTCTGACAGCACAAAGTACTGCCTACTGAGTTATGGATACCCTCGGGGAGTTTTACTCCACCAGCAGCGGTACCCGCTCAGGGGTAGTAAATATATAATACAAATACCAGTTAAATTTTGATGTGCCAGATGTGCACATTTCGGAAATTAATTCCTCATCAGTGACACTAAGACCGAAAAGTTTGATACATAAGAAATATATAAGCCAAACAGTTGAAAATAATGAATCTAAAGTTTCAAAATTATATAAATCCAAATCCAGCTAAGGAATGCTTTGCATGAGGGAACAAACCTTAGTTTTAGATAAATTTCAAATTTTAAACGACTGAAAATTTTGCTAAATGGTACATTTTCTGACAGCACAAAGTACTGCCTACTGAGTTATGGATACCCTCGGGGAGTTTTACTCCACCAGCAGCGGTACCCGCTCAGGGGTAGTAAATATATAATACAAATACCAGTTAAATTTTGATGTGCCAGATGTGCACATTTCGGAAATTAATTCCTCATCAGTGACACTAAGACCGAAAAGTTTGATACATAAGAAATATATAAGCCAAACAGTTGAAAATAATGAATCTAAAGTTTCAAAATTATATAAATCCAAATCCAGCTAAGGAATGCTTTGCATGAGGGAACAAACCTTAGTTTTAGATAAATTTCAAATTTTAAACGACTGAAAATTTTGCTAAATGGTACATTTTCTGACAGCACAAAGTACTGCCTACTGAGTTATGGATACCCTCGGGGAGTTTTACTCCACCAGCAGCGGTACCCGCTCAGGGGTAGTAAATATATAATACAAATACCAGTTAAATTTTGATGTGCCAGATGTGCACATTTCGGAAATTAATTCCTCATCAGTGACACTAAGACCGAAAAGTTTGATACATAAGAAATATATAAGCCAAACAGTTGAAAATAATGAATCTAAAGTTTCAAAATTATATAAATCCAAATCCAGCTAAGGAATGCTTTGCATGAGGGAACAAACCTTAGTTTTAGATAAATTTCAAATTTTAAACGACTGAAAATTTTGCTAAATGGTACATTTTCTGACAGCACAAAGTACTGCCTACTGAGTTATGGATACCCTCGGGGAGTTTTACTCCACCAGCAGCGGTACCCGCTCAGGGGTAGTAAATATATAATACAAATACCAGTTAAATTTTGATGTGCCAGATGTGCACATTTCGGAAATTAATTCCTCATCAGTGACACTAAGACCGAAAAGTTTGATACATAAGAAATATATAAGCCAAACAGTTGAAAATAATGAATCTAAAGTTTCAAAATTATATAAATAAATGTTTAATAAAGTGTTTGACAATTGTTATAATGTATTTAAATTGCGATATAACATATATATTTGAAATATGCTATTACATGTTTTGTCTTCATGTGACTTAAGGTTTTCGTACGTATCTATTTCATGTTTGCATTTAAGGCTTTTGGTAATGCTGACTAATCAGAATTGTTACCTAAATTCTATTAATTTAACCATTCTGTGGTCTAAATTCACAACCTCTTAGTCCAATCCGTCCAATTTATACTGCACCATTTAGTCTTGTGGACAGTTTATTATTAAGATGATGCTCTAAAATATTTGAGAAAATTGCGGAAAAAAGCTTCTTTAGCTGTAGTGTTAAAAGCACCATACTGAACTAAATCAAACACAGAGGATACTAATGAATTAAATCAATATCTTATATCGTTAGGTCTTTAGGTTGAAAATTCAAAGGTATTTAACCAATGGAAATTTAAATTTTATTTTCTGAAGACCAACACCAAATCTTAATATAAATAAACTTAATGCATTTTATTACAAAACGTATCATTCAACAAATGATGAGTACTCGGTTACAGTTGCATTTTGACTTGTGTTTTACTATCCTTGTAGATTATCAAACACACTGTTTTGATAATATTTATAACAATAAAGTTCTTGAAGGAATCAACAGTCTTATATTTGACACTTATTTTGCTAAAGTCCCTTGGGGAAAAACATTTTATCTATAATAAACTACAAAATAGGAAAAAATGTACAAGAAGTGATGCTTGGCACGCTGAAGAACCCTCCCTGCACCTTGCCCTAAGCGCAAAGGTCAAAATTTCTGCAACTTCAACTATAGCTTATGATGTCTCGATATAAGTACAATATTTTTGACCCCATTAAATCAATCAATCAAAATTTACAAAGATGCAAAAAACTTTATTTTTATTTTACTCTATTTAGATAACCCAGTAATATTCTATTGTTTTAAACGCTTTTTAAAGATCCTTAAATTTAATTTAAGAAATATATTTTAAGAATGAAATATTTTGAAATAGAAAATCCTCATACATGTTTATTTTTACAAGTGATATACTTTGATTTGAACTAAAAACAGATCTCCAGGATGTGGTGTAAAGGAAATATTTGACTTTTTTATTTTGTATTCTGTCAAATTGCTGACTGTTATAACGACAGTTATTTAATATAATGACCAATTATGTCAGTGTAGATAATTGATCAGTCATAAAATGATGTGTCATTTCGGCCAATGTCCACTAATGTCCACCTTGCTGTCAATACACATTATACTATAATATATTTCATTGTTTATCTTATAACTTCCTGATTGCCAACACAAATAAACAATGACTTTTGTTGTAATATTTGTATAAAAGGACTTGATTTCTAGACTATAGTCGCACTAGACACAATTATCGTACAACAGTGAAGTTGCTCCAAAGTAAGGTAAGTAAATTATTCATTTTTGTCACAGCGTTTTAATGCTGGTATAATTAAATGTCTAGCTTACTTTGTTTTTCATTGTGATTTTCCTAGTGTATTTATACATTTTTTGCCTTTTCATACCCGTTAATATGTTGCTCATGTTAGAAGTTTGCAAATATATATTGATGTGGCGATTTTTGTGTTTTTCTCCATTACTTTATCTTTTTTTCGGTAATATTTTAATCGTAATATGCTCGTACATTGTTTTAATGTAATGTAAATGTTAAAAATACGTTATTTCCAAGAAGTTTTGTCCAATTGCTACTGAAATTGCTGTACCCTCAAAACTTTCACTTGAAAAATATAGTTGGAGCAAATTTTGCCGTTTTTTTTTTTTTTTTTTTTTTTTTTTTTTTTTTTTTTTTTTTTTTTTGAATATAAAAGGTCGTATAAATGATGACGTGTTTCTATGCAATATATGATGAAAGCAAAATATGTGTTTTCTTTATTAAGCAACTTTACTGATTAATTATTTGTATGTTAAGAGAAAAAGTTAAAATGAATAAATAAATAAATAAATTTTTAAGCAGCTATTTATAGTATCTTTTCTTTGTTTACAGATTTATCGAATTCTATCACTTTCTCTGTGTGCTTATTGTTGTGTTTTTTGTTTTGGTTATTTTATAGTTTTTACTATCGTCGTTAATGATTGTTTACATGCTTTTGTTTTATCAGTAATAAAATAAGATTGTTTTATTTAGGGCTTGTAAAGATGAAATACCAAATCCTTCTCATTGCTTTGGTTTTGTGCGGTTCTCTCATCGGCCACTTATTATGGATATCCATACGGCCTTAACTCGGGTATCAACACCCTTCCATACTACAATAGCCCATATTTGTATGGTGGAAGAGGGTTTATAGGGGGAGCTAGATTTGCCAGAGGACCATTTGGAGGTGTTGCCGGTATCGGTGGTGTCGCCGGAATTGGAGGTGTTGGTATAGGAGGTGCTGGATTTAAAGGCGGATATTATTGTAAGTATATCATCAAATAAATTTGCATTCGGATGATTTATCAAAATCGTACACCATTTAGTGCGTTTCGGAACTACAATATCTCCTAACAACTAAAATGCTGTCAGTTGATCTACTGGACAATTTATGATTAGTCGTAGTGTGTTAAATTCGATTGTGTTGAAGTATAATAATAAATTAACAGTTTTATTTGACATAAATTGCTTTAAAATTAAGTCTCTTGGAGAAAAATACAAAATTTAAATTTAAGTAACTGCAGATCTAAAAAACTGTGTTTAACTTATTTTATATAAATAATTTTGTCTTAATTAACTTTAAGTGGAGTGTTAGTAGTATATTCGGTACTTTTTTCATTTAAATAGTTTTCCGTATCATTTAAATTGCAATCTGCTGAATGTACTTTTGAATCATTTCACAAAAACAAAGAGTAGCACATATTATTTTAATAATAATAATAATTAATAAGAATTATTATTATTATTATTTTTATATCAATTAGCCAGTAAGAATTAGATAACTTATTAATAAAAAAAAATATTAAAGCATACACATGTATCAGACAATTCGGGGTAAACAACGATGCAATTGATTTTGTTTTTTGTTATTTCAGAAGACATTAACATTCATGGATTATAATCAACTAACGCCGGTACACAAATTATGATTGAGACTGAATTACATGAAGTTTTATAATTTATACAAATCAATTAAATATATTTAATATATTGCAAGACTAGAGATTGTATTTTCTTTTATTTTCATGTATGGAAAAACATAATGTTCAAAAGGGTATTCTTTAATTTTTACGTAAAAATTGTCTGATTGTTTTTAATCGTCCCGGTTAAAATCATTTTACACGAATCGAAATGTCACCAACATTAAGTGAAGTGACAAACAGTTTTATATATACGGTGTACAGTGAAAAAAACGACAATTGTGAAAAGATCTAATTTTGAACGCGGAATACAGAAATTTCATGGCTGAATGACATGTACTTGGCATGAAATAATCTAACCAAAAAAAAAACACAAAACAACAAAATCAATGAAAACACATAATGAGATAAACAAACTTTTTCCGAGTACTTCGTTAGGCTGACAAAGTAGGAATGACACAAGGTTTAAATAAATTTAGAATTAAAGTTTTTCGCGTTACAACATTTAGCGAAAAACATTTGTCTATTTGGTACTTATAAGTTTTTCTCTATATGGGGACGAGGTTTATAAAGAATGTCATTATACGCACGGGTGATATAAAAGTCATTGCAGTGTGAACGAATTTACCCGTGATTTAAAAGTGTTGTTTAAATCATTCTAGCCTGTGCTTTCCACGTTTATGACCGTGTTCATTTCATTTCATTTCTTCAATGTTTATATAAATTTTAATAATTTTGAAGTAAACAAAAATTTGTTATAATTCTGCTGGGATACGTGTAAGGTTTTCAGGAGAATTTTTCTTTATAATACTTTTGGCGATAAATTTTTTATCTCTGTTTTTTTTTTTCATCCTAGTAAGTGTTTTAGTATATATTTGTTCTAGTGTTTAAGTTCAAAGGGAAAACAATAATTAAAAAGGTTTGGTTTTTTATTTTGTAATAGTAGAATTGGTCAATGTATAGTATTAAAGGTAACTTAATTTATGTCAGTTATTTAATTATTAATAAATGCCGCCTTCTAATATATACCGCAAGGCTACATACAAATTATAGTGTTTTTCTTATTTGATTTAGTTTACTAATGTATAACATTAGACGCGTATATATCCGCTCCTGTATATCAAGATCACCTGTCGATAAGAAACCGTTTTATTGTAAATTTGAAAATTGTAGTGTCCCGAGAAATTCTCCGATCCCGGTCTAGTAAAATGACAACCTTTCTCACTACAGCTGAATTCGAACCTAGATGGTGAGAAGTAATGTGATCCATAAACCTCGAACAACTCTGGCCTCTAAATAGTAAAAAGACAATGGTATAAAATTCTCAAAAGTTGCATTATGTACCAGACATTTACAATAAGTTCTGTCCATATGTCCATCTTTATTGACTTGGATAGAAATGTCATGTGCTGATTTTGAATTTCTATTAAAATAATGCATTCAAAATGAAAACATGATGATTTTGAATGCATGATTTTAATATTTTAAAGGAATTCAAAATCAGCACATGACAGACATACGGCTTGTGGAGAGTTGAGTATTGGTGTTTCACGTCAAATACAAGGTTAACGTTCTTTGATTTATATTTTTTTTACATTTAATTTTTACTAACTCCTTGAGTCTTCATTCACACGCGTATCTCTGAAAAACTATTGTGATTGTGTTTGGCTGCTAATGCAGTTTGCAAAACAAAACAAAATAAATAAATAAATAAATAAATAAATAATAAATAAATAAATAATTTTTTTTAGAAATAAAAAAAATAACAAAGACTTTAAACCGACTTAAGTTGGACCAATGCATTCTTTTTTCAAGTTCTTAAATTGTCATACTTCGACAATTTTTCGAAGCGTGTTACGTGAATCGCCTACACAGATTACAACTGCATTTACTTAAAGCTGCATGAAGTTTTTCAATTTTCTTTTAGCTGTAAATAAACGGAATCCTCTGACCGGTTGGTCAGTGTTATACGGTGGTAATTATGAGCTTGGAGCATGTGTACGGATGTACGGAAAACCATAAAATCGAAGGTGAAACATGACAGATTGCATTAATTGTCCTTCATTAATATCCAGATGTATTTAAAAATGGTGTTATGTATCCCTTACTAAGTCACAGATGACAAGTTCAACTGAAGTTCTGTGTTTAATTTATAGTATTTCACCGTTTTGAAGGTTGTGTTTAAATGACCCGGGTTTTGATGACGTAACCATGTTCTAATACAAGATCCCAAATGCTGCATCTCGCTGGGTAATTACTTTAATTTCTGTATTTATTCGAGCTTTTATCGTTGAACCAAATGTAACATTGTTCATTAGGAACATCATTAATTAGATTAGTTCCGTTTTAATTTTTTCTTTGGAAAACTTAATGCAGCTTTAATGTCTGAGATTAAATTCCTTCCTGGAATCATAATTTCTTTCCTTCTTTTTCCTGTTTGCATTCGATTGCTAAGAATTTATATGGAATGTTATTAATCAAAATGTTCGTGCGAATGTGAGTAAAGGAATCATACAGATATTGGCTTTAGTTTCAAATTTGTTTCTTAACTATTTTCTAACTTGCTTGACTTAAATATAACAAATTTTCTCAATTGTTTTTGAAACTATTGATAAACATTTTTGATAAAAAACGATGTTATTAAGTGTCAAATGATTTTCAAAGCTGACACCTTAAAAACCAAAATATCTTAAAAATTAACAAAATGTTCAAGAATTAAAATATCACACCTAAATAATTAAAAATCTTAGTAAAAGAAATACTTGTGAAACCCGATTATAAAACCCCATGAAATGTTTTTTTTTAATTTTTAATTTTTTATTTATTTATTTACTTATTTATTTTTTTGAATAAAAAATGTTATTTGTTTTAAACGTATTACTGTAGCTGATAAACACCAATTTATTCTTTTCTAAACATACTTTAATTAGATCAGAAGGTAATGTCAAAGTTATCTGCTAAATCACTGCAGTAGCTCAGTTGGTAGAGTGCTGTCTTTGTAAGTGGGAGATTGTGGGTTCGAATCCCGACTGTATATGACCAAGACTTGAAAGTGGGTAGGTTCTTTCACCAAACACAAGGATTACGAAATGAAAGTCAAAGTTCTTTTGAATGTCACGGTAGGCATGGCACGATAAAGAACACTGCTGTATAATGCCATCAGCGCAACGCACGCAAAATTTCTGCACTTTTGCCTATAGCTGACGACGTTTCGATATAAGTGAAATATTCTTGACTTGTACGTGAAATACCATTACTCAACTCAACTCAACTCTGATTACCTGTTAGACCGTCGTGTTAACGTAGGATAAGCGGCCGGTCAACAAGCGTAAATAGAAATAGAAGACCAAACATTTTTACATAATGCATTTTATATTTATTTAAATTAATTATAGCCTTTATTATTTATAGTTGACTTTTAACTCACGTTCTGATAATTCTACCTTGCTACTTGTACTTCCTGTGCACCAGTCACGGAAGGAAATTCTTATACAAATAAATATGCATGTACTTACTGTGAACCTATTACGGGGGTATGCGTTTAATATCATACGTGTACTTCCTGTGTGCCTGTCACGGGGAAATGCGTATACTAACATACGTGTACATTTTGTGTACTTGTCATGGGTGAAATGCGTATACCAATGTACTTACTGTGAACCTGTCAAGGGGGAAATGCATATACTAACTAACGTGTACTTCCTGTGTGTCTGTTTCGGGAGAAAATGCGTATTTGAATATACGTATAATCACTGTGTACCTATTACGGGGAAATGTGTTTAATACTATACGTGCACTCACTGTGTACCTATCATTTTGGGAAATAGGTATACTTATATACGTGTAGTTCCCGTGTACCTATCACGGGGAAAACTGCATATACTGCTAGACAAAAGTAGGCCACTTAAGAAGAATTTAGATAAAATTTATCTTTAGTTAAAAGTTGGGATTAACCGTAAAGTTTTTTTTCATAAGGTTTACAAGTTAAGCAAAAAAAAAAAAAAAAAAAAAAAAAAAAAAAAACAACAACAATTATAATAATAATAATAATTCTTTAAAACTGAAAAATTAAATGTGAAACCTTAATCGCAATAAAACATATTTGAATATTTTTGGAAGCATAAATATCTCGTGCCAGCTGACAAAATTATGTATAAATGTTCTAAAAGATTTTATGGCTTTTTCTTTGTATATAACAGCGTTTTGCTATTTTTCCTGTTACGGAATAAAGGATAAAACGAAATTAAAATTACCAAGCAAACATAGAAAGGCTCGTCGGTAAGACTTCAAATTTTGAAATGCCGCTTGGTGTTTGGCAAAAAGAGTATCAACTGTATACGAGTATACGACAAACATGTTCCCGGCACCTCTATCGTCCACACAACAATAGAACAAATACGTGTACATGTATATTAAATGTTGTCATGCTATTGAAACAATTGCACGGAAATACATTCATATTTATTACATTAATGCACTTAAATTGAAAACAAAAAGGGATTTTTGAATTAATAGAATTTAGAAAAACAAGAGAAAGCAAATGGCTATTGCTCTACTCAACCTAAAGCCTTCAGAGACAAAGACAGGCGCCTCTATCAACTGTGCCAAAGACAAATGTACAATTACACTTTTGTCTAAAATAAATGCAAGTACCAAACTAATTTATAATAAAATAATTTTTTTTTCTGATAATCTCCCTGCCAGAAACAAATATTTGATCATCAATTAACCCCGATTTCTTATTCGAGACTTCATTTCAGACATTCTCCGTCTGGTACTTTTTAATTTCATTTTCCATATGGAACTGGTCAAACTTATTGAGCTAACAAAACGAGGGTTGGATGCAGACTACGGTTGTGTCAGTCTGAAAACATAATTTTGTCATATTTTAAATATTATTGAAGTGCAAACTTTTAGAATACCCATCGTCATAATATATATCTAACCTTAATCAGACTTTAAGAAAAACGCGGTTTTTTTACGTCAAAAGACAATTTACCTTATTAAGTTTTATTGGCTCACAATAACCACTTTTCAACAGAATATCACCACATTTTCAACAGAATATCACCACATTTTCAACAGAATATCACCACTTTTCAACAGAATATCACCACATTTTCAACAGAATATCACCAGTACAGAATATCCATTTCAACAGAATATCACCACATTTTCAACAGAATATCACCACTTTTCAACAGAATATCACCACATTTTCAACAGAATATCACCACATTTTCAACAGAATATCACCACATTTTCAACAGAATATCACCACATTTTCAACAGAATATCACCACATTTTCAACAGAATATCACCACATTTTCAACAGAATATCACCACATTTTCAACAGAATATCACACAGTTTCAACAGAATATCCCACATTTTCAACAGAATATCACATATTTCAACAGAATATCACCATATTTTCAACACAATATCACCACTTTTCAACAGAATATCACCACATTTTCAACAGAATATCACTACTTTTCAACAGAATATCACCATATTTTCAACAGAATATCACCACTTTTCAACAGAATATCACCACTTTTCAACAGAATATCACCACATTTTTAACAGAATGTCACCACATTTTCGACTGTTAACTTTTATAAAATAAAGCATTCAAAAGTTTGCATGCACATGACACAATTTCATTTCTTGTACAAAACATCGCATGTGTTGAAAATGTGGTGATATTTTCAACAGAATATCACCACATTTTCAATAGAATATCATCACATTTTCAACAGAATATCACCACATTTTCAACAGAATATCACCACATTTTCAACAGAATATCACCACTTTTCAACAGAATATCACAACATTTTCAACAGAATATCACCACATTTTCAACAGAATATCACCACTTTTCAACAGAATATCACCATATTTTCAACACAATATCACCACTTTTCAACAGAATATCACCACATTTTCAACAGAATATCACTACTTTTCAACAGAATATCACCACATTTTCAACAGAATATCACTACTTTTCAACAGAATATCACCACTTTTCAACAGAATATCACCACATTTTCAACAGAATGTCACCACATTTTCGACTGTTAATTTTTATAAAATAAAGCATTCAAAAGTTTGCATGCACATGACACAATTTCATTCCTTGTACAAAACATCGCATGTGTTGAAAATGTGGTGATATTCTGTTGAAAATGTGGTGATATTTTCAACAGAATATCACCACATTTTCAACAGAATATTACCACATTTTTAACAGAATATCACCACTTTTCAACAGAATATCACAACATTTTCAACAGAATATCACCACATTTTCAACTGAATATCACCACATTTTCAACACATGCGATGTTTTGTACAAGGAATGAAATTGTGTCATGTGCATGCAAACTTTTGAATGCTTTATTTTATAAAAGTTCACAATTGACAGTATCATTAGTACGAATTTGCATATATTTTAATTCCACAAATCTTCTGTTTTAAACAAGTTAAGTTTCCTTCTTTGTTAGATAACCAACTTTCAAAGTATAAATGAAAACAGAAACACACAATGAGTAGTATTTAGGCAGATCTATGACATAAATCTGAAAAAGATGAGGATATACTGTAAAATCACAAATGTTTGTATGGAATTAAATTTCGCTATTCCCGTTGGTTAATGAAAACCACGAATTTAATGTCAAAATTGTTTAGATACAAAGGCCTCCAATGAGATTTATTTTCAGAAAAACTTCTCCAAACAAAAATTTTTAAAAATGCAAAACCACGAAAATTTAACCCGAAGAACATTTAATTATGCTACAGTAGTGTTATCTAATTATCACTATTCAAGCCAAATAACGTTTATCAAAGCTTGAACAAGGAAGGGTTAATATCAAGTGGCCAATGACCAAAAGGTAAATGAGCTTGACTACTAAATTTTCGACGATTATACAGAAAATGAGTAAATGATGGATGTGTTTATTTGTTTATTGATTCAGCAAAACGCCTTGAGAACTTTGACTGTTTTTACCAGCAAATTAAATATTCCGGTATTTGTAAACATATCAAATAATCAATCACATGTCCCCGTACCGTGAAATCGTCCTCTTTACTGTAATAAAACAGGATGATCACCCTTTTGATGTCCATTTTGTCCTTTAAATTTCGATAGAAGTTATAAAATATGATGTATGTATAACATTTATCTTGTTAATAAATGTCAGTTTATGTATATATAAATTGTACAACGGTTTAACGCTGAATCAAGGATCTAGGCGGGAACAAAAGTAACAATTTGGTGATACACAGCTATCAGTATTATTTAACTTCGTCTACTATTTAATTGTAAGTATACAGTTCATATTATGTTGTTTAACTTTCAGCAAATTTCTTACTGAACGTTGTTGATTTTTCAACCATAATTTTATCAACAATTTGTTGTTTCATAAACAAGTGACTATTGCATTTTAATTGTAATATTCTCTATTAAATGTTAATCATATATTTCACATGAAATAGATCACTTTTTCCATTATTGTTGAAATTATACAAAAACTCAAGTTTAAACCGTAGTTACATAAAACGTTTTCTACTCGCAAAAGTTTTTCACTCATATTTGCAAGTGGTACCCGCAAATCATAAATACGTTATTGTCAATACATTTATTTTTACTTTGTAAGAATTTTGATAGAAAAATACAAATGTAAATTTATTTGATTTTTTCATTTATATATTTTATGTCCATTTAAAAAAAAACAGTTTTCCAATTTTCGAGGTATTAATCTATATGTTTGATGTATTTTCATTTTCAAGATAAAAGCCAAGATGAAATCATTCGTTGTTTTAGCGGATGCTAGTAGCTATCGTCGCAGTCGAAGGTACATTCTGGAACAACTACGGCAAGTATGGACATCAGTATGGGAATAAAAAATATTTTATTCAACCATACCCAAAGCACTATAACACATACTATTATGGCAACAACAACCTGGGTCACAATATTGGTTACAACGGATACCCTGCCAATGGATATATAGGAAGCCTAAATTCCGGCCATTATGTTCATTATGATTACCCCATACATGGTGGAGTTGTTGGAGGGATCAATGGCGGTTATCATGGTGGATACAATAAAGGATACTGGTCATCATATCCGTCATATAAGGGCAGGCCATATTAAAAAAAGGATGTCATAAATCAACAAGGTAATAAAACAAAACTAATAATTATAATACTTTGTTGTAATAAAAACAGTAAATAATACTGACAAAAAATGCTTTGTTTAACGATAAAAAAATCAAAACTACATGTAGCACATAACATTGCCTCTCTATACATGAAGTTGTCTTTGTCCTTTTTTTATTAATAAAATAAGGCACCGAATGGTGTGGTTAATGTATAATCCTTATTAGTAAAGTACACGTCTCTGACTTATGCTAGGAAAAAATAGAAAACTAATTAGAAAATTAAAAAATCAGTACCTGTGTCTGCGACACATTGGAGCCTCGGCGGTCCAGTGGTTCAAAGCGCTTACCTCTCCGCCTAGGTTTCAATCTCGCCCGGGATGATATGAGCGTGAGTGGTATTAAACACCATTCCTCCACTCGCAATGCTTTAGTTCTATAACAGAAATTTAATACCCATTAATAAAATATGATCCACCCAAGAGATATCTTATTGTTTAAAAGTTTTATCTACTGTAGATTTATATGATCGACCCTTGAAAAATGTACCCCATCCTGCTAATAGTAATTAATGCATCTGTGTGGTGGTCATTAATACTGTGATAAATTTATCAGTAAACCACCAACAAATAAACAAACAAACAAACAAATAAATAAATAAATAAATAAATAAATAAATAAATAAACAAACAAATAATACATAAATAAATAAATAAATAAATAATAGTAATACAACACACATAGGAACAAAACCCAGACCTGTCAAAAGTCGGAGATGACCGAGGGCGTCAGTCACATTAATACATGTAGTTACTATTGTCGTTTAACGATGTAAGACCATTATCATTTGAGTTTCGGATGTTATGAGTTAAGATTAGTATTGAAACTTTTGCTTTGTGTATTTCAGGTATTCAGAAAAAAGAATTGATTTTCAAGAGAAGATAACAAGACAGAAAACTTACGTATTTTGTAATTATTGAATAAACTTCATACAACTAGTTTTGTCTCTTGTTTTTTTTAAATACAGCAGTCTGTAATCAGTTTGATATTTGGACTATATTTAATTTTATAAAACCTAAAAAAATAGTTATGAGAGATGGACCTCTTTACAATGTATTAACAGTTATTTTTGTTTTTTTTTTTTTTTGAGAATTTGACATCTTAGTTAAGCACATTGGTTTTCCTCCCTTAGTAATATTTATATAGCGAATCCATCTGTTTTATGGACTGGTTACTAAGAACCAATGAATCTACGGAGATTGAAAAGGAGAAATGAGTTTGAAAAGGTCTCAAATTCCTGTGTCAGACCAATACTTAAAGCAAGAAAACAATAGTCTTTATCACTGATATGATGCTGCTGCAGTTTCGTATTTAATATTTCAAATTTTATGGACACAATGTTTTTGTCATATTTTTATTTTTCATACAAGGTTTGTTCAAATTAAATGCTAACATCCTTTTTACCAACGGTATCGTTCTAATACATTTAACTAAAAGCTCTGTCTTATATCTAAGGTATAACAGGTGTATAAAGAAAGAACTGATCTTTATTGTGTCTGGACTAACCATTTTCGGCTCAATAATAAAAGATTTATACCTAACTTGTCTAACAGATTTATAACATTTAAGATCTAGTTCCTTTACATTCCTAAGATAAGTTTTTTAAACGATTTATTGGACATTCTACAGTGTACCTTTTTATCCCTATGTCAAGATAATAATACAGACTAAAATTTCTCTGGTATCCCCAGGTAAATTTTAGGTAGGTCTCTTAGTTTTACCACTACAGACCTTACAACCAAAATCTGAATAAATTTGAAACAAACGTCCTAAACATGCCATACTAAATATTTGATTAAATACAATACATTTAACACGATTACAAATAATAAATTCATAGGATTCTGGAACTAAAGAATATCTCTAATATTAACCAGTCTCCTATATCTCAAAAAATTAAACATCTAATGAAGGTGCATAATCAATTACATAATAATAATAGTAATAATAACATAAATAATAAACTGTGGTGGAATAATAATAATAATAATAATAATAATAATAAAAGTCCATTAATACTCTATTTCATGGACTTCTGATAATAATGATTAGTGATGGAATAATAATAAAAATAATAAATAATAATAATAATAATAATAATAATAATACTATAATAATAATAATAATAATAATAATAATAATAATAATAATAATAATAATAATAAATAAATGATACTAAAATAATAATAATAAAAGTCCATTAATACTCTAATTCATGGACTTCTGATAATAATGATTAGTGATGGAATAATAATAATAATAATAATAATAGTAATAAATATGCATTCAAGTGAGTGCATGTGCAAAAAATAATATAGTAAATGTTTACTATATAAATGATACTTAAGAGAACTACATTGCAATCGTAGTCTTGTATGGAATATTTGACCCACTCTTGTCCCACAATTATAAAAATTTGGAACTTCGGTATGAGAGTTAATAAATGTCTTGAAAATTGGTAAGGAGTTATCTCTTACATCACTAGGTAAATTATTCCAATCTGTAATAGTGAATGGCAAGAAGGAATTTTGATAAAAAGAAGTTTTACATGATATACTTAGAATATTTTGGGAACCACGCGTATTATGGGGATGGATATCGTTTTGTGAATGCGGGATAAGCATGCACAAATATGGAGGGGCTAGATTATGATACATTTTATAGAATTGGACTAATTTGTGATCATTTCGTCTTATCTCTAATGTTTCCCATCCCATTTCAGAATAAAGCATTTGTATACCAGCAAAGCGCGTTGCACCAGAGACAATTCTGACAGTTTCTAAATTTACTTTTTTTATTCTTAATTTTAAATTTTCTGGTATGTTCCCCACACAACATCGTTATATTCAAGTAATGGTCGGATAAAACTGATATATATTTTTTCTAAAACATCCCTTGATAAAATAAAATTGTATTTTCTTAAGATCGAAAGACCTGAATTGGCTTTTTTAACAATATTTTCAACATAATAATGCCATGAAAATTCGGAAGTGAAAAATAAACCAAGGTGCTTATGTTCTTCGACTTCTTGGACTTATATGTTATCCATATAAAGGCAGGGATGAAATGGCTTTCTATTTTTTCTGGAAAAGATCATTGATTCTGTTGTTTGAGGATTTAATGAGACTAACCATTTTTTTGACCACAGGTAAATTTTTTTCTAAATCTGCATTAAGCATAAGGGATGATTGAGTTTGGTCATCAACAATGCAATAGAGAGTAGTGTAGTCAGCAAATAACCGGATTTTACAATTTATATCATTTACAATATCATTAATATAAATTAAAAATAATATGGGACCTAATATCGATCCCTGTGGAACACCAGCATTAATATTCAACCAACCACATATACTTTTCCTAATTACAACTCTACACTTTCGATTACATAAATAACTTTCAATACAAAGAATGAGTTTACAACAAATTCCAATAGACCTTCATTTTGCTAGTAATCCTGAATGCCAAACTTTGTCGAAGGCCTTGCTGATATCACAAAATACGATTCTGACTTCTTTACCCATATCTAGTGCTTTAGTAATGTCGTTAGAGATATCTAGTAATTGACAAACAGTAGAGTCACCATTCCTAAAACCAGATTGGAGACTAGTAATCATATTGTTACTACATAAGTAATTGTTTAAGTATTCAAGAACACATTTTTCAAACACTTTACCAATGATATTTCAAAGAGAAATAGGCCGATAATTACTAACAACAATATGGTCACCTGTCTTATATATCAGTATAATATTAGCAGTTTTCCAACAATTTGGAAAAATAGATTTATCTAAAAGTTTGTTAAAAAATAATGCAAGGGGCTGGCATAATTCGTTACTAGCATATTTAAGAAGTCTGGGATTGACAAGATCGGGACCACATGCTTTGGATATATCAAGACTAAAAAGGATTTGTTTAACATCATCACTAGTTATTGAAATATTGTCGAGAAGTGTGTCTGGCATATTCAACAAAGGGACATTAACACCACTATCATCCATATTTGATTGTTCAAAGAAATATTCTTATGTTAGCTTTATCATCGTCATCCTCATAAACAGTATTGTTGTATAAAAGAGGCTGTATAATGTTATTTTCGTTACCTTTCATAAGTGTTTTAGCAATGGACCACCATGATTTAGAAGAAATATTATTTGATTTCAAGTCATTAGCTACTTTGTTGATATAATTCTGTTTGGCATTTCGTACGGCAGTGACACATTGGTTGCGCAAACGTCTAAAGACAGCCCGATGGTAATCAGAATTCGTTTGTTTTGCTTTTTTGTGGCAACGATTTTTTTCCCTTATCAACCGCTTTAAATCATATTTAATCCAGGGTTTATCATTAATTTTAATAGTAACAACCTTATTAGGTATACATTCGGAAGCAACTTTAAGAATAATATTGGAGAGCTGTTCTGCTGATTCATTTAAGTTATTATTTAGAAGGTCATGTTCCCAATTGATCTGTAATATTTTTTCTCGATATAACTCATAATTGCCATTTTTAAAGTCCCATACTTTACGTGTGAATGTTTTAGGTTTTGGTTTGGTAATGTTTAGAGTAAGATATATTGGACAATGATACATTGTGTGAACCTCATAAAAAGGTTGTCCTACAGAACACCTTTCAACAATATCATTAATACTTATAAGAAACAAATCAATTAAAGTTGCTGAATTTTCAGAAAAAAATTGTTGGTTCTTCAACATCTTGTGAAAGAATAAAATTATCTTAAATATGACGTACATTCCCATTACAACATCTGAATTGATCCTCATTAAAGTCACCCGTTATCATTAAATAATCATAATTGCGATCAGAAGCCAGCTCTAAGGAATATTCGATATCTTGCTATGAATCATTAGCATCTGGGGGTCTATAAAAAGCACAAAGTAAGATTATTTTACCTTTGACTCTTACTTCACACCATGCACATTCAATATTATTTACTCGTAACTCTGGTCTTGATTTAACATACAAATGATTTTTGACATTAATTATGACACCTCCACCAATTCTATTTCTCTATCACACCTGATGGGTTCAAAATAATCATTTAAACATATATTTGTAGATGAAATAGATGTATTCAACCAAGTTTCTGTAAAAACAAGAATATCACCAGTATTTTCTAGTGATTCAATTAAATCAAGTTTTGGTTGTAGACTCTGAATGAATATCTAGGTGCAAAAATGATAGATATTTAGTTACTAGACAAGAAACTGCTAGAAGATGAAATTGTAGATAGGTCCGATGTAGTAGGACCAGGATTTGTCTCAACATCACCCGATAATATTAATAATATCCTCAGAGAAGACACTGTTAGTATTAAACAATACCCATTAAAGATAAGTGTATTGAGTATTTGTAACAAATTTAAGTATTCTAAATAGTGTATACTATGACGCATAGAATGCATTTTAGTTACAGATATTATATTTGTAACCATCATTGGATTATAAAATTATTCAATCAAACCGTAGACTAGGTTTGAATACATTGGAATTAAACTGGGTACCATTGCTTTGCAATCAAAACTGCAATATACAGTATATAAAAAAACAAATAATATTAATAGTTTGAAGTAAATGCAAACCATTTTGGTAAAAGTACTTACACATGGATAGAAATATCTTAGGTCCAACTCTTATACATGTATTTTTAAGTTTGGATTGTAATGATAATAAAAGTAGCAGAACTAGTGGTAAAACTAATTGTGCTTTTGAATTTTGTGATCTTGACACTTAATTTACCAGAAAGTTTAATCAGTTTTGATTTTCTAAGAAGTATCGCTTGCATTCATTTTTGTTTGATGCTGACTAATAATAATTATGTAAATCAAGTTTATAATCAGCTGCTTAAAAATATATATGTTTTACGTTTTGGGGTTCCTATTTCTGCTAGTTGCTCTTTTCCTATCCTAAACAAGCAGATTGAGTTTATCATTTGCATAAAACAGTATCTCTGTATCAATTTCCACCAGTCCTAGTGGCATACCGTTTTTATTCACAAATTTTTTAATTGTGTATCCTTTTTGATAGAAATCTGATCAGGAGGTTTTAGATAATACGTTTCCTCATAAAGCCCCCTTTTTGTAGGAAAGACACTTTTTATTTAGAAAACTTGCAGTTTACTTGTTTTAAGTCTGGTTGAAATTGAAATATTGGTTGTATAAAGACAACAATGGCTTATTGTTTACTAACACTGCACAATCATTGACCAAATAATCATAATAGGCCATTATGAGCCTTGAACACTGATTGTTACAGACTGACCTTCTGAAATATCTGACATGTGTAACAAAATGTTTTAATTTGTTTAAAACAAGTCAATGTTATTTCATTAGACATTCGGTTAATATATTTCAACAGAGAGGGAATGGGGGATAGGGTGTGTCACACCTTTAAAAATAATTAAGAATGCTAATAAAAAACTATACACATCAAAATGGCTGGTTTTTATTTAAACAAAACAGTCTCATACATTTAATTATACAATTTCATGTTTAACCACATGCACACATTAAAAGGCTCTGTTAATTAGCAATACAGCTTACATCACAAAACTGGCTGATGAAAGACTACTCTTCCATTAAAACAACCAGACACTAACATACAATAATTTGGTGAAAACTTAGAAGTCACTACCACATTTGCATGTGACATGCAACTACCAACTTCATACAGTTGAACAGGAGAAGTAGGAACACAGTCACACAGTTCTCGACAATGAGGATCAAATGACAAAAGTCTTACTCCAAAACCAAAAGGTGAACATATGATCCGTCCATCAGAGCTGAAACAAAGTTCCTTTATGAATCCTTTACCAACGTTTGGTTCCTCTGTATAATACAAAAGTCTGTCTTTTGAATTATATTTTGTTGAAGAAATTCCATTAGCCACAGGTCGTTCCTCTACATGTATACTGTCTCTATAATTTAAATTCACAACTCTTCTACGTTCACCAGATTGAATAATTAATGTTAATACATCATTTCTATCTAAAGGTGCATCTAGATTTAATGTACTTGAGATCCTGATAAATTCTCTATTTTGTGAATTATTGCTGTTACTATTATCACTGTTTGAGGAAGAATTTCCTTGACTTGGGGCTTGACCTTGGGTTCCATCCTGTGATCCTGAGCTTGCAGCCATAGGACCATTTGTTCTATTTGAGTGATAAACAATATGTATACCTGGTCCACTGTCTGAGGAATCGGAGCTATCAGAGTCGGAACTTGTATCACTGAATGAAAATAAGTCTATTATATGTCCATTTTGTTGTACATGAGCATGTCCATTTTGGATGCTATGGTTTCTGAAATCATTATTCATAGATAAACTATCATGATGATCTTGACCAAAATGTTGACAGGAACCACTAGCATTAGTCAGTAGTGGTTCAACATGTTCCAGTGAAGAAGTACTAGCTGTTTGGACATCAGATAGATGAGAACTACATCTTAGTGCTGATGCACCTGATACAGGGGTAGACATAGATGCATCAGAAGCTCCACTGTATTTGGTCTCTTCATCATCTTTGTTTTCACCATCATACTCTTGGATGTCATGAACACAAGTCCACTAAAACACAAAACACAGCAAGCATTATTAGTGGAAAAATGTTTAACGATTTATTAACTGGTTACCATGGATACACAAGCAAGAAATCAATGCTATAAATTTTTTATTCTATAAAATATTTCGTCATCAACATTATCTAAAATTACATTACATTAACCACTATTCAGATAATATTTGGATGAAAAAAACTTTTATTTTATACATATTGTGTAAGATAACAATGACTTAAAATTTAAAAATGCCATGATCAATGTTTGAGTTCCAATACAATGAAAAAAAGAACAGTTGCAGTTGATAAATGAAAAACAAAATAAGTGTTACATGTATTTAAATAAACATACATTGAAAAGAGGGCTACAATCTTGACTTTTATACTGATGTTAATGAAAGAACATACAATGTACCTTTATTTTAAAAAAAATGATCTGATTTCCATATAAATGGTGTTTTAATTTTTTTCAGAATTTTTCACTTTTGCAAACAATCATGGGGAAAAACAAAAAGCCCTATGAAATATTGTCAATGCATAATGATTAACACCTAATCAACTTACCTTTATAGTCAAAGGGCAGACAACTCTAAAATAATATAAAATACAGATTATAATCTAAATATTTACCTCAGATACATCCTGGTTACTCATATTTCTTGATAAGACACACCATCCATATGGATGAACCTAAAATAGAAAACAAAGAGTTTCAATTTATTCAGTTATAAAAGTTTCATAAGGAATTCGCCAATACTGATAAAGATTTATTGTGTTATGATAATAATAATTACCAGAAAACTTCCAAAAAACCTGGCCCCAAAAAGGTAATTAGTATCAAACGTAACTAAATTACATTTAGAAGAGCAACATTATATCTTTAAATATAAATATTATTTCAATACAGCATTGTTGAAACAGTTCCTGTTGTATAAAGGTGCACTAAAATGCAAGATTTCTGGGGGTTTCTTTATAAACTTTAAAAAATTTAAGTTTATTTGAAAATAAACCAAAAGTTGTCATCAATATTCCAACATTCAGCTGAAAAGTTGTTTCAATGAATGTGCCATATGCATCACCATATATGCTGCCAATAATGTGTAATGAGTGGACATTCTGTCTAATAAATCGTACTGAGTAGAGAGTCTGTCTTATAAATCCTACTGAGTGGAGAGTCTGTCTAATAAATCTTACAGAGTAGACAGTCTGTCTAATAAATCGTACTAAATGGTGTGTCTGTCTAATAAATCTTACAGAGTGGACAGTCTGTCTAATAAATCGTACTGAGTGGAGTGTCTGTCTAATAAATCGTATTGAGTGGAAAGTCTGTCTAATAAATCTTATTGAGTGGACAGTCTGCCTCATGAATCTTACCTGAGTGGAAAGTCTTTCTCATCAATCTTACTGAGTTGAAAGTCTGTCTCATAAATCTTACTAAGTGGAAAGTCTGTCTCATAAATCTTACTAAGTGCAAAGTCTGTCTCATAAATCTTACTAAGTGGACAGTCTGCCTCATTAATCTTACCAAGTGGAAAGTCTGTCTCATAAATCTTACTGAGTGGAAGGTCTGTCTCATGAATCTTACTGAGTGGAAAGTCTGTCTCATGAATCTTACTATGTGGAAAGTCTGTCTCATGAATCTTACTGAGTGGAAAGTCTGTCTCATAAATTTTACTGAGAGGAAAGTCTGTCTCATGAATCTTACTGATTGGACAGTCTGTCTCATGAATCTTACTAAGTGGAAAGTCTGTCTCATAAATCTTACTAAATAGAGAGTCTGTCTCTTAAATTTTACTTAGTAGAGGGTCTGCCACATAAATATTACTGAGTTGGGAGTGCCAGATAAATATTATTGATTGGATAGTGTCTCATGAATCTTACTGAGTGGTAAATCTGTCTTTTAAATCTTACTAAATGGAGAGTCTGTCTCTTAAATTTTACTTAGTAGAGGGTCTGCCACATAAATATTACTGAGTTGGGAGTGCCAGATAAATATTATTGATTGGATAGTGTCTCATGAATCTTACTGAGCGGTAAATCTGTCTTTTAAATCTTTCTGAGTGGGGAAACTGTCACAAAAATCTTACTGAGTGGAGGGTCCGCCACTTAGTGGAGAGTATGACATAATTCTTACTGAGTGAAGAGTCTGCCACATAGTGGAAAGTGTGACATAATTCTTACTGAGTGGAGAGTCTGCCACTTAGTGGAGAGTATGACATAATTCTTACCGAGTGGAGAGTCTGCCACTTAGTGGAGAGTATGACATAATTCGCAGAGTGGAGAGTCTGCCACTTAGTGGAGAGTGTGACATAATTCTTACTGAGTGGAGAGTCTGCCACTTAGTGGAGAGTGTGACATAATTCTTACTGAGTGGAGAGTCTGCCACTTAGTGGAGAGTGTGACATAATTCTTACTGAGTGGAGAGTCTGCCACTTAGTGGAGAGTGTGACATAATTCTTACTGAGTGGAGAGTCTGCCACTTAGTGGAGAGTATGACATAATTCTTACTGAGTGGAGAGTCTGCCACTTAGTGGAGAGTGTGACATAATTCTTACTGAGTGGAGAGTCTGCCACTTAGTGGAGAGTGTGACATAATTCTTACTGAGTGGAGAGTCTGCCACTTAGTGGAGAGTGTGACATAATTCTTACTGAGTGGAGAGTCTGCCACTTAGTGGAGAGTATGACATAATTCGCAGAGTGGAGAGTTTAAGTCTACTGTTAGATAACAAGTTTTAACTTTTTATTTCATTGATATCAGTGTTCATATGTAAATTTGCTTTAATTACATTTACATCACATAATTAAATCTTATGATGTATTTTGTATCTAGATAAATCACATATAAGGAGTCAGTTTTAAAATTACTAAGTTATTACCTATATCTAAAACACAGAAAACTGAACACTTCACAGACTGCTGTGGTATTTATTATGGTATTACCATTCAACATGTTTCACCATGTAAGAATGGCATCATAAGTTGAATGATAACACCATCATAAATACCACAACAGTCTGTGAAGTGTTCAGTTTTCTGTGATTTTAAGATGTAGTTTCAAACTTCAGACCTCTAATGAATACATTAGGATTCACCAACAGACTCCACTGCCAGCCACAATTGAGGGTGTTGATTATCTTTTTTCTTAGTAAAGTTATTACCTGTAAGGATGCAACAACTTTAGCATGGTTTCCTGTTGGCCAATCACTTATGACTTCAACTTTATTTCTTTTACTGCTTCTTTTACTAAAATGATGTATTCTGCTCATTTTAAATCCACTCAGGTCATCTGCCAAAGTTGAAAGGTCAAGGTTATGTATAATAATGATACAGCCATTCTGCGTAGAAATAATTAATTTCTTGTTATCTGGAGTAAGCTTTGATCTCATCAAACGATTTGTATGGAAAACTTTTTTCCCTTGAATTTCACTCTCTGAATAACTACAAAATAGACAAATTTATCACAATAATGAAAACAATGGGAAAATCAACTACACAACAATCTCCCTAATCAACAGCCGTTAAATATCATTGTGATAAAAAGATAACACCTGGTTAGAGTTTGATCGAGTAGAAAATACATTACTTTAACATAAACTTTCACTTTTAGAAGCTGCCACCGCTGCCTACAACGTCACCTAAATCTCGCCTTATGGCAATGCCAGACTCAACAAAAACTGCATCCAGTTAATACTATTATTATATAGACAACAGTTTCCATTAGATTAGACTAGTACTGACTCTGAAGGAGACTAATACCCACACCCTACTCCCAATTGTTTGTGGAGAAATTGGTTTATGGGTGAAGGGTTTTTATGATGCTTGTCATCTATGTATAGATTCTTAATATCTGTGCATAGTTGCAAAAAATGTATATCATACATAGTTAATAAACCTCTAGACCAATTGAATGTATGGCCAAATTGTAGGTATGAAAAGTTCTTAGTCTGGAAATGGCAATAAATCCACAAAATTCATCAAATCAAACTGATAATTGCAGATGCACAGGTTCTTATGATGCCCAACATAATTATGTGCATAGTTTAAGAAAAATTGGATCATACATAATTAAAAAAACCTCCGAGTGTATTGATTTGACATCGGCTTTTTCACACTTTTTAATTTGTGTTTTCTAACCTGTTTATATCCCAGGTAAAAATGTTTCCATCAAATCCAGATGTTAGCAGTACACCTTTCTCAGGTATGTACTCAATGTTCTTTACCCAATTAGAATGTCCTTTTAAATGGTGTAACTTGTTTTTCATATAACGAGCATCCCATAATGCAACTGTCTGATCATCAGAACAACTTGCAAAAATTCTTGAATCCAGAAATCTAAAATAAAACATTATTACATTATGAGGGAGTTCTGAAATATAAAATAAGTCAATAAATCAATCAACCATATGCATGTTCTCAACAAAATCATCTTCAATTTTATTAACTGGACTTTAGTTAGGTATGGCATAAATGACCATTTATATTTCCATTTTTTTTATTGAAACTGACAGATAGATACCTAGATTAAATTACTTACTGTTTTTTAATGACAAAAGGTCAAACAAATCATAATCTCAATTCATATAATCATTAAATTATGTGACATATTAATTAACAGTTGTATTTTTAGAAATAACTGATAAACTTTGCATGTTTTATCCTTTTGACTGATAGTTTGTATGATCAAATGAAAAGATCATGTACATGTAAATTATGATGTCAAATTGCAAATGATTGTAAAAATATGTTGCAGTGGTGTAAATGAATATTTTCTAAAACAAGGCATGAAATATTCATTTAATACACTAGTCCAGAACCATTTGATGTTGTACTCATCACAGTATATCTTTATAATATCCAGTGTGTATCAAACATTGTCAGGTCAAGAAGATAAAAACTCTCTACAATTCAAACTTTGCCATAGAGACTGACATGACACAGTACAAACAATGTCATAACAAGACTGACCTGACACAGTACAAACAATGTCATAACAAGACTGACCTGACAAAGTATAAACAATGTCATAACAAGACTGACCTGAAAAAGTATAAACAATGTCATAACAAGACTGACCTGACACAGTATAAACAATGTCATAACAAGACTGACCTGACAAAGTATAAACAATGTCATAACCAGACTGAACTGACACAGTTTATACAATGTCATAACAAGACTGACCTGACACAGTATAAACAATGTCATAACAAGACTGACCTGACAAAGTATAAACAATGTCATAACAAGACTGACCTGACACAGTTTATACAATGTCATAACAAGACTGACCTGACACAGTTTATAACAAGATTGACCTGACATGGTTTATACAATGTTATAAGAAGATTGACCTGACACAGTTTATACAATGTCATAACAAGATTAACTTGACAGAGTTTATACAATTGTAATTAAGAGACTGGTCTGATTTAGTATAGACAATGTAATACAGAGACTGACCTGACACAGTTTACACAGTCATTGTGAGCTTTACTCTTTGAAGAGACAAGTTTTCCATTGAATGGATCAAACATCAAAATACTATGACCTTCACATGCTGCTGCCATTAATGACCTAAAAAAATAAAACAAAGATAGTATATTTAGAAAAGTCAAATTTAACAAAAATCTTGTTATGTTGGAAAATTAAAAAGTAGTTTATGGTCATACAGTTTTACTCAATGTTTTCCAACAATCTACTAATTACTTCCCTGTAAAGGCAAGTACAATAACCATGGTGTTGTGATAAAAAGTATAGAACTTTAAATAACTGTGTGCTGGAGGACAGAGTACATGATAAATTATAATGACCCTGAAACTGACCATCAGAACAACCTGAGTCAAACAGTTCCATTACCTAAGAGAAAATAATCACTTTCCTTGAAAAACACATTTGTGAATAACAGGTAAAAAATAAAATACCCAGTGTATGTATGATACTGTATCACTGAAGTAAGCAGTTTAGACACCAACCAGTTAGCACATGTTGTCAGTAAGAATTCTTAATATTTATGTAAATAATGTAGTTCCTGTTTTAGTAAAGAGAAAAATTATATCTCTGAGTGATAAATCATTATTGAGATTAAGGGTCTCATTTAACCAATTTGATATTTGGTTCCAGAAAAGGGAGACAACTGGACATTCCAATAAAAGATGTACAATAGGAGAATCTTGGCAGAAACTACATGGATTATTTTCTTTTATATCAATTTTAAACAGATACAAATTTATACCTAAAATCCTGTGTGTAATTCTATATAGAAACCATGCCAGTTTTGCATTTTTAACACCTTTAGCTGTGAAAGTAAGTGACAGTATGTTTATTATTTATCCTTGCAGACCCTTCACTGGAAAACGATGCAGAAGAGCTCTAGGATTCTCATTTCCCATCTCCCAAACCAGTTACGGGAAAGTAATAAATATTTGCTTCTCCGTGGGAAAGTGAAATTCATTACAAAAAATGCATATTATTTATTATCCAACGCAGTTTCTTTTTTACATTTTCCACTAGTAAACGTTCCAGATGCAACATCACCAGATGAAATAATTACCTCTTCAAACTAAAACCCTGTTCTTGGAATCAGTAAAGGGAGATAACTCGTATAGTATGTGTATGTTCATATTTGGCTTTATAGTTTCGCATCAAGTAGCGATTTTTTTGTTTTTGTTTGTCAGAACATCTGTTATTTGTTTTCTAATATAGAATATTAAAACAGCTGACTTTTTAAAATTTTGTTATTTATAAAATGTTAAATGTTAATATACAATAAACAAACGGAGTTTGAAGAACAACTTTGTGTGTAATACTACTTCTACTTTATTCAGATCATACCGACATATCTGATTTTTTTTTTTGTGGGAAATTCACAGATTTTACAGATAATATTTATTGTAAATAAATTGATTTGACCTCTGCTTGGTTTTGAATTTTAATTTGCTTGCATCTATATTTTTCTTCCCAAGATATGGAGAAAGTGAAATTTTTCTGTGGTAAAGTGGTTTTTCTATTGTGACTTTCCCGTGGAAAGTTAGTGTCAAGGAAAAATCCTAGAGCACTGTGCAGATCAGGTTTTACCAGAGATTTCTGCAATTTTTATCATTTTTATTTGGAATTTGACTTTATAATGTAGTTTTCAGCTCACAAATTCCCTTTCCAAAGAGGACAGGAATAGTTGTTGTTAAGACCTGAAATACATGGCTCCGAATGGCTTTTTTTAATACTGATGTTGCCGTTTCGGAGCCATAATGTGAGAAGCCTAGTAATGCATATTTAAAACATCTCGACCCGCAAAAATTATTTGCGCCAGTAGCTTAAACAAATGGATTTAAAACTTGGATATCTTTACTAACTTGGTTGAATAAACTTCGCAGATTGATTCATTAATGTTTCTGGTAAGGCAATATTTTATATAATGGGATCGTTCAGACACCCGTAAATCCTGTGATTATAAGAAATTTATAACCTGCATGTCGGTCAATGTAATTTCCCCTGTTTTTATATAGAATGGCATCATGGCTCCGAAACGGCAACATCAGTATTATAAAAAGCCATTTGGAATCATGTATTTCAGGTCTAGAAGTTGTTGTTGAGCCATGATATCTTTAATTAAGAATTGTCATTGACAAAATGCATTCTCACATTTACAACAGTCAGTTCTTTCTATTTTCAATATAACAACGTGCATTTCAAAGATGTTTAAATAAGATGTGTTATTCAGACTTTATTCCGACAATGGTAAGCGTAAAATACATAACAATAAATCTGAGCTTCAGGCCACCTATATGAACTTTCAAAATATTAAAGCATTCTGTCATAAGAAATCGATTACTACAGTAACTTCACCGACTAATGACAAAATGTATGCTGTATGGCATATGATTTTCACCGATTTGTTCAAAACTTACCCATCCGTAGAAAAATCAAAATTAAAAATCCCGCCATGATGAGTATCTTGAACCGTTTTACTTGGATCCCATGTATGCAAAGCTTTAAAATTAGAGTAAAGGGCTGTATTTAACATTTCAGACTCCGAGAAGCCACCGCGATGGACATTTGAATGGCCCGTTTCTCTCCGTCTGAGCCATTTCCAAGGCATGAACTCTATCCTTGTCGACACAGACTCTTTCACGCTTGAATGACTGTTTTCTTTTTCAGACCCAGCCATTTCATCTTTGATTATTTTGCCAAAATAATACACGCTATATGTTACATTCCTGTCACCAGAGTTTAGCTAGTACCGGAAATGAAACACAGATTAAAGAGTACTATTATGGGAGATAATTTCCTTCTTTCTGGGTAATTCCTCCAACATTTGGAGCACCATTGTTAAAGCTACATTAAATTTTCTAAAGAAAAAATTAAAACGGTGCTAATCTAATCAATGATGTTCCTAATGAACAATGTAACATTTAGTTCAACGATAAAAGCTCAAATAAATACAGAAACAACAATAATTTCCCAGCGAAATGTAGCTATTAGAACATGGTTACGTCATGAAAAAACCGGGTCATTTAAACACAACTTTCAAAACGGTGAAATACGATAAATTAGACAAAGATATTCGTTGAATTTGTCATTTGTGACTTATTAAGGATACATAACACCATTTCAAATACATCTGGATATTAATGACGGACAATTAATGCAATTTGTCATGTTTCACCTTCCATTCATGGGATTTTACGTACATCCGTGCGCATGCTCCAAGCTCACAATAATCATCGTTAAACATTGACCAACCGGTTAGAGGATTCCGTTTATTTACAGCTTAAAAGAATGAAAATTTAGGAAATGAACCTCATGGATCGTGAATAGAAGTTATCTATTTTTAAAAAAATATATTTTTAGAAAATCGAAAAAAAAAAAAAAAAAAAAAAAAAAAAAAAATTGAAAAACTTAATGCAGCTTTAAAGGTGTAACTGGTAGCAACTATAAAAATGGCGTATGGATGGTAGAATAAAACACTATTAGGATCCGGATAAAAAGTCAATAAAATTTTCTGTGACCTAGAGGTTAAAAAAATTCACAATATTAAACTCCGGATAAAACTCCAAAATAAAAAAAAATGAAAAAGTTAAACTCTGTGTAACACAGTTGTGGCAGTGGTAAATGTTAATACATGTAGTTAAAATAAATAAATAAATAAGTATCTACATGCACACACTTCAACACCCAAGACCAAGCAATTCATTACGTTTTATTTGAATGGCAAAGCAAAATCCCCTAGCAATTGATTCAATCTTTTCCGCTGTAATATCATCCTGTGGAATAGATGGGTACATTATGTCCAAGATGCAGTAAATTAACTGTGCGCTCGTAGAATCTGTTAAAGTGATGTTGTAACTTGTCCGGTATAACACTGATGAGCTTTAGCTCACAAGTTTATCTAACACGTGTAAAGACACTACAGTCAATAATAAAATGCATGCGAGTTTCAGCATCCGGCTGCATACAAAGTTGACATTTTGGTTTAATATTGTACTGATTGAACCTATGTTTGTTCTCTTGTAGCAGATTTAGATATACCCAAGACACCAAACGAGCTTTAATGCTAGCCTTGCGAATATTAACCGTATTATAACCGGCAGATAACCATGTATTATAAACTCTATCATGTGTAAAATTTGGAGTAAGTTTGACGACTTAACTACTAGCTGTCGTACACAAATTTCTTTTTCAATTCCACAATTGCTTATAATATTTGGTAACATATTCAGTATCTGCATTTGTAGGTAGGTAAGACTCGATGGGGAGCTGCCTAGAGAGAATATATACTGCAGAATTTGTATGTAAGAGTCGAAGGGGAGCGGCCCAGAGAGAATATATACTGCAGAATTCGTATGTAAGACTCGATGGGGAGCTGCCTATAGGGAATATATACTGCAGAGTTTGTAGGTAAGACTCGATGGGGAGTTGCCCAGAGAAAATACACACTGCAGAATTTGTATGAAAGACTCGATGGGGAGCTGCCTAGAGGGAATATATACTGCAGAATTCGTATGTTAGACTCGATGGGGAGCTGCCTAGAGGGAATATATACTGCAGAATTCGTATGTAAGACTCGATGGGGAGCTGCCTAGAGGGAATATATACTGTAGAATTTGTATGAAAGACTCGATCGGGAGCTGCCTAGAGGGAATATATATTGCAGAATTCGTATGAAAGACTCGATGGGGAGCTGCCTAGAGAGAATATATACTGCAGAATTCGTATGTAAGACTCGATTGGAGAGCTGCCCAAAGAGAATATATACTGCAGAATTCGTATGTAAGACTCGATTGGAGAGCTGCCCAAAGAGAATATATACAGTAGAATTCGTATGTAAGACTCGATTGGAGAGCTGCCCAAAGAGAATATATACAGTAGAATTCGTATGTAAGACTCGATTGGAGAGCTGCCCAAAGAGAATATATACTGCAGAATTCGTATGTAAGACTCGATTGGAGAGCTGCCCAAAGAGAATATATACTGCAGAATTCGTATGTAAGACTCGATTGGAGAGCTGCCCAAAGAGAATATATACAGTAGAATTCGTATGTAAGACGCGATTTAGAGCTGCGCAGAGAGAATATATACTGCAGAATTCGTATGTAAGACTCGATGGGGAGCTGCCTAGAGGGAATATATACTGCAGAATTCGTATGAAAGACTCGATGGGGAACTGCCTAGAGGGAATATATACTGCAGAATTTGTATGTAAGACTCGATGGGGAGCTGCCTAGAGGGAATATATACTGCAGAATTCGTATGAAAGACTCGATGGGGAACTGCCTAGAGGGAATATATACTGCAGAATTTGTATGTAAGACTCGATGGGGAGCTGCCGAAAAAGAATATATACTGCAGAATTTGTATGTAAGACTCGATTGGGAGCTGCCCAGAGAGAATATATACTGCAGAATTCGTATGTAAGACTCGATGGGGAGCTGCCCAGAGAGAATATATACTGCAGAATTCGGTGTCCTTTCTGGACATTGTATGGTTTTTTAATACATGTCGATGGAACTGATTTAACTTAAAGTAGCTTTTCCTTAAGAGCACTATACCTTCCAGTCCAAATAAGAGCCTAGGTCGAACAAATATATTCCGACCTTTGGAATGACCCCACTGTACCGATGCATTCCAGCTCCCACGAGTGCGTATGCATTACCTTTTGCTAGTTTAATTCTATCCGCAATAAAATCATTTTGAGCAACACCTCTATCAATACCTAGATGAACATATGATGACATTCTTTCCAGTGCAGAATTATTCAGAATCAGGTTACATGATGTTTTATCACAATTTTTACCGAACAGCATGAATTTACTTTTGCTAGAACTAATCTGGTAACGCTCATTGTATGAAAAACTTTTAACATGATCTGCATATTCAGTTGAGATCTCGCCAGTAACACTATATCATCTGCACAGGTAGGACTGACTCCCTACACCAATTGATCCTATTCTGAAGCCGGGTGTTTGTGACTGTAATGTATATATATAACAAATACCTGCTAAATTTTGATGTGCCAGATGTGCAGATTTCGGAAATTCATTCCTCATCAGTGACACTAGGAGCCGAAAAGTTTGATAGATTAAAAAACATACGCCAAACAGTTGAAAATTAATGAATCTAAAGTTCCAAAATTATATGAATCCAAATCCAGCTAAGGAATGCTTTGCATAAGGGAAAAGACCTTTGTTTTAAATAAATTTCAAAAATTAAGACGGCTGAAAATTTTAATAAATGGTATATTTTCTGACAGCACAAAGTACTGCCTACTGAGTTATGCATACCCTCGGGGAGTTTTACTCCACCAGCAGCAGTACCCGCTCAGGGGTAGTAAATATATAACAAATACCTTCTAAATTTTGATGTGCCAGATGTGCACAGTTGGAAATTCATTCCTCATCAGTGACACTAGGAGTCGAAAAGTTTGATAGATTAAAAAGCATACGCCAAACAGTTGAAAATTAATGAATCTAAAGTTCCAAAATTATATGAATCCAAATCCAGCTAAGGAATGTTTGCATGTGGGAACAGACCTTAGTTTTAAATAAATTTCAAAAATTAAGACGGCTGAAAATTTTAATAAATGGTATATTTTCTGACAGCACAAAGTACTGCCTACTGAGTTATGGATACCCTCGGGTATCTTATAAAGGATTTATAAACAGGTTATATAACGATGCTGAGATTACACTCCTTGTCGCACACCCTGCTCTTCTTTAATGCTTGTTCATAATTGGCCGTTCCATTTCACCTTAGACGATAAGTTTGTGTACCAATCATTGACTACCAGACAGTTGGATTCTTCAACCCCACATCGGTAAAGTGATCTTAACACTGAGAAGTGTCATACTACATCGAACGCCTTTGTTGCGTCCATAAAGGTAGCAAAAAGGGTTTCACCATTGTCTTTAGCTTCTGCAACAGATTCTGTCAGCAGCAGTGACGCAAATGTTGATGTTACGTGTTCAGTAAATCCACGTTGTGGTGGGTTTTGAACAGAGTCCAATGTAAACGACATTTTGTTTAGTATCAGTTTTTCAAATACTTTGAAAATTATTCTAGATACTGTTATCCTCCTGTATAAATCCAGGTCCTGTAACGGTTTATCATGCTTTTTATACATTGGTGTTATAATCCCGCATTTGAATAGCTCTGATACCTTATGTTCAGAATATATCCTGTTGAACAAAGCAGCTAAGGCCTGACATAACAACAAACCACCATACTTAAGATGTTCAGATGTGAGCATGTTTTCATCTGCAGCTTTACTGACTTCAGTTCAGAGATTACGTTCGCAACATCAGAGGCTGTTGAAGATGAAGAGGTTTAAAGAGGTTTATGCAGTATTTTCTAGGTTAGACTTGATGTAAGCTCTATATGTTTCCACTAATGACTTATACCATTCATTATAATGGGATGCAGTACATGTTGACCTAGGCCTACTGACATTTTGGAAGTAGTCGCATCATTCACTGAGTACATTCTGATCAGTTGGAAGAGCTACGTCATCAATTAACAGACTGCTAAGTTTCGTTTGGTGACTATTACGTTGTGTTTTTATAAGCCGGAAGAACAATTTGTTATTAGACTGATGTGAGACCATGATTTCTTGATACTGTTTATACTTTGTTACAACCCTCTCTTCTAGTTTCCTGACGCAGTTCCTTTTTAACAGCTTTACACCTGTTCCATTATCATCACCTTTGATAGACTCACTCTCTTTCCAAAGCTTATGAAGTTTTATTTTTACTCAGCATTGACAGCTTTGTGGCGTTTCCTTAAAATTGATGTTCATGTTTGAACGTGTAACACTGTTCCTTATTATGCGAATTGACTGAATCACACACAGCTGTATTTTCTAAACCTGTATCATTTTCCTTGTTAGTAATACTCTTCAAAAAGTGCTGTTCAGCTTCTTTTTTTGATGACACTATGGCCTTTAGGTGGCAAAACCTTAGATTGGTTTTTCTTGATTAGATCAGCCTCCTTTGAGATGGGAACATTAGCAGTGATAAACGTTGGTGTTACATCACTTTTAACCTATTGACCGACTGTTTCGCTAGTATTATTATTAAAGTTATTTATGATTACACTTTGTTCACGGATGACATTACTGTTTGCAGATACTTTTAGCATCCATTCTATGACTTTAATACGCTTATCTTTATTTTCTAGCAGATGGTCAGATAACTGTATATTGTGGCCATTCACAGAGGATAATGCTCTTGTTTGATTGATGTTTCTGATAGTCACAGATTCTTCCAGATCACAAATCTTTTTTCCAGTATCAAGATATATGCTTGTGCCGTAGCAAGTTTATTTGTAGCCTCGTCCAGTTCACGTTCACGACTCCTGATAAGTGTTTCTCTTGCAGTAAACTCCCTTTCCTTTGATCGAGTTTTCGTTCGATATGTTCGAGTCGTTTGAGTATATCAATTTTATTGGTATCAATTAATACAAATGAAAATCTGAAAGAGTCAATCTAAAGTACGCCAAGAAAAACCAAATAGACATTTCGGTTCCCCAAGGAGATGCCAACCGTTTAACTTCGGTGAAAACAACCCTTAAATAAGAAGAAAATAATACCAACGTACTATTATTTATCGAAAAAATATTATATTTATGTTATTTAAATAAAAATTGTAGTAAAACATCATTAAAGTATTTTTGGTTAAATCATATCATCGGAAATAAAGATAAGCAAAATTAAAATGATTACATTACGCTCACTAATTTTAATTACAATTGTTTAAGACACTATTTTAAACAGAAAACCTGTATGTCAACGTTTAAATTTCTTCTTAATATGGTCTAACTTTTACTTTATTTTTTGTTAAAATGGCTCTCAAAAATAACCGTTTAGGAAAATGAACATGAATAAAAATTAACTGAGTAAAAACAATTAATTTCATAATTTTTCTTTTCCGTGACCTTAGATTATTTTCCGTCGGTAACTTAGTTTATCAAGAATCAATCTACTATATCAAACTTGCCACAATAAAACAAGTTTTTGAAATGCCTTGCATGCTTACCTCAAGACCTAATTAAGGAATTTTACACTATAATCTAGTTTGTCTTATTTCCGGTTCCGGACATCCGGGTATCTATCTGATAGAGACGATATCGGACTCCTTACATATAGTGAAAACAAACTGCTAAATGATACTAATGCATTTATTTATCGCGGTGAGTATATTAAATTTTAGATTTTAAGACTTTTGGATGGTCTTTATCGGGAAGTGTTAATGAAAACGTTTTCATACGAACTATGAAAGTAATATATATTTATTCATACTTTTAAAAGGGAAGCCTCTCCGCCAAAGTCGCGAAGCGTTAGAAAGTAAAGTAATCCCTTAGCAGAATTTGAATACTTAAAAATATCATTTTTTATAATAGAGAGCGCAGAGATGCTTGCACCGATGTTGTAAGCTCGCGAGGCGAGCTCTTTATATATAGTGTACGGAAACCTGTTGAAAATGAGTAGTTTTTCAAGTTTTGTTTTTGGTGCCAGTGAATAACGTCACCTCCGAGGTCGTGTGGGAAAAAACGGAAGTGATTTTTTTTTTCAAAATCGCTTATATACAAATATTTACGGAAATGTCAAGGACAACATAATTGACTATCAAAAAATAATTTTCGTCATGAGACTTACAAAAACTTACAATGTCGATTTGTTTATGAAAATGTTACGGAAACAAGCGATTTATGACGAGTATCAATCTTGTTGACAAAGAACTTGGCAGATACCCAATATGAAGCCATGGATGATGAAGTTCAAAGGTTAAATGAAACCGTCATGAATTCAACAGAAGAGTGGATGGTTTTAAATCAGCTAGTGGCCGCGTTTTAAAACTGTTCACTGAGAGACGATAAAAATAATTAGAAACTGAAATGAACGCATTAAACATATAATCTACCGCTTCAGCATTAACTTTTACAAGAGACTTTTTGAATTTTGCATAAAATGACTGACGTTATGACCAAAGGAGATCATCATCAATCACTCAAATGCTGAGATGGATCATTGTTTCCTATCTGTAAATCTATCGTATCGAAGATAATGCCGAAAATTGTAGATGTTAATATGAGGCAGAGATAACCTTTTATCATTGACTTACCTGAACAAATCGTCACTGGGGATAAAAAATGCACTTCGAAAGAATCAATAGAAATCGTATGTAGGTCTAGATCTAGTCAGATTGTTTTGATTATGGCGGGAATGTGACGTCATTATTATATCATATTGTCACAAGGGAATGTTTTTTCCGTTTGGTCTGGGGTTTTTTAAATGATTATTTTTTATTTAGTTTTTGTTTCTACTTAAATATTATGAAATAAAATATAATCATTTAGAAAAACAGAATTTAGCATAGCCATAGCAGTATGCCTCACGTTCTCATGGATATTGGTGTACATATTTAACTCATTATAATGGGAAAAATCAAGCTAGCAACATGACTTACTGCAATTAACACGGAATAAAATCTTTTTCCCCTCCTTATTCGGAAAATCTAAAACTGCTTAAATTTCAAAGTATATTTCTCTGATGTTCAAAGTTTGAACTTATTTTTAAAAACAATAGTTTCAAAGGTAGACTCATTTCCTTGTGCAAGACACGACGTATCGCATAGTAATTGGATGATATTGTAACTCTCGCCAATGGTATGAATCATGATACTGAGATAATTAAATTAAATACAGTCGAATTTTCTGCAACCTATAACCTCAGCATGTTATTTATTTGTTCCCTGTTTTCTGCAATTTTAACTAAAGGAATTTGGTGTATAATGTTGTTTTAATTTTTTGTTAAAATACTTAACAAGGTAGCAGGGTTTGTAACAGTTCTTGCAGGAAACACGGACTACCATGTGTTTCTTTTTCTGTTTGAGTTGAAAATACAGTATTTACTGGCAATCATCTAGCTTATACTAAAGTATGCCTGTTCTGTATCTTTACATAATAAAATCACATATTTGGGACTTTTACAGAACAGGTCTTTTGCTTAAGACAACAGATCAGTCATTGTCACAAACATTAAACAAAATCTGGGGTACAAATATTTCAACATTGAGGTCGATGCAACACCTATCAATAAGCAGTCATAGTTTGATACTCTAGCAAAAAAAAAAAAAAAATTAAATAAAAAAATAAAAACAACTATTACTTGCTGAGTGCGGAAATAAACAGATTTTAGTGCCTCTAGTAAACACGCTAGGTTTGAATCTTAGTAGTACACATCTTGGTGTGAGAGAACTAAAAAAAATCCATTTGATTGGGAAGTTAAACTTTAAAACTAAAATTTTACATTGCGAATTTGTCTTTTATTAACAAATGATATTACGTAGTCTAATTCAATTAGTACAATGAAATAATTATTAGAATCTTAAATCATTAGCAAAATAATAAACCATCATTAGTGGCAAAAATGTGCAATAAACAATTTCCTGCGCTTTCTATATAGGCTGTGCCTACAATCATATTAATTTTTTGATTTATCATTTTTAAATTCCAAAATGAAATTCCCCTGAGCTCCAAGTAATACTTAAAAGCATTTGTGCGTGACAATGGAATCGCATAAAGTAACGTTTTCCCGTAATAACGTCGTTTTTTTCGTTGAACCAAGCCTTAGATTTTGATAATCTCCGGTTTGCAAGAATCGGATGTTGATTCTTCTTCAATAAACTGAAGTTAAATTAAATGAGAGAGAGAGAGAGAGAGAGAGAGAGAGAGAGAGAGAGAGAGAGAGAGAGAATAAAGAAAAGAGATACGCAAACACTGATTGTATTGACCCAAGTAAAATGTAAAACGGGGCCGGATGAAATGTGGAAAAATAGTACGCTGACACTGATTGTGTAGAACCAAGAAAGATATAAAACATGGACGAATAATCTGTAAAGAAATTGTACACTAAAACTGATTGTGTACCACCAAGTAAAATGTTTGTACATCGTGTTGAGAAGTTGGTCATCGTTAATGATTGTATAGAGCAAATAAAATATACAACGGAGGACACGGTTAAGTGAAAATAATTATGGAGAAGTTGCGCGAAATATCAGATTGTGCAGAGCCAAGTAAAATGAAAAAAGAGGAGCGCGGTTACGTAAAATAAAATGTGGAGAAATGATACGCCAAAACTGATTGTATGAGTAAATTAAAATGCACATTCGGAAATCAAGGTGCATGGAGTGAAATGTAAATGTGAATGAAGTCTAAGTATTATACTACCAGTTGTACAACCAGTGCTAGTTAAGTATGAACTTGAAGTGAACTTTAGTTTTTAAAACAAAAAACATTGCTGGTCTTGATATAAGTTTACACATGTAAAACACCATAACAATAAACAGATGAATAGATTTTTAATGCATGTTTTAAGACTCAATATGCAATAGACTTCTATGAAAAATGTTGAATCGAGTTTTACCAACAGAAACTCTTAACACCGTTTGTTCTTTTTCATGATAAACCAAACATTTTAATACTCTAGTATCTTTTTTTATTATTTGCCAAAAATAAACTTTTTGTACACAAGGGTAAGGTACTTATATTAGGACAACAACTATGTATGTACTATGTGATACTACAGCTATACATAACATGGAGAGAGAATGCAATTTACATATAGGGTAAGTTGAGTTCAAACAATTTACGCATTTCACCCATTGACATAATTGAAACAAGCTATTCTGAACTTTCAGAGAACTAAATGACATACGATATTCTACCTTACGTCACATAAAGGGAAAGATATGATAAGAGTAACATGATCAATATCTACAACCAAACAACAACTGTAATACTGCACTCACTCAGTTTACAGGAAAATTTAAATTGGTATTTAGTATATGTATGTGTCCCAAAATGATTTAAGAAACGTGTACATTTCTTTCTTTTGCTTTATTTAGTTCACCATATCCTAAAAATTAATACAAATTATTATTAACGCTATACTATAAATTAACTCCTGATAAATTATAACTGAATAGACATCTCAAACGAAATAAGACTATATAAGACTTGTTTGCTTTAAAAGCAGAACAATTTGAACCATACGATGCATATAATAGTGCCATAACACGAAAATTTTCTTTTTGATCATACACAGGTTTCATGTTCAATTAAATTTGGTATTTCTTTTTGTGTGTGTACGTGTATTTGTCCTAATGTTTGACTTCATTGCTCGCCCATATTAGATAGGTTTATAATACGCAAAGATGGATTGTTTTATTCTTTTGTTGTGTTTTGTTATTATTTATTTATTTATTTAGTGTTTGGCTTTTGCAAAGGACATTTTCTTCTACATTTTAACATTCCACTGATATATCTTTTTCATATCATAGATTACCGATGGTGACATAAACCATAAAGGTCTGATCTAGTTAATTCGTTCCTAAAATTAAAAACAATCTACGAATCTATTTTGTTTAATTCTGTTAATTAAAAGACATGTTTTACAAATTGTTTAAAGCGATCATATTCAAAGTTATACTTTTTAGATGAATGCAATTCTTATATGATGCATTGCAGTTACAATATTTATTATTTTGCTATTGCATGGATTTAACAGAACAATTGTTGCTTTAAAATTATGAAAAATAACTTTGATTTTAAACATATGGTTGACCTTTATGACTCGGTAGATTTTACGAGACACACGAAGAAAAGTTTTATAATTTCAATCTTGCTATCAGTGTATCTGGTGCGATCTTAGTTTGACTTTCGACATGATTTCAAATGCAAATCTTCAGATAAGGACCTTATCTTTGACAATGTTTCTTTAATATCTATCTATCTATATATAGCTGGTATTAAATTGTTCAGTTGCACATTTCATCACTGAAAGCTAGAAAGGTAGGGTTCTTTGCTGACATTTTGTTTACTTAATCATTTACTTTTTATTTTTTTAATAGGCGTGGATGGACCATGGTTGTAAAATAATTGAATGATTCAATAGTGCTGTAAACACTTCACTACATATTCACCACAATGCTCATCCAAAATCTTAAACTTTATAATTACTGGTTCCGATGTTTGTCTTTTCTTGTCTTTTGTACGTTTTATAGCTGACTTGTATTGTTTGATGTTGTTAGTGTCGTTGGCTGTTGATAAGAACGTTTTTACAATTTTTTTTATTGTGTTTATACATTCATATTCATGGATTTCGTGTTACTTTTAACGATTAACATTTAGTAAAGTTCATATAACCAATAATTTGAATTTGGTAATGTAGAACAAACAGTAAAGTATAAAAAAAAGTCCAGACTAGGTAATTATGTACATTTTTCAATTGATATGTTTTCTTTCTGTTTCCTGCTTTTACAATAAAATGTTGCGTAACATAAGTTAGCAATGGCGGATCAAGAACATGAATTCTGTAACCTAGTATATTTTTCTTAGCAAGAAAGAACCTTTGCTAATATTAGTAAAGGAAAAAAGTAATGTATAGTTTCAATGTAACGGGAAATAAGAACCTTAATTATGATTGTCACTTTTTTACAAATATGAGTTCTGTTTGATATCTATATTTTGTACACCTTTACTATTATTATAGTTCATTATTTAGTTAAGATTTCATTATTCTTTCAACAACTTATATCATCTAAAGGTTGGTTGTTAGGTTGAAACCCCAATCTACATCAATTATATAAGTTTTCTATGTATCTTCAATACAATTCTTATTGACCCCGATACATCTTATTTAGTTTATTTTGTGCTTTATTTAATTAACTTTTTAATTACATGTATGTTACATTGTTTTATATCGAACAAATAAACACTGGATTTTAAGTCATCGTAAGTCATAGTTGACACGACTATCGCGTGTTTTATCAGCGTTTACTCTGCTTGGGAATCGTCATATGGTTCTACGATTTTTATCAATTTAAGCCATTAACATTTATGTAAATATTAATCAGGTCACGTGATTTCAGTGAAATTCAAATTAATTGTTTTATCTTTCAAAATTATGTTTTATAACAAAGAACTCAAATATATCAAGAGTAAAGAAGAATTAATAAAAATCAAATATTTATGAAGTCCTTTTTTTTTACTATATTTATTTTTTTTTATTTTTTCAACATTTACACCCGATCCGAGAATCAGATCTAAATCCTCACCTTATTTTATTATTATTATTATTATTATTATTATAATTATTAGTATTATTTATTATTATTATAATTATTATATATATATATATATATATATATATATATATAATTTTATTTTTTTAATTTTTATTATATTTTCTCTTATTTTATTTTATTCTGTTTTCATGCGTAGCGGCTTCAACGATTATGATCATCTCTAAAATTGAAATTACAGAGTTAAAAAAAAAATTCAGCCATTGAAGTTTTCTAAGTTCGATATAGAATTAATCACACCAACCTTATGTCTGTCCTTAGAGTTGAGTTGAGTATTGGTGTTTAACGTCCCAGTCAAGAATATTTCACTAATATCCAGACGTCGTCAGCTATAGATGAAACTGCAGAAAATTTTCCTGTGCGTTGCGCTGATTGCATTAAACAGCAGGATTCTTTATCGTGCCACGCCTACCATGACACGTGACCTAGTTTATTTTAAGTTCTCATCCGAAAGAACCGTGACTTTCATTTCGCAATGCCGAGTGCTTGGCGAAACAATAGTCATTTCCCACTTTCAAGTCTTGGGTCAGACCCTGTCGTGGTTCGAACCCACGACCTTCCACTTACAGAGCGAACACTCTGCTCTGTCCTATGTAATGGATGGCTATACAGAATATTTTACACTGATGAGAACTATTTTAGTCTATTTATAGTAACCGTTTTGTGGAAACATTATAATAATACCTGTACTTTTAAATGTGGTTTTGCAGACTAAATTCTAACGTGTAGTGAAATCGGTCTTATTATAAATACAATTGTGGATTAAGTCTTTTTGAATTGGTCTCAATTTTGGGCATTATAAAACGCTCAATACGGATATCCAAGCAACATTTTACACAACAAAATATTATTATTTGCAGTAGGTAATACTGTTTACCTTGAATAATAATTGTAAAACGTTATCTTTTATCTTTCAAAATCTGTTTGGTTGATCCAAGTAACAACTGATCCCAAAATTGTTTTTTATTATAAAATTAAATGAACTGATTGTCTGTATTCAAACTTTATGCATTACACATGGTCCTATAACCCATTGTTAACGTACTTCTGCTTGTTAGAATGTACAATTTACTTGGTCCTATAAACCCATTGTTAGCGTACTTCTGCTTGTCACAATGTTCATTTTACTTGGTCCCATACAACCGTTGTTAGCGTACTTTTGCTTGTCACAATGTTCATTTTACTTGGTCCTATAAACCCATTGTTAGCGTACTTCTGCTTGTCACAATGTACATTTTACTTGGTCCCATACAACCGTTGTAAGCGTACTTCTGCTTGTCACAATGTACATTTTACTTGGTCCCACAACCGTTGTTAGCGTACTTCTGCTTGTCACAATGTTCATTTACTTTGTCCCATAAACCGTTGTTAGCGTACTTCAGCTGCTTGTCACGATGTTCATTTTACTTGGTCCCATACAACCGTTGTTAGCGTACTTCTGTTTGGCACAATGTTCATTTTACTTGGTCCCATACAACCGTTGTTAGCGTACTTCTGCTTGTCACAATGTACATTTTACCTGGTCCCATACAACCATTGTAAGCGTACTTCTGCTTGTCACAATGTTCATTTTACTTGGTCCTATACTACCGTTGTTAGCGTACTTCTGCTTGTCACAATGTTCATTTTACTTGGTCACATACAACCGTGTTAGCGTACTTCTGCTTGCAATGTTCATTTTACTTGGTCCCATACAACCGTTGTTAGCGTACTTCTGCTTGTCACAATTTTATATCACTTGGTCCCATACAATAATTGTTAGCGTACTTCTGCTTGTCACAATGTACATTTTACTTGGTCACATACAACCGTTGTTAGCGTACTTCTGCTTGTCACAATGTTCATTTTACTTGGTCCTATACTACCGTTGTTAGCGTACTTCTGCTTGTCACAATGTTCATTTTACTTGGTCCTATACTACCGTTGTTACCGTACTTCTGCTTGTCACAATGTTCATTTTACTTGGTCCCATACAACCGTTGTTAGCGTACTTTGCTTGTCACAATGTTCATTTTACTTGGTCCCATACAATAATTGTTAGCGTACTTCCGCTTGTCACAATGTTCATTTTACTTGGTCCCATACAACCATTGTAAGAGTTCTTCTGCTTGTCACAATGTACATTTTACTTGGTCCCATACAACCATTGTTAGCGTACTTCTGCTTGTCACAATGTACATTTTACTTGGTCCCATACAACCGTTGTTAGCGTACTTCTGCTTGTCATAATGTTCATTTTACTTGGTCCCATACAACCGTTGTAGCGTTACTTTGCTTGTCAGAATGTATATTTCTCTTGGTCCTATACAACCATTGTTAGCAGTACTTCTGCTTGTCAGAATGTACATTTTACTTGGTCCTATACAACCATTGTTAGCGTTACTTCTGCATGTCACAATGTTCATTTTACTTGGTCCCATACAACCGTTGTTAGCGTACTTCTGCTTGTCACAATGTTCATTTTACTTGGTCCCATACAACCGTTGTTAGCGTACTTCTGCTTGTCACAATGTTCATTTTACTTGGTCCCATACAACCGTTGTTAGCGTAGTTCTGCTTGTCAAATGTTCATTTTCAACTCTGGCTTCCATACAACCGTTGTTAGCGTACTTCTGCTTGTTAGAATATATATTTCACTTTGTCCCATACAACCATTGTTAGGGTACTTCTGCTTGTCAGAATGTACATTTACTTGGTCCCATACAACCATTGTTAGCGTACTTCTGCTTGTAAGAATATACATTTCATTTGGTCCTATACAACCGTTGTTAGCGTACTACTTCTTTTCAGAATGTTCATTTTACTTGGTCCTATACAACCATTGTTAGCTTACTTCTGATTTTCAGAATTTACATTTCACCTGGCCCGATAGAACCATTATTAGCGTACTTCTTTTTTGTCAAAATTTACATTTCACTTGGCCCGATACAACCATTGTTAGCGTACTTCTGCTTGTTAGAATCTATATTTCACTTGGTATTATGCAAAAATTGTTAGCTTACTGTTTTATGTCAAAAATTGAATTTTACCTGGTCTCGTCCAACCATTAATGGAGTTCTATTTTATTATTTATTTATTTATTTTTCTCTTGATTGAAGTTAATGATGCAGAGGTTATCAGAAACGGTTCGGACAAAATATTTATCTTTGGCTTACGATACTGCTGAACTGACGATAAGACTAGGGAGCGATCATTCCCTTGATTTGTAATGTTAGTCTTATTATTAATAGTGACACATTAAAGCTGCATTTTATAAAGTTTTCCAAGGAAAAAAATTAAAACGGTACTAATCTAATTAATGATGTTCCTAATGAACAATGTTACGATTGGTTCAACGATAAAAACTCCAATAAATACAGAAATAACAGTAATTTCCCAGCGAGGTGTAGCATGCGGGATCTAATATTAGAACATGGTTACGTCATAAAGAAAACCGGGTCATTTAAACGCTACTTACAAAACGATGAAATACGATAAATTAAACACAGAACTTTATTCAATTTGTCATTTGTGACTTTGTAAGGGATACATAACACCATTGCGAATACATCAGGATATTAATGGCGGACAATTAATACAATTTGTCAGGTTTCACCTTCGATTCATAAGAATTTCCGTACATCCGTGCGCATGCTCCCAGCTCATAATAATCATCGTTAAACATTGAACAGCCGGTTAGAGGATTCCGTTTATTTACGCCTAAAATGAATAAAATTTTAGAAAATGAATCTCACGGATCGTGATCAGAAGTTTAAAAGACTATTTTTTAAAAACTTTAGAAAATCAAAAAATATTCAGAAAATGGAAAAAAACTTAATGCAGTTTTCAAAGAATATCTCCGATGAGACTGAAGGCAATTGGTGCTCATTTTTATTTGACTTTGATCCGTCAATTTTAACTATTTAAGTCAGACAATTTTGATACTATACTGTAAAATTTAATTCGAGCAAGTCCGATTATAACATCAATGGTAAAAATTCGGTAGCCAAAACATAGTCTCTCGGTGAACATTTGGAACTGGACATTAAATGGAGCATTAGAAAAAAGAAACACATATTCTAACCTTAAAAATAATCTAGTTGTATGAAAGGAAATTTTGTTATTGAAGTTGCATTACAATAATTCTAATAATTGCTAAAATATATAAAATTCCAAAAGTAACCAAAGTATTTATTATTTTCTTTTCTTTTATTTTGTAGATATCCTTTTAAAATGAAATTATTTTTAGTTGCCACAGGTAAGATTATGTCATTTAAAGACACGTCAAAATTTGACCGTTAGATTGAATTAATTTACCATGTTAAACTCATTTGCCATGTCTGATCTGAGTAGATTGCATGCACGTATTTTTTGCGCCAACTCTATGTCACGGGTTGTCATTGTAAGTCGTTCTGTCAAAGAAGACCGGAGGGTATACTTAATAATTATAGTGATGCTTAAAAGGGATTATATGACAATTAGGCTTCAATGTACAGAAAACATTTGGTATATCTTTGATCACAATGATGCCGACGTAGACAGTTATAAGTAAACGTTCTTTCGAGAATTTTTTTTCCAATTTTTTTCGGCAACAAAGACGCCATCACAAATTACCATGGTTAATAGTCTTTATTTAGTAAATTAACGTTTCTTACTATCTCTTATAAGGAAATTCTAAATAAATTATTGAGTTGTTTTACTATATTGGTAAGTTAAAAAAAATGCATTGCATTTGTTTTTGGGATTGCTATTTATGCATTGAAGAAGATGTCCGCGTTTGATATATAGAAGAGTAGTGGGATAAAACAAGGTAAAATAAACAAAGACCAAAAAGCCATTAAAACACGAACAGTGACAAATTTTTTATTTTATTTTTGTACAGGGTTAGTTGTGGTTGTTTGCTTTTTCGGCACAGGTAAGATAAATACCGAGTGTTTTAATGTTAGTTAAAAATTCTGATGTTATTTGAGCAATCTGGTTGTGTTTTTAATGTTATTTAAATAGTCTGCTTGTAGTTCAAACAATTGTATGTGTTTCTATATATGAGTTGAAACCTTTGTTTATTAAACTGAACATTTAGATGTTATTTCTATTTTTTCATCTATTAGGTAATCAAAGATATAAAATGTTGATGAAAGACAGGAGCTCTGACTAATATTCTGATTAACAATATTATAATGAGTTTAACAATCTGTGGGTGTTTTGAATGGTTTGAAATCACAATATTTGTATAATACGTAGTTAAACGAAGTATAATATGAGTATGTTTAAAAAACAAACATAAAACTATCATATTCACGATATTTTGTTTATTGTGCTTCAACTATTTCATAAAGTATTTGTATAACCATCTATATCTAAAGTAACGAAAACTTAAAGATGCAATTTATTTTTGCAGGATCATCACTGACATGTTTGCAGTGCAACGATGCCGTAAATATCACAGATTGTCTTGACGCAACAACAACATGTGGCGCCGGAGAGGTTACTGTCCATTACTATCTTTTCTTCAATTCAATATCTATACTTAATGTGAAAATTTAATGCATGCAAGTTATTACTCACTAATTTTTGCATTTAACCAAATTAAATCTGTATATTGTTCAGTGTAGAAATAATAAACAAGATTTGTTTTCAAACAGCAGTATGTAGTCTCATTTTAGATGGGTATCGAAAATAAATTACCAAATCAAACTACTAGTAATTCAATTGTATTTTGTTTTACTTTTATATATTACATTTTTTAAACTTGAAAAATTCTGTTATTTCAGAAATGTTTCTTGGAACAACTGACAACTGATACAAACCAAGTTGTTATAAATGCTGGATGCCGGTCAGATGGCGTGAGTAAATTGTTTTGGAGGGGGTTGCGTGGGTGTGGGAATGTTACATTAAATATGTAAACAATATACAAGAGTAAAGTTACTCGATTTCTAGTAGGCCGTCTGTCTAGAATGTCTATCATTAGTTATATTTTAGAATTGATTTTGTCAACATATATGCTGGTATGACTCTAATGAAGCAAGTGCAAATTACATAATATGCAAAGCTGTAGTTGGAGCAGTCATTGATTTCGAACGAGGTGGTTGTGTAAAAAAGGTTGATTTATAATCGTTAACTCGCCATTGTAAGTTTAAACTCACTGGCTTTTTCTTTTTTTTTCTCATGTCAAACATTCGGAATCTGATTAATCTCGATATCAATGTTTACTGGAGCTTATTCAATATAAAGGCGTTTCGTTGTTTTTGGCTTACGTTTGTGGTTTACTCTAGTCAAGCACAAGATAGAACTGTATCTTTTTCTGATTGTTTCTGCTGGTTCTCGGGTCTGTAACGTAGATTTATAAGGATACTTTACAAGTAGTCTAGCATTGTAACATCCTCCGTTTAGGTACAAATTGGAGAAAAGTAGACAAGAAAGGTATGTCATCGCGCGTGCGTGTATGTGCAAGGTGCATTTAAATTCTATTTTCTTTTTACATCGAATTGATAAGTATGAATTGTATATACAAAATAATCTAAAATAATGACGGATAGGTAATTTCCTTTTAAAAATTTTCAGGAAATAAATAGATGTATAAAGAAAAAAGTAACATAAACTGCGTTATGAGTTTGTTGGTAGTAAAATCGTGTCTTTCATACATTTTAATATATAATGTATATACATCTCGGTTGTGACCTAAATGGTTTCATGGACTTTCTTTTTTCAAAACAAGGTATGCAACATCATGAGTTCATTGGTAAGCGGTGTTGGTAAGAGAGACTTAGATAGAAAAGGTAGATCAATTGTCACATGTTCTAAATGCTGTGACGATCCAAAAGATTCCCTTGGGCCTTGTAATGCAAAGTTGTGTGGACAAAGTGAGTATTTTATTGTTATCTATTTTCATTTTCCAAATTAAGAAGTTTCGCAATTTAATCGTCATTCTACGACGGTGCGGTAATTTTATTCCACCATGTAGATGTAGCTAATCACTCTGCACATTTTATACTGTTTAACGTACACAACTTTTAAAACATATATCAGTAACTAATTTAAAAATGTTTCTTATGGGTTCAGAAATGATATTTTATTTGATGTGAAGTAGAGATACGAAATTATAAATAGTTTTGTTGTTAGGACGGTTTTTCGCATAGAAGCCACATGACGAGCAAAGCAATATTATTTCCCGGAAGAAGATTTTTATTTTTCCTTTTTTTTTCTCCGCTGCAGTTCTCAATATTAGACAATCCTCGCTAATGAAGTACATTTCAAGTTGAAAAAAAAGAAAACTTGTGGTTTTTTTTTTACACCATCAGGCATGCAAATATAAAGAAAAAGTTTAAGGTAAATCTAAATTATTCCAACCACTGAACTTAAGCTTAATGTAGAAATAGCAGAAAAAAAACCCGATTCCTGACAAAAGTGAAAGATTACGTCAAAATTGGGAAATGCAATATTGTAAATGTTCCACGATATTGTATTATTTATGTTTTGTCGAGTTGTCTAATGTAGGGATCGTCAAGTAACATTGTAACTGTGAAATTCATCCTGTTGATCTATAATTTTCAGAACCTTCATCAAATCGTCCACCAAAATGTTTGGACTGCACTCTTAAAGCCAGCTCTGGAGCCTGTTTAACAAGAACATCGTGTCAGGAAACTCAAGTACGTAATACGTGCTCAATCTTTACACGCTTATAACAACTGTATGATTGTAAATGTAACGTTTGAATTGCTAACGAAACAAAACAAAATTCTGATTGATAACATATTAAAATGAACATTTTTCAAAGTTTAAAAACTAGAGCATTATTAATTATTTATTAGTTGTTATACAGCAGGTTAGGTTTTAATATCATCAAAACATTCCACTTTTAAAAAAGTAACATGTTTGGCCAGATTTCCCACAAGATGTTTATGATGAGGTTTTGGATATTTATTGTAACAAATAGAATATACAAACCAACATGGTTGCATTTGTTTATAACATTATGTAAAATGTTGTTTTTATATGTTTTTACTTTTAATTTTTCTTTATATTTGTTTCATTTTCTATACAAAGTATACAATTCTAATTTAGGTATGCGGAAACGAAATAATGGTGATTGGTGGTTCCCTCGTACGTTATAATTATTATTGTGAAGAAAGACATGTGAGTAATTAATTAATTTGTAATTAAGTTACAAAGAAGTTGATGTTGTGAAAAACTCCGATGTTTGGTTCCTGATGCCTGAGCAGTGTTTTTATTTATAGGGACATGTTCTGTAATAACCAACAATTAAAATAATTTAAAGCATATATTAAAGTATTTCCCACTCTTATTAAAAATTACTTTTTAGGTTAAAAGTTAATGATAACAGAAAATCAAATACTTTCTGCTATCAGAAAATGTACAATTTAGCTAAATTAATATTTTCAGACGTCTTAATTTTTGAAATTTATTTAAAACTAAGTTCTTTTTCCTCAAAGCATTGGTTATTTGGATTTGGATTAAATATATAACACAAATACCAGTTGAATTTTGATGAGCCAGATGTGCACATTTCGGAAATTCATTCCTCCTCAGTGACACTAAGACCGAGAGTTTGATAATAAAAAACATAAGCCAAACAGTTGCAAATTAATCAATCTAAAGTTCCAAAATTATATAAATCCAAATCCAACTAAGGAATGCTTTCCATGAGGGAACAAACCTTAGTTTTAAACAAATTTTACAATTTAAGGCATTGTTTGGCTTATGTTATTTCAATCTTTAAAACTTTTTGGCCTCTTGTATCTAATGAGGAATGATTTTCCGAAATGTCCACATACGGCACATAAAAATTTTACAGTTATTTTTGTAATAAAGTTTCATTGCAGATGATTAAATTATTATTAATTATTATTAATTAATTAATTATTATTAAATTTTTACAACACGTTATAAATGTTATCTTATCCGCCAAAATAAAACACACGAACGGTATTCAATATACCTGCACCATCTTCATAACGTTATAAAAATGTTTGGGTGTAAAATGAATAAAATTTCTAACTTTAAAAACTTAAAAACAGTATCAGCAACAAACAAAAAGGACCACATATCAGTCGATATGAAATGCTTGTAAAATTAATGATTATTGTAATGATAACTAGAATGCATAATTGCGAGCAATTGTATGTCTGCGTATCAGCACTCTAAAGTGGTGCTTTAAATAGCGGAGGAAATTCCAAGAAAGAAAAAAAGAACTCTCTAGAACAAACTCTCTGGAATGCGATGGTTTTAACCGGATTTCTCCGAAGTCCTTCCGAATTTCGGAAAACGGTGAGGAAACGATCTCCCCATTGTCAATCCCTACAAGTTGACAAAATTTCAACATAATCGGATACGAAACGTAGGAGATGATGTATCTGAAAAAATATATAGCAGAAACGATGGAGAATAAGAAGTAAAATAATAATATTAATAGAAATAATGATAATAAAGATTACGAGTAACAACAAGATGTCTGCTGATACGCAGAAATTATATAATATAGGTTTATGGAACTGATATTGTGAAAATGTCCAATATGGAAAAAAGATTCCAAAGACCTCGGACCGGAACAAAGTTTGCGTGCAAATATCGATATATAACACCTCGGAATTTATCGTTACGGTTTATTTCTATGTGAGGCATAATTTAATGCTGTATAAAATATTAGTTACATGGTGAGTTGGTGACCTTATATGATGGCAAAGCCTGAGCCAAGATATGGATTTTACTGACACTGTATAAACCATATTAAGTCACCAACTCACCCTGTAACGATTATATCCCACTGATCACATTCTTGTAAATGCATTTACAGCGACATAATACTTCGTTCATGGAACGAAAGAAGTTCAATGGATGAGAAATTATCATATGATTTATGTCAAACAAACGGAACCTGCACGTTTTGTTTATTAATTTAATCCAGAACAAGTCATATAAGATGCTTTACACACTGTGTAACGGGTACTATTTTACCCACGATTATAAGAAAATCATTTAAAAACCAATATAATTTGAATCGATCTACATATTGAGTGGCATACAGTTGGAATGGCGAGTCGTCGTTCTGTGTCTTAAAATAATGATTTTTTAACTTACTCTCAATTTCTGTCAAACAAAGTAACTATACTTTTGTTTCTAGAATTAAGATGATTTGTTTCATTATCAACACATCTCTACTTGTGTCCTTATTTGCCGTAACTTATAAAAAATATGACGTGGTTACTTTAAAACAGTCGTCATTGACGTTGGTAAAGGGAAATAACTCTCACACTGACTAGATATGAAACCGTACTGACCCGATATGGTTTATACTAGATCACCACGTGACCAGATAATAGTTCAATGATATTGGCAGAAACTAGTGAGAGTTTATGGAACGCCGTTTTTACATATATTCAATTATTTATACCTATCTTCAAATAATTGAACCTAGGTACAATTCATTTGAAGATATGTATAATTCAATTACACCTAGGTACAATTCATTTAAAGATAGGAATAATTGAATTATACCTAGGTTCAATTCAAATGAATTGTACCTAGGTATAATTAAATTATACCTATCTTTAAATGAATTGATCATTGATGCTTTGAAGTATCAACGTAGTAAAATTCAATTTAAACCTATCTTCAAATCAATTAAAGAGACGTATCAATTATACCTAGGTGCAATTGAATTATACCTAGGTCTAATTCTATTGAAGATAGGTTCAAATGAATTATACCTAGGTACAAATGAATTATTCCTAGGAACAATTATTTGTTCCTAGGTATAAATATTTGAACCTAGGTATAATTCAATTGAACCTAGTTATAATTCAATTGCACCTATCTTAAAAAATTGGACCTAGGTGTAATTAATTGAACCTAGGTACAATTATTTGAAGATAGGAATAAATAATTGAATATATGTTAAAACGGCGTTCCATAAGAGTTAGGATATAAAATATATACTTAGATGAACAGGCCAGGGTTATTAAGTGCTGTAAAGCTGATGATACATGTATATTGCATGTTTGTTTTCAGTTGTGTGTCACTGCTTACCAGTCAATTGAAAATAATGGAAAAGGAAGACGAACTAAAACAGGTCACGCTGATGGCTCTGGTGGTGTTGTTATCTGTAACTCATGTTGTATAGGGGACGAATGTAACAAAGTGGATTGCTTCACATTGCAACACAGTGAGTTTTTTTCCTATATTTTAACTTTTAAAACCTGTCGTGTAAACTATATACATATACAGGTAATGCTGATTACGCTTCTTGGAATGTAAGATTATGCATTAAAGTTGAATTATCAAGTTTAGCTTTAAGAATTAAATTGGAACTAGCTCCAAGTAATGAAACAACAAATCGTACGAAAAAAATCACTCTGTTATTTTCAAAGTCAATTTTCACACAGGGTCGAGATCATAATTAATCATAATTAATTAATTAATAATAATAATTAGTAATTCATCAAAAAATAGTATAAAGTAAAATATAATATTTTTTGTCGCAATGAGGTCACTGATTAAGAGCTTTACATCTTTACATATCATAAAACACGATCTGTGTATTTACTTGTCTATAATTAAATCATAACTTGCAAACCTAATGAATTTATTAAATCGTAACATACTAAAAAACACAAAGTTTTACCGAAATGCACGATAATAATGTTACCTTTAGCATTTATTAATTTGTTTAAAGAGACTAAGAATTATGGAAATTATTGACAACCATGTACTTTGCAAACATTCCGAATTGTATACACAAATCGGCCAGTGAACTGGCATTTAGAGTAATACAAAGATATCAGCTAGAGCATTGAGAAACAAAGCTGCATACAAATACATGTATCAGTAAATGATCTGACATTCCGAGTAGTATGCACGATTGGAAGGTTAACTGACATTCCGAGTAATATGTTCCGATTGGCAGGTTAACTGGTTAACTGACATTCCGAGTAGTATGCACGAAGTACATGTATTAACAAGCAGTTTTACTATTTTGATATGTTTTTTTTTTGTTTTTGAAAGACTGAAAAACAGGTTAAACATGTGCAATTTAGACAATAGCATATTTTCGGGGAGAGTTATACTATATGAAAGAAATCTTGATCGTTGCTCGCCATTACGCCGAACCAGAATACATTTTTGTAACATCTTGCCGTAAAAATACTTCAAAACAAAACAAAAAATATCCATCAAAAGTGGTAAAGTTGGTTAAATCAATGATGGCCTTATATGCTTAATTTTCTGTAACTTTAATATCCTATTGTAACAATTGTGCTCTTCAAATATTTTCAAATTTTAAGCTAAAAGACCTTTTGAATGTGCAAATACATGTACTCATTCACATATCATGTTTTAAGATTTTACTTTGACAAAATCACTGTATTATATAATGTAAATAATTCAAAAACAAAATACTAAAAGCATGGTTTATGTAATAGAATCGGTTTGAGGTAAATGACAGATTATAAGAATAAGAATTTTCTTACTTGTCTCGGCTTTTATGTAAGGGGTTATCTCTGATTAATTCTATTTCTAAACCTGAAAAACATTAGTATAAACACGGAAAAAGCTGTGACATATCTCGGTCTACTAAAATACCGCCATAACCAAGATAATGTTCAACAAAAACCGTAGCACACTTTTCAATTTATGTATTAATTTATAGACTAAGAAATTCTTGGCACCTGTGAAAGTAAAGGATTCTCATACAGTTGAATTTTTTGTGATACAAAATATTTCTATAACTAATAATATTGACAATATTCCAATCTCCATCTAAAGGTAAAAATCTATTTTGATCCTAATAATAGAATTTATTCAGGGGAATACTGTAATTTTTGTATTTATAATGTAGCAAATCTGATATATGACTTCCTTCTCATTGACTGTAAGTCACCAAGTTTAAAATCTGCTAGAAATAGAGAAATTAAAAGATCAGCATTTGCCTATTATCTGTATGTAACTTTTATTCAACTTAGAAAACAGAATGCTGAAAAAACTTATATAGAAGACAGCGTAGCGTATATGCCTCTGTTTAATGATTCTGTTATTGCGAAAGCATTTATAGATCAACATCATACGCCAAAGGGACCTTTAGATATTTGTAACTAGGCTTACTGTTTTCACTTATAAAAAACTTCAGTTTGAGCATCATTCCAAGAATAATTAAGTTGATTTTTAAAATAATTTCGTTTGGTAGTAAGAATTATTATGGACTGTTATATAATATCAGAATTATCTACCAGACAGTGTTTTGTTTAATAAAACTTATATTACAGAACATTGCTACAATTTGTCTTCATTACTGTGTCATATGGTGATCTGGCGCTTCGCTTAAAATACATTTTTAGAATACATCTGCAGAGTCTTGATTTTTTTTTTTTATTTTTTATTTTTTTTTTTTTTGTACTTGTATTTATAAAATGATCTTGTTTGTATCTTGAGAGATTTGAAACAGAGAAAAATACAAAATTTTGTATATTAATAGCTTATTATTTATTTTTTTATCTATTATTATTTTTTTTTGTTTTGTTTTTTTTTTTTTTTTTTTTTTTTTATTTATTTTGTTTATTGAATATTTGAATGATGGATTGTGTTTGGTACATGAGGGAGTTTTATTTGAGTATTTGAATGGTGGATTGTGTTTGGTACATGAGTGAGTTTTATTTGAGTATTTGAATGGTGGATTGTGTTTGGTTACATGAGTGCGGACTAAAATTTGTTACATTTTATCAAAATCGACCTACATAGTAGTTCTTTGATCTCAAAATTTGACCTACATACACAAACACAGCAGATGTTATTTTCCCAAACTTGAAATCTAAACACGGTCATTAAATCATTAATATTAGCTATTTATCGCTGAGCCTTGGTGCTGGTAGCATTATAATATTAAAAAGAATTACTACTATTAAACAAACATTAAGTTGAGAACGGTAATATTCGTTTACAATTCCGCATATCGCTTTTGCAAAATGCTTATTATTTTTAAATTTATCAAACGGATAGTTAACGAATTTGCTAAAGATGCTCGGTGCTTTTGCTATTACTTTTCCGCGTGATGCTTATTTTAATCAAATAAAATTTTGTAAAATTTCTCACTGAGTTTTTGTTGTTTTTTACAGATTTTACTTCAGCTGACTTTATGGCTCCAACGACCCCAGGATCATCGGGTTAACACGTAAAAGACTTCAAATAAAATTTATATTTGAGTGTAATTAAAATATAATTGTTATTAAAAGATAAATCTCGTCATTTTCTTCAAGACTGGTTTCTGTAAAGAGTATCCAGGTTTTGTTTTAAATATGTTTGAAAACAATTTGTTAAATAAAAGAAAGTTACACATTAGTGCCATCTGAATAAGAAGAACTAATATTTAAAGAATATAAAATTCGCCTGCTCTTTTTAAAGTTTTTTTTAATTAAATAAAAAAATAGCTCTTAAGAAAAAAAATACATTTAAGCTTACGCACATCACAAAAAGACTGAATTAAAATAAAAAAATAGAAAAAAAAAAAAAAAAAAGACGGACGAAAAAGATTTTTGCAAAACAAAACCTTTTTGGAGGTAATACCCCTTACCATTGGGTGTAATAATAGTATATAGAATCACACCTACAAACACTTTTCTACAGACGTTTTGGTTTATAGTGCATATTTAGAGCATATTTTAAATACATAGTTTGCACTTGAGATGGTTGTCTTCGTGGTAAATATTCTGAAACACCAGATTAGATTTAGTAGGATAAAGAAAAAAAAAACAATACATTTCCTATTTTGTTTAAGTTTGAAAGGATTTTTCACTTTGTGTAACTTTTCATCATAAAATTGTTGTGTGGTTGCAAACATCCCTTAAAATATTAAATATGTAGATGTTTTTTTTTATTATTATTATTATTTTTTTTAATATCAAACCTACTTTCTGGAATAATGTATACAGCAGTAACTAGTCGACAGTGGTGAGGACCTTTTTTGGAAGTGGTTGGGGGAGGGGTCCCTTTCGGTAAATATATATTTCATTTGAGGTTTAAAATGGTCGTTTGTTAAATGTCAAAGACCGCTAGTTTTTTCCTAGTTATCCTGTTTTTACAACTATTCCTGACCTGACCACCGGGATATAAGTGATATACCATTACTCCACTCCGCTTTAATTGATTTCTAATTGATCTTGTTCTTTCCATAATTGAATTTCAATAATTCAATCTTTGTTTCTTTCGATATAAATACATACTCCAGTATCATAAGAGTGCAAAGTAAAGTCCAATGCATTTTACATTTAACAGTATTTAAAATGAATCTTGTCGGAGTTGTCTTCCTTCAGTCATATATAAATGTAATTCTATAGAAAGGGTTTAGAATCAATTTCTCTATCCGCATACCGTGGTCCTCAGTGGCTGAGTGGTCATACGGACCACAATGTCTCTCCCCGTCGCTCGAATCCGGCTCAGTCAGATTCTATGTGGGAAAAAATTAGCTAGCTCGCCAAAAGTCGGTGTTTCTCCAGGCACTCCGATTTCCTCCACCATCCCAGAGCTGAAAGGATCTTCTTTTGGGTGTTAAACACCTTACTCTATTCTATTCGCATACAGTTTGGTAGTCCGATTTGTTACAGTAGTGTTAGTACGAAATGAGTATTAGCAATATAGAAAGTTTTTCCGTTATTAGAAAACAAATTTTATTAAAAAGTCATGACTCTTTGACGCATAAACGGAAATAGACTACAGAGACTGAACTTGATGAGTGTTGTATTGTATAAGTAGTAGATCAGGGGTTTTTATTAATTTCTTTACAGTTGCTTTATGTCGAAGTTATAAAATATGATGTTTTCCCATTCAATCTGTCAAAGGATTAAATCATTCTCGAGATTTAAATTGAATATGCATTCAGATATTCGAATTCCATTGTCAGTTTGCAAATTTTCCAACAGAAAAGAACCGATTGCTATGTAACTCTGGTCTTGAATGTAAATTAAATGCAGACAGTTGAATTTATTCAACATAAATACCAAAATAAAAACCAGTCACTTTATATAAGAGAACAAACTCTTGTTAAAGGACTATAACAGTCTAGATATAACTTTGTATTGATTTAGCCATATGGAGATATATAATTTAACTCAATTTATTTGAAAGCAATGAAACAACTTTATTTAACTGACCTAATTAGTTGATATTGAGCATATCTGTTAAAAGTACATTTTAAAGATTTACATGCATTGGACTTAAAGGGTGTAAATACAAAAAATGAAATAAAATAAAATAAAATAAAATAAAATAAAATAAAATAAAATAAAATAAAATAAAATAAAATAAAATAAAATAAAATAAAATAAAATAAATAAATAAAAATGTTATCATTTGGTGTTGGGCACAAATTTTAATGCGTGTCAGTAAAATCATTAATGAAAACATTGCTAAAATTCTTCCTTTTTCATGATACTCAGCATCCATGTCAAATGGAGACAAAGGACTGATTTGTGATGTCAGATTTATGCATATGGCCGAAGTTGGTTAAATTTGTCTTTTTTTTCTATATATACTAAGCCACTCACGGAGTGGTACATAGGGACTGTCTTCATCATGATGTGCCCGTGAGATAAGCACTGTAAGACTAATTGCTGTTTAAAAATCATTCTTACATGACCCTTAGTAATGGGCAAATCTTTGTATTCATGCAATGATCAAAAATGCTGATATAACGCAATAATTAGAACTTCACGAAATTCTCGTTTTTGATGGGCAAACGTAATTATCTTTCACGTTGTTATATATCAATAACGATGAGGTGTCATATTCAAAATGTCGGCACAATACAGGTACATGGAAGGAAAAGAACAACAAACAAATCACATAACATAACATTTATGTTCATTTCAAGGTTATACAATTCACATTTTTTGTAAAATCTGTTATATAATTATGTTAAAATCCTCGGTGAAAGATATTTTTAAAAATTCTAGTCGAAACATTGAAATAAGTGCCTTTTAGAGCATTTCTAAAAATTCAGTTTTTCTCTCAAAATACACTGAGGTTTTTACCCCAAATTATTTTTTTTTAAAGTATTTATTAAATAATTAAAATAATGTACATAACTTGCAAACAAATACATAACATTTAAGTCCATTTCATGAAGTTTTTGCCCCAAAAACCAAAATAATGTAAAATATTTTTAAAACCTGTATAATATGTTAAAGTTCTTACTTGGTGGAAGATATCTTCAGAATTTTAAAAAGAAACATGGAAAAAAAATTCTGTTTGAACATTTTCTCAAAATTAACAGTTCTTCTCTCAAAATGCAAGATTTACTCAAAAATATTTTTTAATGTAGAAATTAAAATTAAATAAATTTTGTTGTAAATTTGATTCTTATGGCAGCTTAACTTAGAGACTTTTGAACTTTCGAACACAAAACTTACCCAAGACGACGACGTCAACAGAAAGTAAAACCTTAGTCTCGCCATTTTGCGACCCGTCGCCAGGCGAGACAAAAACGGAATGATATGTTTTAACTTAGCTTAATAGGTACAGAGGTCAATATCTAAAATGTTAATGCTATTTCGGGACCACACAAGATGGGTTTATATATATATATATATATATATATATATATATATATATATATATATTGTATTACGTTTAATTGATTCTTAATCAAAAGGGAGATTAGTTTTTAGCTCACCTGACCGAAAGGTCTAAAATCGATGATGGGAGAAAGAATTTGATGTGATATTTGGCTTCTCTAGGGTCTTAAGCCTATAATTTGTTCATTTCGTGAAATTTGGTCGAAAAATGGGTTACGCGTTTTTGCGTTTAATTTTAAAAATTTCGTAAAATGGCTTCAAATTGTTATAACTTTACTATTAAAACAAATATTGACATGGGGTTTTCAGTTTTGACTTTTTCTTGAAATGACCTTTAAAATAGGGTCAAGGTCACAAACCAAGCTCATGACCTTATTTGTGATTTATGCAGTTTAAGCCAGTTTTCTTACAAATATTAAGAGATATATGAATTAAAAACATTGTTAAAATGTATCTCTTGAGAAAATTTAACAAGGTACCTAGTTTCGTAACTATATGATAATCCATGTAGGAGTTGTTCCCCCTGAAATGTTATTTTTGGCTTATGAATACCAAAATTGTGCATTAGCTTGAAAACTATAAGCTTTTTGTATAGGCAAGTATATTAGAATATTGTAGGTATGGATATGACAATCAATTAGATATATGTTGAAAGGTCAAGGTCATAGCTGCATACGTGTACTGAAATTATGAATTATCTTGAAAACTGTTAACTTTTTGTATAGGCATGTATATATTAAAATATTGTAGGCATTGATATGACAATCATTTTGATATATGGTACAAGGTGATATGTTGAAAGGTCAAGGTTAAGGTCACAGTTGCAAAAGAAGACTTAAATTGCTAATTATCTTGAAAACTATTTACTTTTTGTATAGGCATGTATATTAGAATATTGTAGGTATTGACATGACGAACATTTTGATATATGGTTCAAGTTGATATGGTCAAAGGTCAAGGTCATATCAACATAGGAATACTAAAATTATTAATTATCTTGAAAGATATTAATTTCATGTAAAGGCATGTATATTAGAATATTGTAGGTATTGATATGGCATTCAATTACATATATGGTTCAAGGTCATATGTTGAAAGGTCAAGGTCATAGCGGCATACGTGTACTGAAATTGTGAATTATCTTGAAAACTATTAACTTTTTGTATAGGCATGTATATTAAAATATTGTACGTATTGATATGACAATCATTTTGATATATGGTACAAGGTGATATGTTGAAAGGTCAAGGTTAAGGTCACAGTTGCAAAAGAAGACTTAAATTGCTAATTATCTTGAAAACTATTTACTTTTTGTATAGGCATGTATATTAGAATATTGTAGGTATTGACATGACGAACATTTTGATATATGGTTCAAGTTTATATGGTCAAAGGTCAAGGTCATATCAACATAGGAATACTAAAATTATTAATTATCTTGAAAGATATTAATTTCATGTAAAGGCATGTATATTAGAATATTGTAGGTATTGATATGGCATTCAATTACATATATGGTTCAAGGTCATATGTTGAAAGGTCAAGGTCATAGCGGCATACGTGTACTGAAATTGTGAATTATCTTGAAAACTATTAACTTTTTGTATAGGCATGTATATTAAAATATTGTACGTATTGATATGACAATCATTTTGATATATGGTACAAGGTGATATGTTGAAAGGTCAAGGTCACAGTTGCAAAAAAGACTTAAATTGCTAATTATCTTGAAAACTATTAACTTTTTGTATAAGTATGTATAATAGAATATTGTTGGTATTGACATGACGATCATTTTGATATATGGAACAAGGTAATATGTTGAAAGGTTTAAGGTCACAGCTGCAAAAGAAGACTTAAACTGCTAATTATCTTGAAAACTATTAACTGTTTGTATAGGCATGTATATTAGAATATTGTAGGTATTGACATGACGATCATTTTGATATGTGGTTCAAGGTAAAATGTTGAAAGGTTTAAGGTCACAGCTGCAAAAGAAGACTTAAATTGCTAATTATCTTGAAAACTATTAACTGTTTGTATAGGCATGTATATTAGAATATTGTAGGTATTGACATGACGATCATTTTGATATGTGGTTCAAGGTAATATGTTGAAAAGTCAATGTCACAGCTGCAAAAGAATACTTAAACTGCTAATTATCTTGAAAACTATTAACTTTTTGTATAGGTATGTATATTAGAATATTGTAGGTATTGACATGACGAACATTTTGATATATGGTTCAAGTTTATATAGTCAAAGGTCAAGGTCATATCAACATAGGAATACTAAAATTATTAATTATCTTGAAAGCTATTAATTTCATGCATAGGCATGTATATTAGAATATTGTAGGTATTGACATGACATTCATGTATGGTTCAAGGTCATATATGTTCAAAGGTCAAGGACATAGGTGTATACGTATAATGAAATTGATTAATGATTTGGAAATTATTCATTGCATTTCGGTTACTTCATGCATATTATATAAGCTACTTATAAATGAAATGTGAATGGATATATTTCTGATTAAGTTTTGTTGGAGTTCTTAACTTGAGAAAACTTGTAAAGTTTCTCTACTAGAGATATTGTGTATTGCACTTTGCAAACAATATTGGACATATCTTCAGGTGAGCGTTAAGGCACATGGGCCTCTTGTTAAAAGAGTTTTTCTCTTAGTCTGGAATCGCCTTATTTGTGTATTGTGAATTTTGTTTGTATGTACGATTATATAATTAAATATATACTGTTTTAACTAACCAAAAAAATAGCTGCAATTGCAATTTTTAAATACTTGCTTTTTAAAACATGTAAAATTATACGATGTAATTAGATGTAACAGCAATTTTAGTGGACTACGTTATTACGTGACAATCGATGTCATAAATTTATGCCACAGAATTTATTGATGATATCATATAGTGGAATTTGTTGGTCGCGCACTGTAAGGGTCACAATGCAAAAAAGTTTTATAATAAAGATAATGAGGATTTTCGCAGTAAATGTAGTAAATGTAAATATTGTAATTTAAGCAATAACCAATTGTAGATAAAATATTGTAAGTTAATTTTGTTTTCAATCCGAAACAGAGTAATGAAACCTCATTACGATTAACGCTTGTTTGTTTTTGTACTTGAAATTTAGATTTCACATCAGCTGATTTTCAATTAACCACAACAAAACCTAAAGCTCCAGCCACAACTAAACCGACACAGGCACCAACTACACAGCCAATAACTAAAACGCCAACAACACCACCAACAACACCAAAGCCAACAACGCAGCCAACCACACCAAAGCCAACAACACAGCCAACAACACCAAAGCCAACAACGCAGCCAACAACACCAAAGCCAACAACGCAGCCAACAACACCAAAGCCAACAACGCAGCCAACAACACCAAAGCCAACAACGCAGCCAACAACACCAAAGCCAACAACGCAGCCAATAACTACAAAGAAAGCATCAACTCCTGTTCCTGCTGCTTCTAAACCTGCATCCACACCTGTCCCAGCTTCAAACCCAGCGGGCGCCGCCTCAACACCACCAAATCCTATGGTAGTTGGATAGAGCGTTTCGTTTTCTGATTTTTCATTATTGGTTTTTGTGTTGATTTATAATGCGAGAAAAATCTATTGAATAATTAAAAAGTATGTTTAATTCACAAAATGATTTATGAATAAAACTAACATCGTAAATTTGTATTTGGTTCAACTTGAATGAATGAAAAATGACATTGAGATAAATAAATAAATAAATAAATAAATAAATAAATAAATAAATAAATAAATAAACGCAAACTACAACTGATCATTCAAGTTACTGTTTTATAAAGCCATTCTAACTGTAAAATGCACGCGACGTGACGCGACAGTAGCTAACGGAAAAAATATCGCATAATAAGAAACATGTACAAACGGAATAAGAAACCAAATTACAGGATAGGCACATGATGATTAATTAGTACATCAAACGATAAATTGTGCATTAATGATTAGATAGAGGTTTTTTTTGTTAGCAACGAGTAAACTGTCTTGACAACAATGTTTAAGGTAGTATTGGGTAATAATTCTAGAGTGCTGTTATGGCTTGTGTCCCTCCGAGACACAATAATAATAACAACAGAGTTTTTAGGAATAATTATATAATATAAATGAAATCAAATATAAACTATTGAATGTTGTTTGTTTAAACAATATTTTATAAGAAAAATCAAAATTATGGAATTACATTTAGATTTTCTTTTTTTTTTTTTTTTTTTAAAAATCATGATCCTGGAACACGAGTAAAACTCTTATATTAAAGTTTTTATTGAATGTTGTTACAAAAATATTGTATATTTGTATTCTTTTTAGTTTTAAGAATAAATGAACAGGGACGTATTTTTGCAAAAAATATAAAAAATTTAATTACGATAAAGCCCTTACTACAAATGTATAACAACCCAAACTGCATTCTACCTGAAAAATACAAATTCTAACTCTTATGCAAACTAAGTATTTCAAAATCTATTTTTTTTTTTTACATTTTTAGCTCACCTTTTCAAAAGGTCATGTGAGCTTATGGCATGGTGCGGCGTGTGTATGTGCGTGCGTGCGTGCGTCGTTAACACCTTTTTTTTGACTTCTCCTCCGAAACTGGTTTACAGATTTCAATGGTACTTGGTCAGAAGCATTTATGCGCCAGTGCAATTCAGATTTGTTCATGGCGTTGCCATGGCTACCAAAACTAGGTAAAGGTGACCTAGGGGTCTAAAAATCTTAAAAATAAAAAAAAACTTCTTCTCCGAAATCGATGGTTGGAGAAAAAAATCTGATGTGATATTTGGCTTCTCTAGGGTCTTAAGCATATAGTTTGTTCATTTCGTGAAATTTGGTCGAAAAATGGATTACGCGTTTTTGCGTTTAATTTTAAAAATTCGTAAAATGGCTTCAAATTGTTATAACTTGACTTTATGAACAGATAATGACATGATGTTTTCAGTTTCGACCTTCTTGAAATGACCTTTAAAATGGGGTCAAGGTCACAAATCAAGGTCATAACTTAATTTGTAATTTATGAAGTTTAAGCCAGTTTTCTTGCAAATAATAAGAGATACAGTCGACTCTCGTTAATTCGAAATCGTTTAAATCGAAATGATTTAAAAGGTCACATCAGATCGCTGTGTATTTCTATGTAAATTTGTGTGTTTAAATCGAAATACCGAAATTCGAAATTTTGCTTAAATTGAAGTGAATTTTCAGTCCAGATAACAAAATATAATGAAAATTCCAACGTTTAAATCGAAATATACATTCCTGGTTTATCGTAGTTTGGATTTGTATAAACAACAAGTTGAAAGTAAGCGGCAAAAAAAAAAAAAAAAAAACAAAAAAAAACAAAACAAAAAAAAAAAAAAACCAATTACATCTACACAATAATATTTTATCTAAAAATGTTGATTTATACCTGAAATAATAAATCCGTCTCTTGTTTAAGAAGTATTAATAGTAAAAGCGTAACGGTTCACTTTGAAGTTTCTGTTTTTTACTCAAAATACACATGAAAAAGGAAGTCGGTATCCCATGCTATTTTCACGATTTTCTCTTCCGGTCAGGACTCATAGTAAACCGTCTGTCAGTAAAAGGAAAAATTTCATTGGTGTAAAATTAAAAAGTTGGCGGTCCGCTACTTCGACAGTCATTGATCACAAGAAATTACCACGCTTAAACTTAATTGATCTGTTTAACCAAATGGTATACACGATTCAGCTACTGCGATACGGCAAGCCATTATTTCAATAATCACAAAGGTCGGACGCTAAGGATTACAGATGAAGAAGTTATGATTATGAATAAAAGAAACTTTAACTGAGCCTGCCCGATGATAGTCAGTGTTAACAAATTTCAATGGAATTTCGTAGCTTACGGTGAAGTTTCCGATTTGCTTATTTTATTGTGCAAAAAATTTAGTTTGTTGTGCTTTACATTAACATAGAAAAATTTAAAATTATTTTTCGTTTTTAATGTTTAATTTAATCTTAATCGTAAATTTTCAGTGTCAATTGTAAGCATTATAATACGTAACAATGTGAATTATCTTGAAAACTATTTTCTTTTTGTATATTAGAACACTGTAGGTATTGATTTGACAATCATTTTGATATATGGTTCAAGGTCATATGTTGAAAAGTCAAGGTCATAGCTGCAGAGGAAGACTTAAATTGTTTATTTTCTTGAAAACTGTTAACTTTTTTATAGGCATGTATATTAGAATATTGTACGTATTAATATGACAGTCATTTTGATATATGGTTCAAGGGCATATGTTGAAAGGTCAAGGTCATACCTGACATAGTGAAATTGTGAATTATCTTGAAAACCATTAACTTTTTGTACAAGCATGTATATTAGAATTTTGTAGGTATTGATATTACGATTGATAAAAGGTTCAAGTTCATATATTCAATTGTCAAAGTCCTGGCTGCATAACCATATGGTTAATGATTTGGAAATTATTCATTCGACTGTTTATATCATGCATATGAGCTATTTATAAATGAAATTTGACTAGATATTTCTGACTAATTAGTGTCAGATTTCCAAACTTGAGGAATTTGGTAAAGTTTTTGTTATTAAGTTCTTTACAAGTTTTTCGACATTTCCTCAGGTGAGCGTTAAGTTCCTTGGGCCTCTTGTTTTCTAAATCTGCCTTAAAAAACCAGTATATAATAATTACAAAATCTCAAGGGGCTTATTGTTGAATACTTTGTAAAAACAAACAAACACACAAACAATAAATACAAATAAATAAATCAATTAATAAATAAATAAATAATAACAATAATAAAATTAATGAATTAATAATAATAATAATAATAAAGATAATAATAATAATAATAATATTATTATTATTATTAATAATAATAATGTATTAATGTGAATGTATAGAAAGAAAAAAAAAGTTATCTATACTTACAAAACAATATTAATGGGAACCTTAACACATATACACATTTGTTTTTGTTTTTAAGGTTCCAGTTTTTACAGATTTTTGTTTACTGTGTAAAATTTTATACATTCAGTTTTTTAATACTTGGGACACAGTTTTAACAATTCATCAGGTTTTAAAATAAATTATTATTTAGTTTCACTCAAGATTCAGTTAAAACAAATTTTGTTAATCACTCAGGTTTTGGTTTATAAATGTTTTCTCTGTCATTTTGACTAATTAAGTTTACGGAAAGTTCCGTATTGACAGAGTTTTGTTTACTAAGGTTTCATTGTTGACAACTTTTTTAGCTAAGGTTTCAGTGTTTGTTTACTCAGGTTTCAGTGTTTGTTTACTCAGGTTTTAGTGCTGACTAATATTGTTTACTCATGTTTCAGTGCTAACTGGTATTGTTTACTCATGTTTCAGTGCTGACTTGTATTGTTTACTCAGGTTTCAGTGCTGACTGGTATTGTTTACTCAGGTTTCAGTGCTGACTGGTATTGTTTACTCAGGTTTCAGTGCTGACTGGTATTGTTTACTCAAGTTTCGGTGCTGACTGGTATTGTTTACTCATGTTTCAGTGCTGAATGGTATTGTTTACTCAGGTTTCAGTGCTGATTGGTATTGTTTACTCATGTTTCAGTGCTGACTGGTATTGTCTACTCAGGTTTCAGTGCTGAATAGTATTGTTTATTCAGGTTTCAGTGCTGAATGGTATTGTTTACTCATGTTTACTGCTGACTGGTATTGTTTATTAAGGTTCAGTGCTGACTGGTATTGCTAACTGAGGTTTCAGTGCTGATTGGTATTGTTTACTCAGGTTTCAGTGCTGATTGGTATTGTTTACTCATGTTTCAGTGCTGACTGGTATTGTTTACTCAGGTTTCAGTGCTTACTGGTATTGTTTACTCATTTTTCAGTGCTGACTGGTATTGTTTACTCAGGTTTCAGTGCGGATTGGTATTGTTTACTCAGGTTTCAGTGCTGACTGGTATTGTTTACTCATGTTTCACTGCTGACTGGTATTGTTTACTCAGGTTTGAGTGCTGATTGGTATTGTTTACTCAGGTTTCAGTGCTGACTGGTATTGTTTACTCAGGTTTGAGTGCTGATTGGTATTGTTTACTCAGGTTTCAGTGATGATTGGTATTGTTTACTCAGGTTTCAGTGCTGACTGGTATTGTTTACTCATGTTTCACTGCTGACTGGTATTGTTTACTCAGGTTTCAGTGCTGACTGGTATTATTTACTCATGCTTTAGTGCTGACTGGTATTGTTTACTCAGGTTTCAGTGCTGACTGGTATTGTTTTCTCAGGTTTTAGTACTGACTGGTATTGTTTACTCAGGTTTTTGTACTGACTGGTATTGTTTACTCAGGTTTCAGTGCTGACTGGTATTGTTTACCCAGGTTTCAGTGCTGACTGGTATTGTTTACCCAGGTTTCAGTGCTGACTGATAATTTTAACCAGGTTTCAGTGCTGACTGGTATTGTTTACCCAGGTTTCAGTGCTGACTGGTATTGTTTACTCAGGTTTCAGTGCTGACTGGTATTGTTTACCCAGGTTTCAGTGCTGACTGGTATTGTTTACCCAGGTTTCAGTGCTGACTGGTATTGTTTACTCAGGTTTTAGTGCTGACTGGTATTGTTTACTCAGGTTTTAGTACTGACTGGCATTGTTTACTCAGGTTTTAGTGCTGACTGGTATTGTTTACTCAGGTTTTAGTACTGACTGGTATTGTTTACTCAGGTTTCGGTGTTGATAGGTTTCAGATAACTCCGGTTTCAGTGTTGACAGTTTTTGTTTATTCTAGTTTCATTATTTACTGGTTTTGTTTACTCAGTTTTTAGTGTTGACTGGTTTTGTTTACTCTGGTTTCAGTGTTGAATATTTTGATTCAGGTTTCATTGTTTACCGGATTTGTTCGCCGAGGTTTCATTGTTGACTGTTGTTTTACTCAGCTTCACAGTTGACTTTTTTTGGTTTACTCAGGTTTCATTGTTGACTGATTTTGTTTATTCAGGTTTAATTGTTAACAGATTTGTTCACTGAGGTTCAGGTGTTGGCTGGTTTTGTTCACTCTGGTTTCAGTGTTGAATATTTTTGTTTACTCAGGTTTCAGTGTTGACTGTCTTTGTTTAATCAGGTTTAATTGTTAGCAGATTTGTTCACTGAGGTTCAGGTGTTGGCTGGTTTTGTTTATCCGGATTTGTTTACTGAGGTTTCTCTTGATGACTGTTTTTTACTCAGGTTTCAGAGTTGACTTTTTTGTTTACTCAGGTTTTAGAGTTGACCGGTTTGTTACTGACGTTTTATTGTTGACAGGCTTTGTTTACTGACGTTTTATTGTTGACAGGCTTTGTTTACTGACGTTTTATTGTTGACAGGCTTTGTTTACTGACGTTTTATTGTTGACAGGCTTTGTTTACTGACGTTTTATTGTTGACAGGCTTTGTTTACTGACGTTTTATTGTTGACAGGCTTTGTTTATTGACGTTTTATTGTTGACAGGTTTGTTTACTGACGTTTTGTTTTCTGTGGTTTCAGTACTGACAGGTTTCTAACTCAGGTGTTAGTATTGACATGTTTTGTTTACTCAGGTTCCAGTTTAAAAAGGGTTTTTGTTCAATACGTTTCAGCTTATATGTTATTATCGATAAGTTTGTAAACCTAGTGTAAGTAGTGTTTTGGTTTGTTCAGTTTTCATTCTAAACATGTTTTTGATCACTCAGATTTCGGTTAAGACAACAGTTTGTACACAATAATGCTTGTTTATTATTGCTATAGTCCCGTGAAAGGTTTTGATAATTTAAAAATTGTATTTGTTCTCGGGGGCTAAAAAGTTAAACATACTTAAGTTGTAGAGGAAATTTTAGCAGAAAAAATTCTTAATTTACTGAAGTTGATTTTCCAAATAAACATGTTGGGATTAATTTATCACAGGGTTCTTAATGTTGAACCATAATCAAGAATGTTAAGAAACCCCAAGTGAATACCTTCTTGGTTTGGTAGCAAACATTTGTCATGCCAAAGCGCCTTGTCTTCAATACGGTTTGTGATAAACGCAAAGCTAAGATGATGTGAGATTATCATAGACCGTTACGTTACAAGTGACGCATAACTATCATTGGAATGTTTCTATACGATATAAAATCATAAAATAGATTTCAGTCGTATTTTATGACCTAAGCAATGGAGAAGTAAGTGATTTTACATATTACATATAAATTAATAACGATTATTCAGGTCGATATATTTTAGTGGATATAAAAACGTCTGCAGTCGCTGTTCTGTGAAATGAGATCGTGCGAGATTCATGATAAATACTCGACGATCTCGTTCCATTTGCTGATATCATTACATAATTAACACTAGGGCAGAAATTAATAATAGGACTCCAGGAGCTGCGTAAATGCGTAACAATTTAAACAAAGTCATAACTATTTTTTAACACACACACACACACACACACACACACACACACACACACTGAAACTGTCGCCGTGCGCATCCGAGAGTTCGATATATAGGCGCCGGGTCAATATATTTTCTGTATTTTCGACATTTGTTTAAACACGTTCGATTTCATCAATATCTGTTTTTGATACGGTAGTGAATATTGCCGTGTTTATCTAGTTTACTTAATGTCCAGCTAATTTTTGAAAATGTCAAATGAAGAAAGGACATTGCTCAACACTGCATATATAAGATAATGAATGATGCATGTCTGATAATTATAAATGTGTATGCTTAATATTTTTGGAAGTATTACCAATATATAAAGAACTGGTGAGTATCCAGGCATAATTTTCAAGCTAATTTTCATTAAAAATTATTATGCTTTGCATACATTTTGTGTATACCGACACATACATGTACTATCCAGACTTCTGGTCCCTTTGTATTAACTTGTCTTTTGACTACCTTCGACTGTAAGAAGCCACATTTACTGTCCATATTACTGATGATGTCGTGTTTTACTGCTGGTGAATGTCTCAATTATCGATATTTATTTACACGCAGTTTCCCCAAAAACATCTAAACTATGACAAATTTTAATAAATGTATAAAGTTGTGAAAGATGTTTGAATGGTGAAGACGCATTTATTTTCCATATGTTAATTTGTTACTGAAATAGCTGTGTAATCGAAGAAATTTACAATTTGAAGACTAAAAACTTGTCTTTAAACTCTGTTTATTTTAGTTTTTAAATCAAAAAATTGTCTTTCACTGGCTGTACATGTATTGAGTACTAAATCAAAGTAAATAAAAAGAAAAGATAGGAAACAAGTTTTTAAAAAATTATAAAGACAGAGCTTTTTTGACAAAAACGCAAAATGTTTGCACATTAGGCTTTTTCAAGTGTAATATATTTTACCAGATTTATTGTAAGAATAAAAGAGTTAAAAAGTTACACGTGTTAAATTAAGTAAACAATTTTCGTAATAATTGTCAATTTTGACTTAAAATCTTCACAACTAGATTAGAAAGTAATGCTGTCTTAAAACCAAAATTTTATATGAATTTGTCATCACGAATGTCAGAGAATGCATTTGATACCTTAAAAAGAACATGAAGAAAATCACATTAACCAATCCTTTTACAAGTACATATAAGAAGCTTGTTGAGTTGAAGGTACTTCCGTTCAGAAAACAGAACAGTTTTACTACAATATGATATAAATGTCAAAAGTTAATATGTGTGAAATAAATTTTATCGATCATATTCCGCAAATTTGCAAATTTGTCTGAACATTTGCACAGTTTAATGACTGTTTTGAAAAGATTGATGCTGTAATAAACGTTTTTTATAAGAACATTCCCAAATAATACACAAATGTCCATCGTACACAGTAAGCTTTTTAATATTTCAACATAGAAAGTTGACGTTTATATAATGATGATATAACGATACTTTGACAATATACAACATGATCTATGTAAATGACTTCACGAAATGCATTAAACAAGAACTTTGTCTGTGATACAGAACGTCATTAGACAAACCACAACAATGACAAACATAACATTAGGTCAATACAATCAGAATCCATTTCATTTTGTATCATGCTAATTACTTCTGTTTCCATTAATTTATAATTTAATATGACCGAAAACAAAATATATTTCTAGTGATAATCTTATGAAAGGCCTGGCGGAAATCTCTATTAAAAATTGTATATATAATTGGATTGAGGGCTGAATTACAATATCCTGCCCAGAAAAATACGGCAAAAATGGTGTTTGGAATGCAGAAATTGCACAAAGATGAGGCAATATATAAAGTGAAAAAAGGACACCAACAAAGTATAAATGCAGCCATTACGAGTCCTAAAACAAGTGTGGCACGCCTTTCCCTAGCTTTCGCAACTTTTCTTTTCTGTCGTTCCATTTCTCTCAAGGAAAACTTCTTCGTTTCTTCGTTATTGTGATTTTTATTTTCATTTGATGAAACATGCGTTACTGTTGTTAATTGTATACCGGAGTCTTCCTCCGAATCACACGAACCGACATAATGCACTTCCGGTGAGACTTTGTTTGTTTCAGCTGTTTCGGATTGTGTGTTTTTATTGCTAACTGACAATAAATTACATTGTTTATTTTGTATTTCTTTTGCCGCTTGGTTTTCATTGTTTGATATCGATTCTTTCTCTGGAATTTTGCAGTCAATATCTTGCTGTATCGAATCACATTTTGGTTCATTTTGTTCTTGATTGCAGTTCATTTCAGCTGATGTCACTTCTTCTGGGGATAACAATTTCGTTTTTTCATCGAGTTGTTTGCAGTCTTGTGTTCCTTTCATCTCCATTACTTGTTTTTCATAAATTGGCCAGTTGCTCTCATCGTCTGATACAGGTGGGCTGGTATTTTTTATTTCATCTTTCTCGTTTCCTTTGCTTATAACAACCGTTGGAGGAACAACAAAGTTATTCTTTTTGTCTTTTGTGTTTTTAGCTGCTGGTTTTGGTCTCGCCTTTCCATGTCGACGTGCTCTAGCCTTTGCAGCTAGATAAATTTTGACGTAAACAAATACCATTATAACCGCTGGTATATAAAAAGACCCCATCGTTGAATAAATAACATATCCAGTAGCATCACTCAACAGACAGAGTGGATAATCTGTAACAGGAAGTGGATTTTTCCAGCCTATAAGTGGAGGGATACATGTTACTGCAGACAAAAACCACACAGCCGTTATCATTAACGCAGCTCTCCGTGGAGTCCGTTGTCTAGCGTACTCTAAGGCGCGTGTAACTGACCAGTACCTATCAAGACTAATTAGACAAATACTGAGAATAGAGGCTGTGCAAAGAAATACATCAATAGATTTCCAAAGATCACACCATATGGGTCCAAAAATCCAATATCCCATTAATTCATTGGCCAATGAAAAAGGCATTATAATTAAACCTAAGAGAAAGTCTGCCACAGCAAGCGAAGCGATGAACCAGTTTTGAATCAATTTGAGATTGCGGTCGGTAGCGATGGCTATAACGACCAGAAGATTACCAAAAACTATTAGTATGATAATAATTATCACTAAGGTGGATATACATATTACACTTAAAAAACTATAGTTGTTTGGTAATGGAGTCTCGGTCTGATTCACTGAAGAAATATTTCCAAAAGATTCGTCCAATATATTATCTGGTAGTAAAGGCATTTTTTCAATCAATCAAAATGCTTATTGTTCCCATACAATAGTAGTTTCCCGTTCCCTCTAGGCTGTGCCTGTCATTGCCTTAAAACTTCGTGATAGTCCAATTTGAATTTTCATGTGTAACGCAAACGTTTCAAAACAATGGGTATTTTGGTTCCTTCCCTGTGTGGTCAGTTTTCTTTTATGCCATCATGGTTAACTGTAAATAAAAAAAGATGATATAAGAACACAATAGAATCTAAAATAGATATTATAAAGTAATAGTGGTATAAAAAAAACTCTTACTTAAGATTTTAGTTTCCGACACCCGTGATCTTATACATTCCAAAAATTAAAAAAAATTATTTCATATAAATTGTTTATATTCAAACAGTATACTGTGTAACAAAATAATATACCTAAAGCAATATAAGATTGAAAACGTTTTGAAAAATATACTCTAGGAAATTTTTTTACATAAAATGCTGCTATGAGGAATGTAGTTTTAAGATTTCATAGTTATACATGTATCACAAATCTGTACAAATATTACCATAACGACTTACTTAATAATTAACCGATAAGTTCGCCATCCCCGGTTTAGTTGAAGATGTTATTTTAGGAGAAATTATTAATGCGGACTTGTGCATTTGAAACTATCTTTAACATTAAATAAAATAAGCAGTATTGTACGCAGAGGAAAATGTATTTTATATTATATTTCTATTACAAATTTAAAACATGCAATGGTTTTTAAATTCCACACAACTAAAGTGAAACTTTATATGCAGTATTTTATGTTTAATAGATCAATTAAATACATTTTCAGATCAATTTCTTCAATAAAGTATTCAAATATTGTTAAAAATTATCCAGGAATATAAATAACTGTTAATGGAAAATCTGATATTTGTTTGTCTTAAGCTAAGATTGTAGGAACCTCCTGAAGATGGTAATTAAAAACACCTCGAAACCATTAGTGTTTCTAGTTCTCATTTATAACATAGGGATGATAAACTTAGGAAAAATTGTAGCATAAGTGATAAATGCTACAGAAGAAGATTTATCATGGAAATGACGGAATAAAACTGTTACTAAAACCAATATTTGGAGTTAAATTAATTTAGATATAGTAATATCTAAGGATATATAGGTTTAAGATAGCAGGCTCTCTGGAAAATGTCTTTTACTGTTTGCTTTCAGTTGAATTACAAAAAGATTAATTGTTTTTCTTAGACAAAATATATCGTTTTATAAATACAAGAATACAATCGAAAGCTTTACATGTGAAATGCTTTTATTTCTAACCAGAAACGTAGCAATAAAAGAGTAATATTTCAACTTTTAGATACTTGAGAACTTATGATTTGACTTCAATAAAACAAAGCATTGAATTCCGCACGAGAATGTAATATTGATAATTCAATATACAGAGATAAATGTAATTGATATTGTAAATCTACACACTGAGTGAGTTTTTATTATTTATTTACCAAAGCATCTTTCATAAAATAACGTAGACGATTTGCAATGAATCATAAGTAATATATATTATATATATATATATATATATATATATATATATATATATATATATATATATATATATATATATATATATATATATATATATCAGTTTCAAAGTACACCTTGTGGTTGATTGAACTTTATTGGAAGGATAAGTGCATACACTGATTTTTAAAAAAGACAACCACTGGTTTCTTATGTATAACGCTTTTTATTTTTGACCATGTTTGTGCCTAAATTATATTTCAATTTCGATTATCTTCAGAATGACGCTTTGTCCTCAAAAACACAAGTTTACAATGACATTATAGTTTAGACAACAGACGTAAGAGTGGCGTCATCACTGTAGCTGTATCACCTTTGATTTTTATTCAAAAATTATTACTCGGTTTTTACATCGAGCTTTTCCAGCTGTTTTTAGTGAGAGGGTAGACAAAGGGGTCGTTAACTTTATTCAATCTTCGTTTCTTTTCTCTCTTTTAACGAAATATAACCATTTTGTATGGTTCTTTAAGTATTTGCCATTGGTACTTCACTGAAAGTTAGAATTTATCTTAAAAGATACCTGGTGACCTATTGCAAATTGTGGAAATAGACATAATCAAATCCATTAAACCACATTATTGCATAAAATTTGGAAATATATCTGCAAAAATATTATAAATGTAGAAAACCGGGAAATTCAAACAAAAACATTTAAAATCAAATGCGGCTTGGTTCTGTATTTATACATACAAATAGTAAATAAAAGCTTCACAAGTGTCTCTGATCTAATCATCACAGCTTTCCTAACCTCTGTCTCCCTTCTCTCACCATCTTTTCCTGGGTTTTTATAGTTTGTTACTTTCTTTTTCCCATAAAACTTTGCCCAACCCCTCAGAAGAACATTCATTACAGTCTTAAACAGATATTTACTACTATATTTCACTTGTTGAAAAAAATTATAATACTGATAGTTATTTATTAAATCTCACAAGATTATGTAAACTTGAAATTCAAAGTTATGTAACGCAGGATTTTAATGATAATATAGCGATGTAGCGATAAATAAACATTATCATGATTATTGAAAAACTTGACTCTGCGTAATTTTAAACACAACATTATCGTATAAATTAAGATCGTGTTCTTAGTTTGCATGGGTTTTTCGAATTGATGTTATCAATTTCAATTTAAATGTACATTTCATCTTGTTTTATGCAACCTGCATTAACATACTATTTTTGAGGTGAGTTCGTCTTGCTTGTTAGTGTTCAGAAAATATTCAAAAAGCTTTATATTAAAGTTTTACGCTTGAATTAATTGCAACGTCATAGTCGATCAGTTGGATAACATTTTGATTTTATTTTTGCTGTGGCTCTGTGCCATGTATCAAATTTCTGTATTTTAAAATCATGAAAACAGAATTATTGAATCGCTTAATAGTATCATTATATATCTGGATAAAGTGAAGGTAATTTCCATATCTACGTTTTTGATATTACAATTAAATCGTATAGCATAATTGAAATATTGTCAGTTTGAGAAATTGAATATCTATCTATATATATATATATATATATATATATATATATATATATATATATATATATATATATATATATATATATATATAAATTATATTTATTATATTATGTGTGTGTGTGTGTGTGTTTTCATATTATACAAGCAAGCGGGCTAGAATCTAACATGCTTTCAGCAGCAAATACCTTGACAGCTTTCATGAGAAAAATAATAAGTGATGTTTTAATTTTGATACGTTCTCATCGATGTGATATTTGCAGATTTTCTTTGATACATTATTACTTGTTCAAAGGTAACCAAAAGTTGCGTTCTACAAACGATACATTAACCCAATTTCCTTTGACAAACTTTGTACGTCCAAACGATACACTGTCAGCTGTTTCACGGTTACCAGGTATCTTATCTGACCCGTGCGAAGGCCGAGTTTTCAAGATTTGGCTATCATGATAATGCAATTTTAAAATATTGTATGGATTGGTTATCGTGAAACACAGGTAAATGTATCGTTTGAAGAGTGCACGGTTTGGTTACATTGGAACAGAAATTATTGTACCTTTTGATCCGTGCAAGGTTTGGTTACCATGAAACAAGTTTTAATGCATCGATGAAGATTGAAGGGTTCATTACAATGCAGAAAAGGGTTAATCCATCGAGTGAAGATTGCAAGAACTTGCTACCAATGAATGATTAAACACGTGTTCATGTATTGTTTGAAGTTTGCGATATTAGTTGGATTTTCTATCATGGTACATGGGTAAATGTATCGTAAAGAGTGCCAAACTAGGTTTTAACCTTACTCAGCCTAGTCTGTGCACGTGATTGTTAACGATTCTATTTTAAGTAGACTTGTGATTAGTTTAATGATTTAAAATTGAGCTTGTTGAATTTCTCAGCTTTTCGAATGTTCAATTGTTTAAAAAGCGAGCACATTCAGAAGTCAGAAAACGATTTCACAACAGAAAATTTACTCAATTAAAACACCTTTTAGACAACAGGTTACCACATGCGATTAAAAAAGGCATTCATAATTGATTTATCATTACTAAAGTAAAAAGTTATTAATTAGTTATATAGCTGTCATCACATGCTGCCATCAGTTAATGAGCTTTGACTTTTGATCACAAGTATTTTTTACTGTCTATTACATTAAACTGTCCTTGGTTTGTTGTAAATCCCATTACGTTGCAACTTTAATTTTATCTATTTTTTTTCTCTTTAATTTAGATTTTTAAAAGAATGTCTTTTCTGTTACAACAACATTGTCCATACCTAAGATAAAATTAGGAAATGCACATTGATGAAATAAAACCCTCTTTAACACGTCATCAAAATCAAATCTGTATGACAGTTGCAATTTTACACAGCCCACTAAAAGCTTTATTGTAAGGTTTGTGTAAGCTTAAACTGTAAAAACAAAATATATGTATTATTCATGACAAGAATGAATGGTTAGCGCCGTGTAAATAAAGGAAATCTGACTAGTATCATGTTTTTAGTTTTTGGACATATTACGCGATGTCATAGTGAACAATAACCGGAAACATATCTAAATTCAAAAAAAGTTAATCTGCGATAATAAATTTAAATAAGATGTTTAAGCAAATTAAAACATTTGGACATTTTTTTGAAAAGCCCGGGGATATTTTATAGAAAAAGATATATAATAAATAAATGGTATTGTAAATGTATACGTTTTGCTTGTTTGTTTTTTAAATTATGTATAATATAATATTTATTTTTTAGGTAAATGTGTTCCTCACAATTTACAATATAAAAGAAGCTCGCTGTATTTTGGACTACAAGTTTGAAACAAAAGATTTTTTTTTCAATGAAGTACCTATACATGTCTCAACTGAAAGCACTTTGTGCAATTTAAAAGAGAAAAAATAACAAATTTGGAATATCGTAATTCTTTATTTATGGTAAAATTTATGTATTCATTGATTTAACCACACACCAACGCCCATGTTGACTTTGCAGAGACATAGCAGACAAGCTACAACAACCTCAATCACCGTCACTCAAAGCAGAAACATGTGTTGAGAACAATCATTGTCACTCAAGGCAAAACCATGTGTTAAGAAAATCCCTGTCATGGAAGGTATTGAAACCCTTGATGAAAAAAATCACCGATACTAAAGGCAGAACCCTGTGTTGAGAACAATCACCGACACTTAAGGCAGAACCATGTGTTGAGAACAATCACCGACACTTAAGGCAGAACCATGTGTTGAGAACAGTCACCGTCATTCAAAACAATCACCGTCTTTCAAAACAATCATCGTCATTCAAAACAATCACCGTTATTCAAAACAATCACCTCCATTCAAGGAAAAAACCCCGTGTTGAGAACAATTACCGTCATTCAAAACAATCACCGTTATTCAAAACAATCGCTGCCATTCAAGGCAAAACCCCGTGTTGAGAACAATCACCGTCATTCAAAACAATCAAAGTAATTCAAAACACTCACCGTCATTTAAAAGAATCACCGTAATTCAAAACACTCACCGTCATTCAAAACAATCATAGTAATTCAAAACAATCATCGTCATTTAAAAGAATCACCGTAATTCAAATCAATCACCGTCATTCAAAACAATCATCGTAATTCAAAACAATCACCGTTATTCAAAACATTTACCGTCATTCAAGGCAAAACGCCATGTTGAGAACATATACTGTCATTCAAAACAATCACCGTAATTCCAAACAATTACCTTCATTCAAAACAAACACCGTTATTCAAAACAATCATCGGTATTTAAAACAGTCACCGTTATTCAAAACCAATCACCGTCATTCAAGGCAAAACCCTGTGTTGGGAACAGTCACCGTCATTCAAAACAATCACCGTAATTCAAAACAATCACCATTATTCAAAACAATCACCGTCATTCGAAACAATCACCGTAATTCAAAACAATCACCGTCATTCAAGACAAAACCCTGTATTGAGAACAATGACCGCCATTCAAAACAATCACCGTCACTAAAGCCAGGAACCTGTATTGAGCTCGAAAAAAAACTACTTGTAAAGGCTAGATGATTTTCCATAGATAACAAAGTTTTCTTTATAATTCCTGATTTATTAACATATACAAGTGAGAAAAAAAACTTGCGTTACATCAAATCTCATTTGCTTTTTTATATTAAAAATTTTACCCAAATTAAACGGATAACAAATATTAAATTGTAAGTATCTAATCTTAAGCGTTTTGACCGAATAAATATTGTTTTCAAAAAATAGCAGATCGGAACGTTCAACATCTGGAAGATTAAACGACAAAGTATCAGTATGACTAGAAAATTGAAAAAAAAGACATAAAACATAAGATTTACGTCCAAATTATTATTTTTTAAATTTAAATACAGTGAAACCTGTCTATAAAGGCCACTCAAGGGATGCGGCCAAAGTGGCCTTTATAGACAGTTGGCCTTTATAGACAAGTTCTCTGATCAAGGATCATCAAAAATTATCTGAACCGTTCTTTTTTTTAATTCATTTTAGTATCCAAATTAAACTGAATATAGCTAACCATATTGTGAGAAAATTTTCCTTTTATAACTTGAGATTAACCAAAAAATACATTCTTTAACATCAATTTAATCATTTACAAATCCTTTGCACCACACCGGCCTGGTAACATTAATATGTCTAAATGATCTATTCTCTCTCTCTTTTTTTGCCAGGTATAGGGGTGTTGCATAGTAAAGTATTATTCTTATCACGCTTCCTTACACCTATACAAACATAATTAGGTCACTTCAGACCCACACTCTTCAAAGGAAGTTGTTACATAATGATTTACACGATATAGTGATCAGAGCAGTGATTATCTGTGTCATTTGTAACTGTCAAATTTACTGTTTACATATCTTTATTAAAAATAACTATTAATTTTTAATATAAAAATCGTAAACAAACATAAAATAAATAATAATTTTTTTTTCTGGTGCCGAATTTAATCGTAGTCGGTGCCGAATTGAATTTAAATTGGTGCCAAAAACATATCGTTGCCGGAATGATTTTTTACACCGGTGCCGAGATGACTTGATATCGCATGATGGCACGATTTCCAAACTAACGAAACTAATGTCCGTTAGCGGTAGAACGGCACAAACGGTTTATTTCCCAACGGATACATTTGCTTCATAGTCTGATAACACAGCTTTGATTTGGGTTCGTCCAACATCCATAACTTCCGCGAGTTTCCTAGTAACTTAATTTCTCCTTTTTAGATTTAAAGTCTAAAGTCAATGCATTCCGTTTACTATGACATAAAGAAAAAAAACATCAAATATTACTGCATGTTATAAAATTTTAAAAAAATGTCAATGTCTTATCGGGATGTAAGCTTTACCAAATATGGCCGCTTAGATACATATAAACAGTGTTGCATTATGGGATTTTTTGTTTTATGTCGACTGGTTCCGGAAATTTCCGGAACCTGACTAAGTTTTGTAAACATTGCAAATGGCCGCTATAGACAGTTCTGTTGAAGCTTGGGGTCGGAAAAATGGTGGCCGCTAGCCGCATAAGACAGTGACCGCTATATAGAGGTGAAATAAAGAACAAAATTCATCGGGGGGGGTAAGATATGGCCGTTATAGACAAGTGGTCGCTTTATACAAGTGGTCGCTAACACAAGTGAGACTGTAGATAATATTTGCAATGCTTTCAAAGGAACAGTAAGGATTTCTCGTTTTTAGGACATCTACAGTGAGACGCGTGATTAGGATGATTTATCTCCTTTCTTCTTGCCACAATCTGAATGACGCCAACATGATTTGGGTGGTAATGGTTCTTTTTTTTTTTGCCATACAATAAATGACACCACCAAGATTCGGTTGACTTGGTGCATTGTTTTTGGTAACATCTACACGAACAAGGTAATTTTGATGTACAAAACACCATTTTTTAAGTGAAACAACAAATTGATTTTATTCCAACTTGTTGAAGTTGTAATAGGCCTGACATTTCTACAGCCTGACATCCAACTGGTTTAGATCGTTATACTTGGTAGTTTGGTTAACAGTAAAGATACATGTAGGATTCATATGAAGTTCGGCCACTGGTTGAGTGAGTAATATCTCAAACTCAAGTTCTTGCAGAATAACGAAATCGCTTAATTATATTTTGTTTTAAACCTTGCAGTGTACATAGGTTAGTTTTTATTTCATAAACCACTTAATAAAAGTTGAGTAGGCGATAAATCCGATTTTACACGTTTTATCAAGCGTTTTCACATCAGTGTTAATAGTTGTTATACCTTTCACCGCGGTGTCTCCACGGTGTCTCAGTTTATACAGCCTTTCCTTAATTCATTGCGCCATTTATCATTCTCACAGACAACGATTTTTCATCATTTTCTTATTCTTCTTTTTATAATTATTATTATTATTAGTTATAATAATAATAATAATAATAATAATAATAATAATAATAATAACAACAAAAATTATCAATTTATATATATTTTTTTAAAAGAAACAAAAAAAAACATATTCCATCCACGATAACTAACCAAACACAATATAATGATGATGTTTTCTGAATGAACTTTTGTCCGTTTCACTGTATTTTAAACATCAGATTTTGCAAAATAGTGTAGAAATTTAACCTAAAGTTTACCTAGTCGTTACTATTAAAATTTATTTTGATTACCATTCAGTAAATCTTTAGAAACTAAAAAGAACAACGTTGACGCTATGATGATTGTTGTGATTACATCATACTTGTACGTCAAATGCATCAGATCTTAAGTAAAGTTATATGTAAAGTACCAGTGGTGGTTATATGTATAGTACCAGTGGTGGTTATATGTAAAGTACCAGCAGTGGTAATATGTAAAGTACCACTGGTGGTTATATGTAAAGTACCAGTGGTGGTTTTATGTAAAGTACCAGTGGTGGTTATATGTAAAGTACCAGTGGTTGTTATATGTAAGTACCAGCAGTAGTAATATGTAAAGTACCAGCAGTGGTAATATGTAAAGTACCAGTGGTGGTTATATGTAAAGTACCAGTGGTGGTTTTATGTAAAGTACCAGTGGTGGTTATATGTAAAGTACTAGTAGTGGGTATATGTAAAGTACCAGTAGTGGTTATATGTAAAGTACCAGTGGTGGTTATATGTAAAGTACCAGTAGTGGTTATATGAAAGGTACCAGTGGTGGTCATATATAAAGAACCAGTGGTGGTTATATGCAAAGTACTAGTAGTTGTTATATGTAAAGTACCAGTGGTGGTTATATGTAAAGTACCAGTAGTGGTTATATGAAAAGTACCAGTGGTGGTCATATATAAAGTACCAGTGGTGGTTATATGCAAAGTATCAGTGTGGGTATATGTAAAGTACCAGTAGTGGTTATATGTAAAGTACCAGTGGTGGTTATATGTAAAGTACCAGTGGTGGTTATATGTATAGTACCAGTGGTGGTTATATGTAAAGTACCAGTGGTGGTTATATGTAAAGTACCAGTGGTGGTTTTATGTAAAGTACCAGTAGTGGTTATATGTAAAGTACTAGTAGTGGTAATATGTAAAGTACAGTGGTGGTTATATGAAAGGTACCAGTGGTGGTCATATACATAAAGTACCAGTGGTGGTTATATGTAAAGTACCAGTGGTGGTCATATATAAAGTACCAGTGGTGGTTTATATGTAAAGTACCAGTAGTGGTTATATGTAAAGTACCAGTGGTGGTTATATGTAAATTACCAGGAGTGGTTATATATAAAGTACCAGTGGTGGTCATATATAAAGTACCAGTGGGTGTTATATGTAAAGTACCAGTGGTGGTTTTATATGAAGTACCAGTGGTGGTCAATATAAAGTACCAGTGGTGGTTATATGTAAAGTTACCAGTTGGTGGTTATATGTGAACAGTACCAGTGGGTGGTCATATATAAGTACCAGTGGTGGTCATATATAAAGTTACCAGTGGTGGTTATATGTACAGTATCAGTAGTGGTTATATATAAGTACCAGTGGTGGTCATATATAAAGTACCAGTGGTGGTTATATGTAAAGTACCAGTGGTGGTTATATATAAAGTACCAGTGGTGGTCATATATAAAGTACCAGTGGTGGTCATATATAAAGTACCAGTGGTGGTTATATGTAAAGTACCAGTGGTGGTTATATGTAAAGTACCAGTGGTGGTCATATAAAAAGTACCAGTGGTGGTCATATATAAAGTACCAGTGGTGGTTATATGTAAAGTACCAGTGGTGGTTATATATAAAGTACAAGTGGTGGTCATATATAAATTACCAGTGGTGGTTATATGTAAAGTACCAGTGGTGGTTATATATAAAGTACCAGTGGTGGTCTTATATAAAGTACCAGTGGTGGTCATATATAAAGTACCAGTGGTGGTTATATGTAAAGTACCAGTGGTGGTTATATGTAAAGTACCAGTGGTTGTTACATTTTATGGCAATCACGGTAGTTATTAGGCAGGTGAATATGAGCATAACAAAACTTAATTTAAGTTACTTGGATTTTTTCATAAATATGCAATATTTTATGTCACAAACATTGTAAAGTCAATATAGGATCTTCTGAGTCGACAAATCCTAACTTATAATACAAGCAACAAGATACAAGTATTTTGGTGATATACACAATGGTACATTTAAAAATACAAAATAAAAATAAATGAAAGACAATAATCAATTTTAAATGTTAGATATCCATATCCTTTGTGTTATTTATATTCTTAATTGAAAAATACCTTATCATTTAGAATAATTTAAACATTTGGGTATACAAATAGGAATTCAATATTGACTACATTTTCTTCTCTTATACTACAATGATTAATGGCTACAATGATATAAGCCAAAAAAGATTAACTATCTTGATGATTGAAGCTTATTTCACAGTATCGCGATACTACAGGGAATTTCAGTCACAATAAATTTTGGCTTCATTGACCATAGAGATAAAAACGTATGTTTAACAAACAAGAATGACAGATTTATCGATAGCACTGTATCAAGCAAACAAACAAAATTGCTACTTGACTTTTAAACTAAAAAGTTATATCAACAAATAAAATAAAATAAAACAAAATAAATAAAAAAAAAACACCAGCGTGAATGTTTTATAAACTGATAAAGCTGAAAGCAGAACAATGATTCTGAGCGTTACCTACAGACGAAAACAAAGGACTACACATGCCAAATCTTGAATGTTACTTGGACAATATAAAACTACTACAGGAAACCAGAATCAAATACATAAATGACTTTATTAACTTATAAAGTTACGTATATACATTTATCAGTCGACAGAAACTGACATTTATAACAAAATGACGATGTTTAAATGTATTATCTACTGTCTGATTCACTGTGCTTGTAACAGCTAATTTTGCAAAATCTTCATAGAAATGTCAATTAATCCAAATCTTTAAGTCTGTAATCTTTTTTTTACTTTCCCGAATCAAAATTACTACAGACACCTTCGATTATCTAAATTTTAGTGAACAAAACACTCCATTTTCTCTATGAAGATTTTACTTGGTAGAAATCATTGTGATCACACGATGCATTAAATGGCGTTTTACATCACACGGTACAGTTTTTGTTTTACCTTTAAAAGCTCCATTGTGATTGAATTTAATCTGTAACGACAATCACCACAGTTTTACAGCCCACTTATTTTAGAACACAAAGTAAAGTAGTTTGACTTTTGCAATAAGCCTAAGGACAGACTCTGAATAACAAGTTTTGCAAGGATATTTACAGTACTAGTGCATATATATTTAAATCTTTAAAGATTACATTAACTTGCAGATAAAAATTGTTGTTTTTTTTTTTTAAATTACAAGTGAAAAAAAGGATTTTTTTAAATATCACCATATAAGGATTTTTCTTTGATCTGTTTATGATGTAGCGATTACTTCTAGAAATTATTTTTGCAAAAAATATCTAGAAACATTATTCATGCAATAGGAAATCAAAAACTTTAACAAGTTGGCTGATAGATACACAAATCTGGAAAGCCTTTATACCAAATTAAGACCGAAAAAAATCTCATCTCACAAAAATAGATACAAAATGCTTACAGCAGAATGCTTATATGGTTGTGATCAATCGAACTTAATTCAAAACTAAAACATTGCATGTGTGTGGTATATACTTTCATAGATTAATGTTACAATTTGTATCTTAAGATTGAAAAAAAAAATATTAAAAATTATTCTTTGCTGCTAGATTTCTATGAAAACTAGACAACAAAATTAGATTTTGTTGTTAGATGGAGTTCTATGGTGTTATTACTTTCTAATAGTTAAAATTATGATGCTAGAAAACGCATTTGGTTTGTAAAAAGATTGTTTTTATTTCAAAATACCAGCACTAAATTTAATAAGTTATAAGTGTAAAATTTTCTTTTATGATTATTATTTTTTCATTTATTTCTTTTTTTGGATAAAATGTTGTCAGAAGAAGTATGTCATGACGGGGATTGTTTTGTTTACTCGCCTGTAATGAATACTCCATAATGCACAATAAGCAGTGTAAGATCTCTCTTAAATGCACGTGCAAAGAGACGACTGTATGCAATCAATGTTCATTTCAGTGTAAAATGACGTATTAAAGCATGGCCATCCAAAATAAATTTGACTTTTAAAACAATTTCATTTTTTTTCAGTTAAAACGCCTTTTCTTATTGAACTTATGATGGCAGGGGTTACATTCAATTTTTATATTTTCGTTAAATATTTTCTAAAAAATTATTCATTAACTTTAAGGTAATCGGGGACGCAACAGCTGCATTTAAAACCGAAAACAATATTAATCCGCACTATTTTGGTGTGGGGTAAAAACGGGGATTTGTGTTTGAAAAATAAAAATGTTATCAGGTATTTTCATGGTATTTTCTCTATTTTGAGAATATTTGAAATAAAATTTTGAATATCAACAATTAATATGTTGTTATTTGTGGACTATATTTTGGTCGAAAATCAGGTACACCCGTGTGGCGCCATTTCAATTTTGGAAGAATTTGCAAAGAAGTTGGAGTAAAAGTGTACAATGTATTTTGCATTGAAAGATTGTTGGCTTTATGTCGGAAGTGAAATTTGTGAATCTGAAACGGAGCAAACTGTAGCAGAGGAATCATTTTCAATGGCCAAGCATGTTGTTTTCGAATCTGCGGTGGGATATGTGAGAGACAGGGAATTACCGAGAGATTTTTTTCTGGGATGTCGACATTGTTAGGTTGAGATTCACTCGAACATAATGTGCCGAGCTTCATGATTGGTATCGTTCAAATTTTAGACAGCAAACCAATGAGGACTTTACTTATTTTTTACGTTAGATGCGGTTCAAATATCCCTCAAAGTTTAGAAATAATCGTTTTAAGTTTAGCAAGGAGATTTGTAGTACTTAAACCATGTATTATGATTTTGATCATGAGTTGATAGTGTATCCCTAGTATTTTGATTAAAAGGCACGTAGCTGTTTTTCCAGTTTTTCCGATCAACAGACGTAGCATGTGAAACGGACAATTTTCACGTGATGTGGCATACATACGTTTCTAGGACATATTATGGATGGGTGCCAAATCCACCTTTTGATTTTTCTATTGCGTTTCGTGAATCTAATTTCAATTAAAATTTACATTCGTTGAATTTTACATCCCGCGAGACACAAAATTGATTTAGAAGTTGCACCATTACACCTTGTCTTAAAATAATAGGGGCTATTTTCATTTGCCTTTTGAAATTCCCATAATTGCAAGTTTGAGAGTCGTTGTCTTCACGATTGACAATGAACGCAAAAAACCTTGTCACTCCATGTTTGAATACATAAAAATGCAATACACAATCCGAAACTACATTACCATAGGTAAACAAACATGGCTATCACTTCACTTTTGTTTTTATTCGAGACAAGCTTGAAAAATGCAGAACACTAGAATAACACAATTGTGTCTATTATTCTTATTTTATGAGAAAATAATATAAACAAAATGTTTCCCATATATTCAGCCCTATAAAAGGTGAATTACACGTGATTTAAAGCATACTAGGAATACTAATTTAATCACAACCCGTGACATCATGGACATTATGTCAAAGGTCTGTCCACAGTTTGTTTAAGTGATATTCATTTATCTTTTTAAGTTCATCTTGTTTTTTTTTTGTCTGATTGTTGTATATGTTTATCTGTTGTTTTTATTATTATTATCATTATTTATTTATTTATTTTAGCTTAAGACAAAGATATGCTTTTAACCTAAAATTACTTTATTTGTTTTCAAATGGCTAAAAGCGTTCCACGTTCCAAACACCATCTGATCCAAACGCGGCTACACATCATTCCTGTATTATTTACACCGCCTCGGTGATATGGTTCTGTGGGTCAAACCTCGGTCAAATCATACATACGACTTTTATATTTATGATATTACTTCCTTGCCTGGCTTTTAACATTATTAAGAAGAGTATCAACTGGTTCAGCCAGTGGCAGAATATTAGACTTGTTATACTTGTCTATGGTATACTAAATCTGTGAACAAACACTTTACCAGAATGTCACACCAAGTTGGCTAGACTCCTATTCATACTTGGCGATCTTACGCAAACACGACCTTGTTCTTAGATAGATTAATCCATAAAGATTGATAACCTTGCTCTCGTCGCGAATAGCTGAAAAATTTCTGATGCGACATTAAACAACATTACAACCAATCAACCAACTCTGTACTGTTTGCAGAAATTAAGTAAAAAAGTAAAATTGTTTTTTTGAAATACTGCTAAATTTGCAAGGTAAATAGCAATTCAACAAATAAAAGATTAAAAAAGTCATTTGTTAAAAAACACCTCCAAAATATTTAATATTCATTCAATTTTTCCTCCTTGCTATAATTCCCGTGTCTGAGGTCAATAATGCTCTCTCTCTCTCTCTCTCTCTCTCTCTCTCTCTCTCTCTCTCTCTCTCTCTCTCTCTGTGTGTGTGTGTGTGTGTGTGTAATTTTCGTGTCTGAGGTCACTATACATTGTAGCGTACTCCTTTTTTATATCTCCGGTGTCTGAGGTTAATAAAAAGTACGGTCAACATTATAATATATCATTAGTTTGCACGTTTTTTATTGGAGAAGACATCGTTTTCGTAATGTTGATTTATTTGTCTGTCTTTTGCGTGCATCTATTAAGTTTTATCTCTATTGAGGCTTATATTCGTAACAGTATATTTATAAATAATATATTTATTTTAATCACAGTAAGTCTACCCTAGAATATAGTAAAAACAACGTCGGGATGTAATGGTTGTTTGGATAATTGATAACTGCGCGGAAAAGAAAATATGTATATTATTATGAGTACATATTGGTTTGTAGTAACAGTTTACTTTATTTTTATGCTGTATACAGTAACAAAAATATTACAATAAAATTTTCATTTGACGATTGATTGATCAACTAATAAAAACAGATATTTGGTGCCGGTTTCTTTTGAGTCAGGAATTTTGACTTTTTATTTAGAGTGATCAACGGCAGAGGGTTTAGTTGATCTTATAAACAGATATGCGAGGGAAGATTTCACCTCGCTTAAAAAAAACATCCTGTTATATCTTATGTTCTCAACAGTTAGCAAAGTTCCGTAATAGTTCACCCCCTTGTGTGTGTGTGTGTGTGTGTGTGTGTGTGTGTGTGTGTGACATTTATGTTATCATATTTACTATATTCACGTTGACTAGCTCATTCATTTTACAATATAATACAAATTAAGTAAAGCCATTTGAGAATTCACAACCACATCGGTAGAGATGATAATGGTAAGACAATTTGAAATCCCTATTGTTTTAATCAAACGTGGCGTCTTTTGTCATTGCAGGCCATGTAATTAGTGAAAGTGAAATTTTATAGTAAGTAATCTACTGAGAATATACACCAGTGCAAGAATGGCTGATAAATTACTAAAGAGATCAATCTTAAAGATGTATCCTTGATGACTGACTCTGTTAGTTTTGTAAATAAATTTGTCCTTCATAGTGCCTACTTGAAAAAAAAGGAAATATTCAGCAGTATTTTAAATTTGTAACAATAAAAACATAACAAAAGTTAATAGGAGCTTTTAGAGTAAAATGCGACTCCTGATGAGAACTGTTTAAATACCGACTGGTGTTACGTAAATAGTAAGAGCTAACTAGTTACATCACACGTGACATATTTGTCAAGAAAAATCAATTGTTTTTAGATAAATGATTTTTTAATCAAACCTTTGTTAAACTACAAACACAGTATTGAGTAAGGCAGATTATCAGACTTTTATCAAAAATGAAAATATTCATTTAGGCAATACCAATAAAAATTTTTAGATCTTTGATGTAAAATAGGAAAAAATAGGTAAACCTTTGATAGACATTTGATCAGGAAACTATATTAACTTCAGCGTCTTTTTTTTAAAGATATTATAAAATTCAAAATTTTGAATATTTCGGAAATCCTCCTAAGAAATTTTATTAATAGTGTAATACCTAACTTTAAAGTTGAACTAATATTTCTTTTTACAGAATTGTGTCCAATTTATAATTCTCAATTGATTACAATGTTTATGACAAGAAATATAATACCTAATGATAGAATGTTTTTAATATTTAAAGCTTTGTATTTGATTTATCAAATATTTTTGTTCCAAAAATTGTTCACAGTAGAAAAAAAACATCGATGGCAAATCTTTGAGTATAGGTTGGTGGACTAACTTCAAGTTACTTGACCTAGAACTTTGCAAGAAAAGCTTCTTTGGACACATAAAAGAATGATTGTAGTTTAGGCTTAACAATTTAACCAGCAAAGCCGCACTTATGAAAAATCAATAAAAAAAAACCACTGCAGTGAACGTAAGATAAAACCTCACATAAGGGGTGGACTCTAAAGCATTTCTTTTTTAAATATGCATTTTTTCTGAGTAATCACATCCCTTTTTAGGGCTGAATACGTCATTTTTATTATAACTCAAGTGTGTTTATATGCGTGTGTATTTGTGATTAATGAAGGAAATTATTAAACAAGAGTCATTTTAGAATGAATGCATATTTTGTGCATTAAACAGTTTTCTGTTAATTTTAATGTGCTTTTTATTGATCATTTTATGTTGCATAAGTAAGATTAGGTTAGACCCTACAGAAGCAATATAACTACTCCACTAGTCAGTTATTGTAGCTCCCGTCTAAAGTTGGATTATCAAAACCAATGGTCTCGATATGTATTTGTCCTTTTTATTTTCTTCTTATAATTATTTGTTGTTTTTGTTGTTTAGCTGTTTTATCGTTTGTCTGTTTGTTTTTGTGCTTTTTCAGTTATCTAGAACTTGCTAAGCAATTAGCTTAATGTATACAAATCGTGCGTTTGCGGACTCAATTTGATTTTAAAAAGAGTATAAGTTTAGTAATAATCTACAGAAAAGCAGTAAAAATTTAAATACGGCATAGTTTGTCTCCATCATTAGATCTTGGAACAGTTATAAATTTTCTGTAAAAAATGAAAAATAAACTGAAGATTTAATTCGTGTAAGCACAGTTTTAATTGTACCTGAAAAACTTTTTTCAGGAGTATCCGCATCTTCAAATTACAATGTATGGTTAATTTATTATTGTCATTTTTTCTAACAATGGTTCATATTTCTAATTAGCCATGCAGATAACCGTCCAATCACGTTTGTGAAATAAACTCGTGTAGTTTATGTTGCTTGTATGTGATTTTTCATATTCAACTGTATGAATTACATAGTTTTCATTTGGAAAGTTCAAATAAGTGATAGATTTAAAATATATTCAAAAATGTAAGAATTTAGAAAGATTCCCAATAAATACAAAATTCAGAAACAAAGAAGTTACACGTATGCGGGTTCCGGCGATGAAGTGCCTTAAAACTTAAATTTTACAAAAAAATGATGAAAATCTTTGATAATTAAGATCACAGTTACAATATGTGTAATGTAAAGACCAAGATGTAAAGACATATCATGATGTGCTTTAAAGCTTTTAGGTAATAATGCTGGTTTTAACCATATATAAGCAGGCTTACTCTTTCCAATCGATTTCGTAACAGTGTTAAAGTGATACACAAACAAATGATGAAATTTGCTTCGAATACGAGAGATGGAGAGGAGGGTGGGGTGGGAGCTTTAATCAATCGATCACTCGATTTGTGTAAAAATGGATACATATTTTTGAATATATATTTTTTAAATATCAGAGTTTAGATATCATTGGGAATTTCAATTATAAAAAACAATAGTTGTTATATTCACTCTATTTAAGTTGTCAGACCAAGTCTTTGAAGTTTTTTGCAATTAGATAACATGCTGTTTCTCTCTTTTCATGAATTTAATCTCTGCTATAATATTAATTTGATTTTTTCAACTTAATGTGTACTTACAGCCTTTGCAGTTCATTTGAAGATAGAATCTTATTTGATGATAAAGATAAAATAAATATATTTTTCTATTAAAACTTTCAGTGAACACGAAATTAAGGAAGTAAAGCTCAGGAAAGAAGTCTCGGTGTCAGGAAGTCAAGCCCGAGTAAATGCAATCATCTGTTAAAGCCAATTTTACATTAATCAATATAACATGTCGATTGTCTAGCCTTGATGTAATGGTAAATAATGAAATTCTACATACAACATGGTCAGTCGGTGTTTTCAATCAACTTTGTTACAGGAAAAAGGTTATCGAATTAACTGCAAACATTTTGCTATCACAATCTGTATACGAACGAGTTTTAAACGGTAATCCCTTTTACGTGTAAATGATTGAGCATATATGTTTTGGCTTTTCCGGAATAAAAAAATTAATACAAATCACACGAACAAATGAATAAAAACAGAAATGCATGTTTGGAAATTATCAATCGGATTACTCTGGTTGACAAATTCGTACAAGTAAATTCCAACTTATATATCAAACGCTTTAATATTCATTACTAAGGTCTGATCAAAAGATGTTTGTTGTTGGTACTGGACACATTACCATCATCAGGTAGATTACTTTACTGGTTCATCGCTGTCACTCTTTGTTTACAGGTCACTTCCATCGATTTTTAGCACTAACTCTCATTTTTAGCTCACCTGAGCACAAAGTACTCATGTGACCTATTAGTGTCAATAGAAGCAGACCCTCCGTCGTCCGTCCGTCCGTCAACAATTGCTTCAAACGACTTCTCCTCAGAAACTTCTGGTCACATTTTGTTCAACCTTAGTCAAAAGCATCTATAGAACATTGCCTTTCAGATTTGTGTTTTTGGTTGCCATAGCTACCAAATGTAGGTCATATTGACCTACATAGTTGAAAACCTAAAAAAATGTTCTTCTCCAAAATCACTCCACTGAGATAAAATCTGATGTGATATTTGGCATCTAAAGCATCTTATATACCAAGTTTGCGAGTTTCAATAATTTTTTGAAAAATTAGGTTACGCGTATTTGCGTTTATTTTTTATACATTGTAAATAGTACTTTTTTACCAAAATTACAATAATGAATAAATTTAGGTGAATTCTTTTTCCAAACATCATTTCCTTATGTGGGAAAACATATGTTTGACAATTTTCATAAAATTCTGTAAAATACAAGTCACTTTATTCGACCTTTTACATTTTTAATTCTAGCAACCCAAGGGTCAAGGGTTTAAATCCCAGTGAGGCCACTTTTTTCATTTTCTTTCTTTTTTTAATTTCTGAATTTTATGACTTACAATGGTGCATGGAAGAGATTTTATGAATTTTTACTTTTTAGTATAATTATTATTTTTGGAATACATGTGATACTGATATGTAGATATAGCTAAAACCTTAAAATATTTTTTTTTGTTTTACAAAATCACTGTTATGTGACATAATTTAAACTAATTGAACAAATTTTTAAAAATAATTTGCAGTTGACTTTTACAATTTTTTTAAATATTTTAATTAATGTGTCAAATCTGTAAAGTCTTAAATCCGGATCTGAAAATTGCTCATGTGAGCTTTTGTTATGGATAGGCACTCTGCCATCCATCCATCCATCCATCCATCCATCCATCCATCAAAAGACTTCTTCTCATACACTACTGGTCACATTTTATTCATATTAGTCAATAGCATCTTTAGATTATTGCCATTCAAATTTGTGTTTCTGGTTGCTATGGCTACCAAAAGTAGGTCACAGTGACCTACATGACTAAAAACCAAAACAATAAAAACAATGTTATCTGAAACCACTTCCATTGAGGCAATATGTTATGACCTACCAGGTGTTATCAAGATATATCAGTGACATTTAAACTCAGGTGAGCAAATTAGGGCCATCTTGGTCCTCTTGTTTTATTCTATAATAAAAGTATGTACCACTTCTATTAAATATAATTATTTTTATACGTAAAAATAATACACATTTGAGTGTTAATGACCATGTAAATTACCAAATGAAAATGAATAAAAATAAAAGTAAATATTGTGAATAAAAAAGACCAATTATTTAGTGAATATGTATTTACATGGATCTATATCATATTTTACATATTTCTTGTTTTTATTATATATATAAACAAGATCACCGTAACCTTATGCTACATGTATATCATTGTATTTTAGATGGGTAAATTAGTATTTATTTTTGTATTTTCTTACATCATACCAAACAGTTTAAATGTTCAAAAATTAGATTAAGTAATCATGTAAATTTGCGAAAAATATTTCTGGTAAGATGTTTGAACCTCCTTGAATGTAACTATATAAAAAATTCTGGAAATCAATCTTGTATAATTTGATTTTATTTTGAATAGCTATTATCTTATTCAACAAAGTGAAATCGAATTCCCAATAGTTCCTCATACTTCTTCATTAGAACAAAACACATTGACAGCTTGACAGGCGTTAGAATTAATTATATTTGAAAGGTTTTTGTAACCGTCAAACATGTCATTGTACAACATAATGAATACAATATTGAATTGAACTTTTAAAATGAAACAATTTGTGAAAGATAAATATGACAGAGACGGAAAGAAAAGAAAAATGAGTATTTAAAACATAAAGTTTTATTTCGTTAAAATCAAAATGAATGTCTTAAATGAAATCATTACTCATTATTTCGAAGAACGGTTTAAAGTAATTAAACCCGTTACATAAATTTAGCGATTATTTTGTGTACATTAAATTTTAATTAACAGAGTTTTCAATGGCAGCAGTTGTAATGTTGTTAAACACTGCGCCAGTAATTTTTCAGCTAAAAACGACGAAAGCAAGTTTATAATACCATACTTCCTGTCAGCGTTTAAATCAGTCGATTCTCTGTTCGTTTTAATCCGTGGGCCAAGCGTAAAAACAGTTTATCAAATTAAAATTTCTTCAGTACTGGCTGTGGTTTAAACCAACAGTCTCCCTCTCTGAAAGCGGACAGTCAACCTTAGGGCCACCGAGGCGGTAATTTAAAGTAATCGAGGAATAGCTTTAATTGATTTTATATTATTAAATAATATAATACCACCTTTAACACAGGAGGTGATTTAGACACGTTCATTTAGGATCACGTTTGCACGCTCTCAGGGCTTGTAACCTAAATGGATTTTGTGCGTAATTTGTTTTTTTTTTTCATGCAAAACACGATAAAGGACAACGGTCTTATAATTTGAATTGATATAAGCCAAATAGTTATATGTTTTATTTTTCTGATGTTGCAAAACAATTGTTTTATTTTCCTCGAAAACATCAAAATACTATTTGTTTGTTTCCAGCAAGTGGCATCTGATATTAGATATTTATTTCCGATTGCACAGTTAGTGAAACAAGAAACATAAAGATACTATACAGTAGCTCTGATAAGATGTTATTTCAATTGGAACAAAACAGATATTTCATTTTACTTTTTCTTTAGAAGTGATTAATATGACATTAATATGACATTAGCATGACAGTCTGTAATCGCAATGCAGATTCAAGTGTATATAATTTTCATGCATAAATGAATAGATGACGCCGTTTAATAAATATTAGCCTAGCAAACTTCACATTAAAACAGAATGTTTTATAATGTCGGAAGTATTAGAATTGTAAAAGAGAAATAAGACTGAAAAATACCGAAAAAAATAAACAAAGTATTTAACTTATACAGGAAAGGTTATAGTACATATTCAAACAAAAAAAAGTCATCTTAATCAGTTGAAAAAATAACATGGTCTATTCTTAAATGTAGACTGCAAAACATCGAGCTTAACATACATTAATTTTGATTACCTTGCTAAAATAAACTAACAATTATGACATTCTATATGATATGTTATCCTGACAGACAGCAGAAAAGCAAAGGAAATTTTATAGGTAAGCCGCTAGAATGAAATCACGAAACTAATTTTGTTAACAACAGATTGATTGGTTATTTGTATCCCTAATTAAAAGAAATCGTTTTGTGACTGCCAATTTATGTTTGTATGTTTCTTGCTATTAAGATTTAAAGACGTATTTATATTGTCGAGCTCAAGAGCGAATACTTCAAAGTAACTTTTTGATGAATTTAAGCAATTCAATTGCAAAATTCACGCAAATTTTACTCAAAAAAAAACAACTTCATTACGTGATATTTTTGTCGTTTTTAGAACAGCTTTTTCTTGATGAAATAAATACCAAACACCAATTTAACATGTTTAACAATATTTTTGCCAATCATTAAATTTTAAAAAAAAGTTTTTAAAATTGTTTTCAAATATCTATTATATTTTATAAAAGAAGATATTTCCATTCTAGTCATTGATGCATTATAATACATTCGGTGTACAATCATAAGTCTAAACGTTGTTTTAATTTAAACATTAGAACGAGAAAGAATAAAATTTATTCCTTTTATTAATCAATCAAGTTAATTTTGACAAGTCAAATATCGTTTTCTTGAATACTATTAATACCTTAAAGTCAATTTTGATCTCTTCCATTTTTCTTTGTTTTATTGTTGAATATCAAAAATTGAACACTCAGATAATTTTTATTTGCTTGGATTGGTTAAGGAATTGTAATGTTGTCGTTGTTTGGTAGACTGGGCGTAAGCTTTATATAAACGGATTAAAATTTGTGAACTAGATATAATAATAATAATAATAATAATAATAATAATAATAATAATAATAATAATAATAATAATAAGTTAGTTTAAGTGTCACATGTATATAAAAAGAAACATTTAAAAGTCGCAGTACTAAACTCACTTTTTAAAAAAATATATACATCTGGCCACAATTGGCCTATGAGACACTACACTTATATCGAAGAAAATTTAAAAACAAATGTAGGTGTGCTGATCCGTAAAACACAACTTTAAACAAAATTTAAAAAAAAAAATACCGCACACACTAAAAAAAACACACATGCTTATCACATAAGAAAACGACAATAAATTAATATACTGTATAATAAACACACACACACACACACACACACACACACACACACACACACACACATATATATATATACCTCTACCCGATTCCTTATACTGATATATCACATTTGTGTTTTTGACGGTAAGATATAATAATCTTTAAAAAGGCAGTAATCATTCCATGATCATTTTCCTACGATTTATTTTGAAATAACACACCATATGTACCTGGCAGATAAGAGTATCCTTCTCTAGGATAAGTAAGAAGCAGTTCTTGTTTCACTTCTCGGGTCACTAATTGATTACCGCCAGTGAAATGTCATTAAATGGTATGGTAGAATGGAGTGTCATAGAAACCTAAGATAGATATCTGATATGTGTAACGTTTGAAACTTGTGCTTTATTCAGACATGTAATATACGAAAGTTAAAGATATATATGAACTAGTAGCGCTAACATGATACAAGTAAAAATCAAATCAGGAGTCACTATTTTTTTGTATGAATATTCAAACGTAAATTCATAATATAAAAATTTGAATATTTGATTCATAAAATTCACTACTTCTCATGTGCAACACGAAACTAGTTTTTAGAGAATAATCTCAAACCACAATAATCTATGTTAAGTTAAATGGAAAAAGCAAAGAACGGGTTTTAAATGTCGAAAATAAGACTCACTTCTCTGTCAAAGTCTGTATACACTAGCTTGTAATTGAGTCACTTTCATCCAATAAATCAACGCAGATTAAATACAAACCATAACATCTCCGTAATCAATTAATTTTGATACTGCTGATAGTCGGTATAAATTTTTTGATGAATTCAAACATTGCATTATTTCCGTTCTTTAATGTTTCATTATTCACTGTTAATATGTTTTAGGTCCTTTATAACTTTTTTGTTGCTGAAGTATTTAAAAATGTAATTCAAAATCTATAAATTTTGTATTAATCTTTACAACCTAATTCTGTTTCTTAATGAGTTTCCCTTTTCATTGATGAAAACTAATACTTCAAAATGCTGTAATGGGCTTTGTAACAAATTGGTAAGAACAAACCAAGTAATTATCATTTTAAATCTGGATTGAAACAGAGACATAGGCGAAACTTTGTTTCAACACATTCAATTTAAGTAGTAATACAATACAATACAATACAATACAATACAATACAATACAATACAATACAATACAATACAATACAATACAATACAATACAACATTAAATTAATATATAAAACAAATGTAATATAAATGGACTACAAACAACGACGTGACAAATGGCGTTTTTCCCGTATGTCTATGGAACTGTTTAGGAATATTTTAACCGAAGATTAAAACCTTTGCATGATAGGCAGTATTTTTAAAGGGAGTTTTCTTGTTGTTTAACTTTATTCTGGGCTCTTTTCAAATTAAACTGTAAAGAAATAATTCTTTTCTGTCTATGTTGTCTAGGTTTAACTAACGTTTGTACCTATACCAGGAAAGGGGGGGGGGGTAATGAAAATTTTTCTCTGACAAAACTAAGATCAAACATTCCAATATGTTTAAATGGTTTCAACAGTACAAACATTCTATATTATATATATATATATATATATATATATATATATATGATGTTATCGTCGTTTAATTAAGTGTGTGCGTGTGTGTCTGTGTGTGTTTTAATAGTAAAAGATCTTAATACAAAGTGTTTATAGTTCAAAATAAGATAGATATGATAAATAAAAGAAATAACCGACTATTTTAAAAATTCTCTAACACTATTGGTTGATATTTTGATTTACCCTTTAATTTCAAAATAGATAAATACAAAACTAACTTGTCCAGAGTGGGAGAAATATAGGCTAAACACAGACGATTAAATTCGAATACTTTGACAGCAACGGACATGAACGCCTTGGTGATTATAATGTTGAAGACATCAACCATTGATGAAATCGACACAAATAACTTAATTCAAGAAAAAGTAATGATACTTTCTAGCTGTTTTTGTTATTTGTAATTCTGATTGAAAAAGGGTTAACAATATGTTTTAACAATTCGGTTACCATTTAATTGTTATCACTTCAGTTTGTTTGATCGTTAATCTTACCTAAGATAAATGAATTCAAACTTTATTCAGGAAAAACGATGTTAATCAAATAATCTATAGAAATGGTTTATAGGTGACGTTTTAATCCTGTCTAAAATCAATATATTTACATTACAAAGTCACAAATTAATGTCAAAAGTCATATAAAGCTCGTAAAAAACCTTCTAAAGATACTTTATCTTAATTTTCTAAATCATTACCTCTAAAACTAATGAGTTTTCTAAATTAATAAATATAAGTTTAAGATGGAACTAGTAATGGCTTAATAAGAATTCGTCAAATTAAATCAATATAATAAAGGTTATAGAATTAATTGGGACTGTCTAATTATTGTCTATATTTTACTTTATGATTCAAATTTAGCTTTTTTTTCTCAGCTATAATACAAATAATAATAATAATAATAATAATATAATAATAATAATAATATATTTTGCAAAACATTTACTTTCGTTATAGATTAAAATTGAAAATGTACTAATTTTAATTAAAACAGTGACATATGACCATTACATGTATGACAGCAATATGTGGACTACGGTCCTGGCTCATTAACTGACATACATCTATCCCAGACTATAATTTTTCTTGTTTGAAATTAATTTCGCTAAGTGACTGGTAAAAAGGTGTTTCTGAAATCCACTTGTTGTTATATGACAAAATATCTGTATAATAGAATATAACTGACTGTTTCATGTTTTATCTTACAATCAAATGGTTCCTGAAAAAAATGTACTTGGCAACAGTCAATCAAACTTATAACACAGAATTACAAGTAACGAAGTATGAAGATATGTGAGGACAAGATATTAATGACTAATACAAAACATTTTCCACAACCAGTAGATAAAGTAATAGAAATAAAAGAAAGCACAATCATTGAAATATGACAAGTAGGTAATGTCAAATTGGTCATTAAAGCACTATAAATGTGAAAACTTACAAAATGTTTTCAGAGTATACATATATTCAACTCCCTAACGTAGAACATTTATTCAAGTTCTCAAAAGGCTTTTTTTCCTTTTATATGTTCTGTAACTATTGAAGAAATAAAAAGTGTAACATATTGAAAACAAAAATTCTATTTAATTTGTATAAATAATGAACTTGTTCTGTTTAGTGGTTTTTGGGCAAAATGAAGTTAAAGATTTTTAAATATTTCGGTCAATTCTATGTAAACTGCAGCCATTTTATCATTTCTTCAAGCAGCTGATGAAGCAATAAAAATAGAAGAAAGCACAATCAATTGAACATGACAAGTAGGTAACGTAAAGTTAGTCATTAAAGCACCATTAATGTGAAAACTTATAAAATGCTCTTAGTTTATACCTGCAATTAATATACATTTTGCTAAAAAACCACTGAACAGAATAAGTTGATATATTTATACAATAGATTTGCTGTATTCAGTATGTTACCTTTTTGTTTTGCTTCAATAGTATGAAGTAAAAGATTTTTTCACATATTTTTCTCGATTTCTATGTCAACAGCAGCTATTTTATTTATATTAAAAGCCCCGATTTTACACGTATTTATTAGGGTAAGCGATATTGTAAAGAATCATAACCATTGAAAGAAATAAAAACGATACAATAAATAATAAAATCTTTACTAGTCACATTTACTTGTTTGAGAATAAACTTTTCAAAAAATGATTCAAAAATAACAATGCTTCCTATTTGATAATGCTCCACATGTGAGACGATGAGACAATTCAAGCGTAAAACTGCAATAAATTGTCTAGAAGGAAAAGAGAAAAAATAACTCTTGAACTTTTGGAAATGGCGTTTTCAGTGATCAACTTCTATTGACGTACAAAGCAATTTCAAACTTCATTAAAATTTTGGTTGAGTTGTTTGACCCTGAAACAAATTTAAAACTTCAAGATCAAAATCTTTGCAGATGTAAATATGTTGTTGTACTGATTTCAAATTGGTATGTACACTCCCATAAAATATATATTATGATGAATGAATGTGTACTGTGTTAACTTAAATATTTTTTTTACTTTATATGACAATTCATAACTGTATTGTTGACATTATTGCTGTCATCATGTAACACGGTTTGGTACCAGATGCTTGAACATGCTACCATTTTCACGTTTTCACGTTTGTTAAATTGACTATAACTGTATAACAAAAATGTATAGAGTTTCAAGGTGACCTCCCTTTATCGTACAGTCTTCTTTCTTTAAACAATCTCGCATTGTTAATATTTATTTTTAAACTAAGGGACTGCAACTGAGGTTACCTAAAAAATATAAGTTAATTGCAACCTAGCATAAAATTTCTTATTTCAATTATTAATTGAGACACAAATTTGATCATTTATTGTGCGAATGTTTCTAATCAGTCTGGTACTGAAACATTTGTGGTAAACATAAACAATTAAGTCGTTTTTTATGTTGGTTAATTTGTTTAATGTTAGTCTAATGTAGAGGATATTAAATTTGAAGACTCACATCTCAATTATGTAGCAAATTTTTCTTAAGATAATTAAAAACTTGTGTTTCTTCACGAGTTAAAATAATAATGACTGGTTGAAAATTTCATGTAATAAATAAGTTTATTAAATACACAATTGTTGAAGAGGAAAGAATCAAACAAAATTATCTTCTTTGGGAAATAAAAAAGAAATTATAAAAATTGTCCTCCTTTTACTTCATGTTTTGATTTTAAAAAAACAGTTTGTGTTAATAGATATTTAACTGCTAGTCCCAACGTTGTATATGTAATACATTAACAGTATTTGGTGAAAAAGATAATCTTAAATAAAATATAACTGACACGATGCTGAAAATGTCAATATTTATCACGAATAATATAAATTAAACGACGCTCTTGTAAAGTGAGATTTAAGTTACAAGCGTTATCATTAATTTATGAGTGAAGTTTGATGTTTTTTTTATTCTTTTTTTTTAATTTCTGTTTATGTTTTTTTAAATAATCATACATTTTATTCAGTACCATAACCTTAAAGCAAATTCTGTAGGTTATATCATTTGTGCTTATTTATTTATTTATTTATTTATTATTATTATTATTATTATTATTATTATTATTATTATTATTATTATTATTATGTATTTTTACAGAGAACTGGTTTTTCTTTTCATTTTATGATGACATATAAGATCCAAGCATAATTGAAACTTTAATTGATAAGAAACTATAGCATTGCATTTTATCGATTTATTGTTTCACGGTTGGAATTATAAATTAGAGACTATGTGATTTTATCATATATTTTGACAGACGTTCTTCTCCAAATAAACAAGTTAATTATACACATACCCATTACCTTAATCATGACAAAACTAACGAGTTTAGTCTGACTATTGACTTGAAATAATACTGAAAAACAGATGACACCATCATTACCACATGCCAGTTTGATTGTGCTAAACTCAAGGGTAGTGATTCTACAATTGAACTAGATCTGGAGTTAAGAATAGTTAAATTTGATCAAGTCGGTTTCTGATTCATCAGCCTTGTCACGTTAGGATATCAAGATCAACTTATATACTTCTAAGTCAATAAAAAAAATAAGACGTCCCGTTTGACAATTCTTAATCAGAAATCCCTACGCTTGTCTCTTATACAGGTACAATATTCTTTGCTGCAGTTTATGCTCCAGTTACAGACATTGCACTTGTTAACTTGGAGTCTTCTCATACGAGATCTTTCTGTCTACTTTGTATGGCACGATTGCTATTATTAATATTATAGACTGCATTTTATCAAAATTAATGACTGACGGATTTTATCTCCGAAATAATATTTCAAAGCATAGCTCATTAAGTTATTATGCTAGATATACATCATAAATCTGTGCAAGAATAAGCTTGAAATATTGCTTCATTACACTTTATTTTAAACAAAATTATATAACTAGTATGTTACAACATACAAGCGACTATCCGTCTTTGATATAAAAGCCTTTTAAGTAGGCATGTTCTTCGGAATACAAAAACACTAATTTTGTATTATGAAGTCGGTTATTAATGTGTTGTGTTAAGGTAGTATTTATTATTATTAGAAATTTAATAATAGGTTATAAATGTACCACCGCGTATTAGTTAAATACAGACAGAGGTTAATTGTCTAAGTAAAGTAAAGTTATTACTACATGTAGCTAAACATAAAGTTCACAACTTAATAAAATTGAATAATCACGACAAGCAGATATAATTGTATCGCTTAACTGTAAATCTATAAAAGAGAAACTATACGTGCGAATCTCAGTTCGTGGTAATAAGCTTTAGTTTTAGTGTCCTAACTGAAGGACCATCTTCGCTTTTGTGTGTTCAATAAAAATTCATTTGTTTTGTATCATTAGATCGAACATCGATCTTAAATGAAAACTCTATTAATTTAATACTAGCAACAAGTCAGAAAACTTGATTTCTGTACAAACATTGATCAACAAAGATTATTTATTGATGTCTACACAAAAATGTACAATCTATTCAACATATATCTGTCTTCTGCGTTTAAACGTTTTTGAAAAAAAAGTTCAAATATAAACCCCAACAAAAAAGTAAGAATGGATATTCAGATATATTCATGTGTCTCTGTCCATCATTCAGTCTGTCATGTAAAATTCATATCAATCCCACAAAGAAAAAGTGTGGCGATTTATTTCTCTCTCTCTCTCTCTCTCTCTCTCTCTCTCTCTCTCTCTCTCTTTTTCCTTTTTTTTTGTCGAACCGAAATTTAAGATGAATTTTGTTCAATAAATAATGAAACAAACATACCAGTCTTTCTTCAAACCACAATCAAAAAAAAAAAAAAAAAAAAAAAAAAAAAAAAGGAAAAACTTTAAAAGCTGGCAAAATTTGTTTTTCACGTAAACTTCCATAAAGGAGTTGAGGCCGGGTGCTTCGGAAGGGCAAGCACCTCCTGTCTATATATAGCTACCATAACGTATTTACTGTGAAACATATACACCATACGCAGGAGAAGCAGGGATATTACTGCAAAGAAACGGAAAGTTGACAATAGAAAATTTGAAGTCATCACGTTTGTCGTATAGCTTCAGATGTAACCTTTCGTGGGTGTCATCATTGAGGTAAAAGTCCAAATATGGAGCAGAACATGGAGAATCTGTTAATTAATTATCTTTAATAAGTCTGAAATGTTCAGAAATATTAAATTACAATTACGTATACAACAGAACACATATAGACTACTTTGTCAGTAACTTTATCAAAAATCTTCATTGACTTCTTTCCCTCATGCAAAGCATTCATTAGCTGGATTTGGATTCACATAATTTTGGAAATTTGGATTTATTGTTTCAACTGTTTGGCTATGTTTTTATCCATAAAACTTTTCGGCCCCTAGTGTCACTGATGAGGAATGATTTTCCGAAATGTGCACATATGGCACATCAAAATTCAGCAGGTATTTGTTATATATTCACATCATGTTGATACAACAGAAATACAACTTAAGTTTACATCGGCTCATCTCCTTGTTGCTTCTAATCAAACGTAAACAGATCTAAACACCATTACTACATTCCACACCAATTTAGTCGTTTGTATTGTGAAATTCATTTTCCTCAGTCAATAGTTGCTTTTAAACGTGAGTGGATTTTTTAAAACATTTAATTTAAACAGCAATGATTTTTCGAGGTCTTTATTTTTTTTTACTTCACCCATTTACCTGTTAATGTTTTTTGTCGCTTTGATACAATTAGATAACGTTTTTTTTATCCCTGTTTGTAATTGTGAAGTTTTAATGGAACAGAATTGTAAATCAGTAAGTAATGTTTATGTCAATAAAACACAAGTTATAATGAATGTAAGCTGTATTTCAAAATTATCCAAAAGCAATGAACTACAACTCAAAAAAAACCTTATGAGATCTCAATTGAGCTGATAGTATTATAAATCATTTTTCCTTATCGAGGTAGGGGGCTTTCCGAGAAAGGTCATTGCAGGCAAACAACAAAATGTAACTAAATTTTTGTCAACTTTGTATGATCTAATTCACTAAAAATCAAATTACTTCCTTATGTCGTACTATATATAATATACAAGATGTAATAGTAGATTTGTTTTTAACTGTCCTTCATTCGTATAAAATATCAACTCATTATCAACAGATGTCCCTATGCTTATGTCATATACCATTTTTTAATTTAATCATAAAATACATTCAAAATGTCTTATGCTTTTCTTAAGTTTGTTTATATTATTTATCTCTTTGTAATGTGGATACATTGAATATAGCCAGGCATATATTCATGAGTTGTTTCATTTTGCAGAGAGAAAATGATGACAGAAAATCTTGTTCTATGCTTAGGTTTGTAAAAAGAAACAATATCACTAACGTTAAACGTAACTTCAATGTTATGTATCACTTCACACACACACACACACACACACACACACACACACACACACACACACACACCAATGTTTTACCTTTGCTCCTAAATTCTGTTAAATAATGGTTTTATACATAAATGTTGTCCTGCAGTTCAAGTCAGAAAGTAATCGATAAAGTTGTGATCAAGTATTTCCTGCAAAATAAAAACCATTTTAGTGATTGCATAATTTGTAACATTTTTGTTACTTTAAGAACATTATATGATATTCTAAAATATCCTTTTAGGCATCATATTTACTAATAAATACTTAAATCAAAAATTCAATAATTGGTAATGTTGCTTTTGGTGTTTGTTTTCTGGACTCTATTAATCGAACATTTCTAAATTTGCTTCTTATTATGATATCTGTGTCATTGAGTGTCGTTCAAAATATTATTTGAATTTTAAAATATCTAGAGATTAGTTTTGTTCAATTGTTATGTTTTATCTTCAACAAAATATAATCTGCCATTTAGAATATTATTAATTCTAACTTTGTACTTGACTAAAATTAATTTAATTTTAAAAAATGTCGATTTTGCTCATTTTGAAACCGGAATAGTCATTTAAAGAAAATCAATGAGTAAAAATAGATAAATTTATGATATATGTATGAAATTTACTAAAATTCGTTATTGTATGGCATCTAGATAAACATCCTTTGTTATCTTGATTTAGCAATGTTTAAGTAAATGGCTAACAAAATTCGAAATTGCAAAGTCATAATATTGCTTGATGCTATCTTTTTATTAGAAAAACAAATTTTGTGTTGATTCAGTACTCCTGTTGAAGTTAATTCTGCATAAAAATATATATGTATATCCAGATTCTAAGATTCTGATGGCGGATATTTAACTGTTTAAAATTTCAATTTGTTTAACTACATTTATCTCTTGATGTAGTTAGTTGACCGAACATGCTAAGTAGACTGGCGTTTATAGTTCTTGTAAGAATTTCATAAGCAAAAATATTTGAAATTTTAGCAGCCATCAAAAGTTATTTCATGTTGCCATGAAACAGCGGATCAATCGGAAAGAAATTAAAAACATGTTTTGATAAGAGCAGCATTAAGTTTGGAACTTGAGTTATTTAATTCATAAAAACTAAAACTCATGTTTTAACTATGATTTCGGGAGGAATAACAAAACTTCCGATATTATTTTACTTTTATATTAGACATCGTACTTTGTATAACTATCCTAAACAAATTTGTATTGGTTAAGTTTGTTGAAGGGTTAGAAAAGTTTGGGATATTTCTAAATATATACGATGCTTACTATGATTTTTTGTGAATAACTCTTTACATATACTTTTTCAAAACTTGAATTATACAGGCTCATAATAATAATTGCTGTGTAATCCACAAGATTTTGAAAGTTTCAAAATCGGTTTTATTGTTTTTTTTTAACAATTTTGAATGACTCGAGAGTTAATCATTAAGAATTATAATATAAGTTGTCAAAATAATATAAAATTGTTCCACCTAATGAGAAAATATATTATTTGCAAACATGTGCGTAGAGTTTATTAGATGATTACTTTATAACCCGAAAAAAATTCCGATTTAATGCTTAAATAAAAAGGCACTGTCGAGAATACAATTGACTTATTTAGCTTCAGTTCATTTGTAGATCACAAGTTTGTTCTTTTTACAATAGCATCATGTTAAAACCTTGTTTATCAATATTTCGCTCAATAAAAGTCATCTACGGAAAGAAGAGCATTATCTCGAACAAAGAATTGAATGCATACGATAAATTCTGATTGACGGTAATTTTTAAAAAAAAAATCTATATCCTTTAAGCTTTTGTTTATTATGCAGATTAATTTGTATACTTCAGATAATGATGTCTTACACAGATAAAAGTTTGCATACAAATTTGTTTGTCGTTTGTCACTATAGAGATAACAAGTTGTGTTTAGAAGTCAGTCTGCATCTCTACTGTCATGAATGCATACAATGATTGATTGCTTCTCGTATATTAACAACGGAGATGCAACTTATGTGTTTTGTCAATTGCGCTTAAATTATATATTTGCAATACAAACAGCCAGCAAGATTAAATGATAAAGGCAGAAATCCAAAAAGAACTGCTTGCAATAAATGTGACTTATTAAATTAAAATTGTAGCTGGATGGATTGATATCTTTATGTATTGAATAGTGTTACCAGAGATATCATTTTTTTTCTAAGGCCGTCAGTCCAGTAAAAATAGATAAAACTGGAATACTAGGAGATAATAACTCTCTCACAGAAAGTGGATACGTAAGTCAGTGCTTAAAGGCACCAGACAAAAGCTAGGTTAATGGCTAAGATGATCGCCACGGATTTCATCTAAAATTAAATCAACCTATTTATGAGATGTATAGTACGACCTTGTAGAAACGCCATTTATTTCGAAAAAAATTCAAATGTTATGTTATCAATCATTAACCTCCAGTTATGCGACGAGATAAAATATGTATGTATAAATTGGTCACTAATCATGTCAGAATCTTCATGATACAAAAAATTAAATAAACGGTGTAAACAAATGTATCTTGTAGTCGATCAATATGTTAAATTGTTAACAGATTCTAACAATTCAAAAACGGGAGGTTTCGATAACCTGATTCAATTTTCGATGTCTAAATATATCAGTACCAATTAATTTTTAGAAATTAAGACAAATTCAAATGTAAAATCAATTCACAAAATACAAAATATGATCCACAAAGCGTATCATTTGATGTGGCATTAAACACACACACACACACACACACACACACACACACACACACTTTATTAATCAGAGAGAGAGAGAGAGAGAGAGAGAGAGAGAGAGAGAGAGAGAGAGAGAGAGATCTGACGTCGTCATCAAAGGCAACCGGATTTTTATTCTTACTTAATTTGTTACTTAAGTTAAAGCTTACTAGTGATATCACAGTTAATATAATATAAAGATAAATTTTAGTGTTCTTTTTACTTTTCCTCACATTAAAATCGACATAACCTTATAACCTTTATTATAAATTGGATACATTTTGCTATTGCGTATAGACATGAATATATCAATCACAACAAATCCTTACAAATATGTATGGCATTGATTGATATCTTTACATATCTTTTTGACCAGGTGTTATACATGTATAATGTACTGTTTAAGTTATTGCATAAAATGTTATATCACTTAAAAAAAACTTGTTTACTTACTTACAGAACATTTTATGACAATGCAACAAACCAGAGTTAGTAATTTTCACAATTAATAGTAAAATGTCACTCTTCTATTGATCCTAATTTCTTTGGAGAATATAATTTCCTGTCGATAATATCGCCGACGTGAAACAATTCCGTTAAAAGTAAACTTTTAATCCGGCAAATGCGATCCCCTTACTATTCAAAAGAACTATTAGAATCTTACATTTCAAACAAAAATCAATTAATTAATATTTAATTAAGTCTCAAACAGACAAAAATTGTTACAGGGAATTTTCTTGATATTCTAAATATTTCTAATTGCGTATTGACCATCACGTTGTTTTCGTTACTTGGTAGCAATAGCTGTCTTGTAGTCTTTACACGTAATTTACACGACTTATTACGTATAATCATACATTAAACAGAAAAAAAAGTCTACATTTTTTTCTCGAAAGGTTCAAGTTACAGAAAAACAAAATGTTTAAAACGCAGTCTTTTGAAAAATAAGTAATTTTCTATTGTCTGTTTCTATTTCAATATATAGACTATATAATCAATTAGCTTATAGTGAAAAGTCTATAATGTTCCTCCGTTTGTTATTGTTAATGTTGATAATACCAATGAAAAGTAACTTTCTCTTTTAACAATCATTCATTTGAATAAGATTCTACATCTATTTTTATTTTGTGTTGAATTTTTATATCTATTAACATGTAACATAAAAATAGTTTAACTTACTGTTGAGAAATTCTAGGAGTCGGTTTGAGATAGATACATTATAACAATCCTATCATCGAAGTATACGTGATAAAGGACTATTATAAACCACATAAAATACTAAATATTGAAGACAGTTGGCAGAAATCACGAAATCTTTTTATCTGCGTAATTGTCTATTTATCATTCTGACTATACACCATCATCAGCTACAATACTTATTCATTAGCACTGACGTTTCCTATCCATATCGCAATACTAGTAGCTATAAACGTAACTATTCTGTTTGACCATGCTTATACTTCTTTCTTCAGAACACTTATCAGCTATAACTCAACTCAATGAAACGGTTAGATCTTTGCTGTATTACAAAAGTAATGTCAACTTCACTAGAAATAAAGACGTTATTCGACTGTGAATAACCAACATTTGTTTTGTCTTGGAAATAAATGTTAAAATTGTAAAATTCATTTAAAAGTTTGAAATATGTAATAATACCGCAGCATATCTGTATAGAATAATTTTTAAAATAAAACATATTTGGCCTTCAGTTATTTTAGGAAAAACATATCTTATTGTAACCTTTAAATGTTTATATGCTAGAAAAAACGTTGGTTATTAAACACGAGGAGAAGCGAATGTTACAAGATAGGATACCAAAGCATAGGATATCAATTATAAATTAAACAAAAGAGCAGAAATTTATAAAACAATAACTAGACCAGTTGGAATTTAAACAAAGCAGAAGTCAAAGAAAAATATCAATTAAACAAAAAAGGGGCTATATGTAAATAGATAGTTCAATATTGAACAAGAGGAAAAGTAAAATGAAAAGAAAGAGATTGATAAGTCTAATATAAAGGCACATATAACAAGATCAGAAGTCGATTGATCAAGAACAGGGGTAAATTAAGCAAGAGCAATTGCCAATAAAACAAAAAGAGGTAAATGGAACAGGAGCAGTAACCGAATATATAAGAGCAAGTTCTATCAAAAGGCTAGTATCAGAGACATTTAACCAAGAGCATAAGGTAATTCATAAAGAGTTTAATCCGAATTTAGTTTAATTATGCGTACAAAAAATTGAAAATAATGTTGTTCGGCAGGATAAGCATTCTTTATTTACCACGTACATGTTGTGTTAAATTGTTTTTTTTTATTTTCAATTTTGAACTCTTTATATGCTTTTTTGTTTTTGTATATACTTTGTTTCGTAGTCTTAGTTATATCAAATGTAGTCAAATACATCTCTTCAATAACAAATCTTTTACTTCTTTTTGAAATGATTATTCCAAATAAATAAAGGGACAGATACATGAGGTTAACTTTTAACTTCGTTTGAATTATAACAAAACGCACTGTCTCCAAATAAATCTTACATGTACATTTTTCATTAATCTATTTCAATTGTACGGAAGTAGATCTAGATATACTATTATAAATGGAAAACCTCAATATTGTCGTCACAAAGACGAATCCGCATTTTTGTTCTGATTATTAAATGCATTTCAAATTTTACGTCAACATATATTTATCAAATGTTTTATAAATCTTTAGAATGATTATTTCAGATGTATTTTGTTCATCTTGAGAACTATAAAGGGAAATACTTATACGCAGTAATTGACAAAACCCGAGGGCGTCCGAAAAGACGAGTCAATAAATGTTATATTAAATATACTAGATACAGAATATTACATATATTATTTCAGGAAATAAGTAAATAAGAAACATTTCTAAACGAGTCTTTAAAAATGAAATGTTGTTTTTTCTTGACTGCTTTTTATTATTTATAATAAAACTATATTTGAATTACAGGTGTGTTTAATGTGTTTTTTACAATCAAAGGTGTTTATGGACTATTTTTAATTGTACTGAAAGACATTACATATTTCTCCTACTAGATGAAATCCAAAATTGATTTAAAGGGGCTAAAACATCTCTTTTTTACTAACTGATTTATTCTTAAAAACAAAAGTAACTAATCACTTATCAAATAGACAGAAAAAATTCTTAAGTGTTTTTAAAATGTTGTTCAGTTTGATCGGAAAGTTTTGTGTAGAAAGTCAAATCTTTGATTACTAAATTAAATTTTCAGAAACTTTCTAGCGAATATAGATTTACGTTTAAGGTATAAGTACAGTGTTTTAAATCTAGATTACATTACATTTGCAATTGAAACTAGTAGACGTAGGAAGTATATAAATACGACTCGGTTCTTTTTTTGGATAAATAATTAACGGTTTAACAACTGGAAGCCATGTTAAAGTACAAATTACAGTAAAATATAACTCGTTTTAACAGTATTATAAACGCCATAGGTAGAAATACAATAGAGGTAAACATTGTACTTTTTGTTTTTATGGAATAGACTGGAAGAGATTGGTTTTTATTTATTTCTAAAAAAGGTTTTGAATATTGAATTATAAACGTTTATTATCATCTAATTAGTAAGAAATAAGAGAGTGAAGAGTTATAATGGTATACGCCAAAGTCAAGATTTTTTTTCAAATATTTAAGCAGTCAGTACCGGATTACCCGGAGGTAACCAGCAACCTTCGACAAGCCAACTGAAACACTTTCTCAAGAATCTTACTGAGGGATTAGAGTATCTGATCGGTAAGCGTGCGCTTTAGACCACTCAGCCGCCGAAACACCATGTGTGTAATAGCAAATTGATATCATAACAGTGACAAACGGAACACATTTAATTTAATTTTTACTGATACATACCTGAGCCATTTAAGTTTGTTTACAATTAACTTCAACCACGGTACAGCAATGTACTTTTTGTGGCATAAGAATTGTAACTATTGGTATTGTCGAGTTTTTTGTTTATTGTTTTTATTTTATTTTTATTTTATTTTTTTCCAAGTGAAACTTTCTATTTTACTGTAAGGGCGCATAATTATTTGTTTCATTTGCTTTGCTCCTAAAGAAGATCTCTCAGTACTTAAATCTGTAATATACTATAGGTGCAAATAGAATAGCATTTTCTTTCATGTTTATGATGGCATTGATTTCCTTGTTTGAAACTTCATTTATATTCGACATCATTAAAATACAAGTGTTTTAAAATGTTTTAATGTGTGAATTATTCATTGAATTCTACATGTATTTTAAATTACTATGAATGAAATCGTGAAGACCAAAAACTTAATTTACATTGATTAAGAAGCATAAAGTGTATTTAATGCAGAGAGAAAGCTTTCCATGAGGTTCATTAAGTCTTTACTCTATAAACCATGCATTTCCATTATACTTAATGATTTAGAAAGAACTTGTAACGGAAATTTAGTATAATTTCTGGCTAAAGGCTCGGAAGAGGTAAATACAAAACAATTTGCTAAAAAATGATTTTAGAATAAGTCACTTTTTTATTTTTTAGTTAAATATTTCCATAAGATTTTTCCTACTGCAAAAGTAAGTGTCATAGTAGCCTACTTTTTACATTCGTGTCATATTAGCCTACTTTTTACATTCGTGTAATATTAGCCTACTTTTTACATTCGTGTCATATTAGCCTACTTTTTGTATTCGAGTCATATTAACCTACTTTTTACATTCGTGTCATATAGCCTACGTTTTACATTCGTGTCATATTAGCCTACTTTTTACATTCGTGTCATATTAGCCTTATTTTTACATTCGTGTCATATTAGCCTACTTTTTACATTCGTGTCATATTAGCCTTATTTTTACATTCGTGTCATATTAGCCTTATTTTTACATTCGTGTCATATTAGCCTACTTTTTACAGTCGTGTCATATTAGCCTACTTTTTGTATTCGTGTCATATTAACCTACTTTTTACATTCGTGTCATATTAGCCTACTTTTTGTTTTCGTGTCATATTAGCCATCTTTTTACATTAGTGTCATATTAGCCTACTTTTTACATTTTTTCAGCTATGACTGCGGGAAAATCTGGATTCTCTATATTGTTCGAAAGCTGATATTGCAAATGTTGACTTAACATTTCAATATTGGGATATATAAATACGAACTAAAAGCCTGTTAAAAGTATGAGATCAATGAATTATATTTTTATAGATTTTCTTTTGACAAGAATATAAATAATTTACTTGTAACAAGTATCCAGGGACATTGATCTGATTCTTTATATTTGAGTTTTTACTAACGACCGGCATTAGGGAACTAATTACTTGATACATTCATGTCATCAAGAAGTCCTGTCTGACAAAAACTAAAACCTCGCATTTCTAACTCGGATGTTGTCATCAATGAGACAAGATTACTTGTCAATCATCGATTTCCTTCCTCCGATGAATTAATGATTTGCATTTAAGCCATCTTAACCTAACCTAGGTCTTGTCTTCACGTGATTTAGTTTTTGCTCTACAATATCTTTAATTTACATTTTTGACCGATGTTGATATATGTACTTTAAACATGTAAATAAAAATAAGACAGTGTACCTTAATTTTATAAAACTTTCATGTGCTACCTTTGAATTCCTATGAAACAACACATTCAAAATGTGCTACTTTTGAATGTATCAATTCATAGAAATTCAAAAGCAGCACATGACAAAACAATAAGTCAGTGTACAACAAAATATTTAATAGTTACTGTTAAGAAACAAGTTATTGTATCAGATGCGTTTTGTGAGTTCAATATATCTTTGAACAGTTGAAAAAAATTTCATTGTTTTGTGCGTCGGAAAGGAAAGTAAAACTATGTCACCATATAACATAAAACTGTGTCACCATATGGCAAACTAATATAATTACAACACGCACTTTTGACGTACAAAAATTAATTAACATGAATAATCTCCATTAATACAAAGTAGACTAAAAAGAAACATCCTCTTCCATTAAGAACTTTAGAGATTTGAAAAATATTTATAAAAAACTCTTAAAATAGGTTATCGACCTAAACAGAAAATTGTGTTCTTTAAATATGTTCACTTAATGAATCATTGATTGATTTGTTTGATAACAAAACAACACAAATGAATAACAGACGTAACGGTACATCAGTTATAGAACCCAAGTTAACTGTATGTTTATTTTGATTTCTCACTGATGAAATAACTGCTGAAGTGTTTCGTGTTGAAAAAGGTTCAAAAAAAAAAAAAAAAAAAAAAAAAAAAAAAAAAAAAAAAAAAAAAAAAAAACACATTGGCTTGAATAGTTAGCGTTGAAAGGCAAAACTAATGAAACAATTTTTAAAAAAGTTATTGTTGAAAAGCATCATTTAGACATGAGGTGTTTACTCTTCCGGAGCACCTTGGCTCACTTCTTTTGTAGAAGTAAATAGCCAGTTTTAAATTTCTTTGTTTTTGGAATATAATTCGGACACTGGCCAGTATGTTTGTGTTTAATCATGGATCTTCGTTCGAATGGTTGAAGTATTGCCAGAAGAACTATAACTGGAATGTTTTCTGTTTGAAAAAGGTCGCTTACGGTAACAATTGCTGCAATAATGGAAATCTTCATCAATGGAATCATTCCAAGAACCATTGCAAAAAAAGGCTAACACAAAAATTAAGAAAACAGAGAAGAGAGAAATACTAAAACGATAAGAGTTAAAAGTCAATACTACCAACAACATTGCGACTACTATTTTAATTTGAATAAATCACAGCAAATCATCATTACAATCACCTTTCTAGTATAGTTTTGGTACTATGTATATTGATTATTTCTAACCTGTATGTTTTATCGTGCGTTTAAGCCACCTTAATATGCTATGTTTATTAAATATAATGTATTTTTTCGTATATTATTTTTTTTGAAAATTTTGTGAAAATTTTTTGACAAACAAAAACACAACTCGTATTCTACCTGCCGCTCTTATCATCACAATTGTACAACCGAGAAAAAAGGTATCAAAATAAAGGCTCATAAATGCATGGATTATATAATAATTGTTGAAGAAATGCTGGAGTTGAGTTGAATAATGGTGATTAACGTCCCAGTCAAGAATATTTCACTTATATCGATATGTCGCCAGCTATAGGCGAAAGTGCAGATATTTTGCCTGTGAGTTGCGCTGATGGCATTATACAGCAGGCTTCGTGACAGGGACCTCGTTTATTTTAGGTTCCAATCCGAAAGAACCGTGACTTTCATTTCGTAATGCCGAGTGCTTGGCGAAAGAACAGTCACTACCCACTTTCAAGTCTTGGGTCAGACCCGGTCAGGGTCCCAACCCACGACCTCCCACTTACGGAGCGAGCACTCTACCAACTGAGCTACCGCAGTGGTTAAACAAATGCTGGAATATGCTAAAGACTGTTGATATATAATAGTCAACGATTTAATTAATTAAATTTTTAAAAAATGTACGAAGAAAGAAACATAAAATACCGTTCAACACACACAAACGTCATCTTTATACTTCACACGCCTTATTTTTTCCAAAAAATCTTACTTAAACATTAAATAAGCCAACGTCCGGTACATATGTTTACATTTTTAACACTTTCTTAACAAGAAAAAAATTTAGAAAAAAATTGAAAACAATCTAATTATTATGATACGTTATTATAGTCCGTTTCTAAAATTGACTTCTACCAACCGTGAGTGCGCTAATTTATGATTGCGCGAATTATTTGATTGCGCGAAAATAAGTACATTTACAGTATATAAACGTACTTTATATTAAAAAAACATCCTTAAGGGGGATCTGCTGCTGAAATGATTTATTTTTGAGGCATTACTCTAAAGACCACTACCGGAATAATTTGTGTGTGGTTAGTACTCCTTTGGTGCGAATGTTCGTGTAAGAAGTTTACTAATGAACGGTTACTGGAATGAAAAGTTTATTGCTTGAAAGCATTGGTGAAATTTAAGTCACTAAAGAAAAGATCGAAAGTATTATAGGATACATCAAAATTTAGTTGTCATTACAGCAATATAAAGTACCGAAAAATGTAACACAATCCCTTGTTTATGCTGCTTGATCATCGTACGAATCTGTTGATAGTAGCAGTGATAAAATAAAAAGGTTTCTAATTAACCTAATAAAAATAAAAATGTTTACATTACCTATCAGGTAGCTAAATTATATAAGACAAACTAAATTATCTGAAACATATACTTACAAAACGTATGTCATCAGCAAAATACAGTTAAATAATAAAGATTTCTTATTACAAATTGTAAGTTTGTTTTGTCGATAAGTTTGATGACAAAGAATTGTATAATTCTGGATAGAAATTGACATCAAATTGGTTGTTCTGCAATAAATCAGCATATAACCAGTGATTATTTTAACATATTATATCAACATAGTATATGTAACCGTAAGATTTAATAGGATATGATACTGAATTGATTTACTTTATGATTGATTTGCCGTTGTTCTGCTTTGAAATTGAAAACAGAACCGTTGCGCATCATGCCGTTAAATATCATCGTAAATTCTTTTACTTAATTACACTCTAATTCGCATGGATAATGATAGTAGTATTACGGAATGGCATCGGTGTCAATTTCCTATTTACGGTTGCCATACAACTATCTCTGTAATAATCACTTCTGCATGAAAAAAAATCTTTTTTGCTTTTCAAATTTCGGTAGAAAGCTCTTGATTTTTTGCACAAACATATGTTATTATATTTGTGTACGAAACTAATTTTCCCGTTCAGAAATACATATATACATATAAATATATCATTACCCACTTTTTTAAAATTTTATTATAATTATTATTATTATTATTATTATTATTATTTTTTTTTTTTTTTTTGATTAATTGTTTTCCAGTATAAGAACGAATATCAATTACACAAATCGATAACATTTTTGATTACCGTAACAGGAACTCGTTCTAATTCGTATTTTTTTTTTTACAAATATATTTGTCAATTTTGTAACGTTGTATCCTTTATTTCAAACGTTTACTCAGATCTATACCTCAATTTCAGATACTGCTGAACATGTGCTTATGAAGTTCGCGGATGAATTTGTTTTATTATCTATCTATCTATCTATCTAATATTTTTTTATTTTGTGATTTTATTATTTTAGGTATTTTTTTAAATTTTATTTTCATAATGGTTTTTAACATTGTATTCCTAAAGATAAAACATTGTCTTTCGCTCGTTCCTGATAGTGTGTCATTTTAAGCTGCGTTGGCTGTTTCTATCATTGGCGTGTATTATGTTGTGTTCTTGGTTGTGGTGGCTATTCTTGACGTGTATTATGATTTGTTCTCGGTTGCGGTGGCTGTTTCTTAATTTAGATGATATAGTCATTTATTAAGTATTAAAAACGAAACGTAATGACCAACGATAACTTGAAAAACCTGAAAAATGAGACGTATTAGAGAATATTAAAAACATTAAACTCTGTGTTAATCATTCTTTTTATTTCACTAAATTCAATGATTTATGTTTTTTATAACAGACTCTTTTCTCAGACAAAAGATTAATTTGTAATTAAGTATAAACCTAGGAATCGTCTTACCGAATGTAACTGTTACATGTGACAGCAATCCAATAGGAATTGCAATTTTCGACAATGTTTCCTATTCACTAGGTACATGTACATGCATGTAATTTTTTTTTAAATTACAAAATAATAATAATGCATGTAATACATGTAATACATGAAATAATAATAATAACAATAACAATAATAATAATAATAATAATAATAATAATAATATATTCCAATATAAGAATTCATTTAATATTCAATAAAAATACTCGGATATAAATAGTGTTAGCTTTTCACTACTGTTTCTGTCACTGTGTTTGTGACAGTAAACTTTTCTTAAAATTCATAGAAAATCCAATAAGTTAACTTTTGATAAAGTTTGGTAATTTTTTACCTACTTGAGTCTAGCCATAACAGAAAATTTCTATTCACATCCATAATTACCATGGTATATTAAAAGTTGCCGCTAAGGGGATTTCACATGTTAAAAAGATAAACAAATTGTACATTCTTTTGCGCATTTGTCGTAGTAGGTCACCAAAAAACGTCACTTTCCTATGTAAAAATGTCCAATTTACAAAGCAAAATCTCTGTTGCATCCATTTTTTTGTGTCTAGAAATTTACCATGGTAATCATTTTTCTTTCTACAGCAATATCCCCTGGTCATCATGGATGTGCATAACGATTTTCCAGTTATGACTAGACCCAAGTAAGTTCAAAATACCAAATTAGTTCAAGTTGATCTAATTTTCTATAAGAATTAAGCATAATTCACAGTCACAACACAGTGACTCATCAAACAATTAGATACTTATTAATAACAAAGACGCGAAAATGTTGTTAGAATTTGAATAGTACAGGTAAAAATCAAATATATTACAACTTCCGAATGCTGGCCCTTTTAAAAACCGATATCCTCCACATACCGAATACACGAGACCGGTCTCCGAATTAACCCCTCTTCGTTTATATTAAAATAAACTTGCATAAACTGATCCCTCTGAATTCCGAATACCGGCCTTTTTTAAGTGTCGGAATGACGTTTTATCTTAACAATTTACTTCCGAAAATCGGCCTTCGGGAGTCACAATGCATCTCTAAACCGTAACAGACAAGTGATTTTCTGTCCACTAATCAACTGACAAGAAACCTGTGTAGGTGTACTTAAATAAATAATAAAATCGATCTTAATTGTTTCCTTTATTGATTATAAAATGATTGCAGTTATTGTCTTTCTGGTGGGTTTTTTTTTTCCATTTCGAGGTTTTTACCCACGAAGTACCCCTAGCTTGAATAAGTTATTATGGTGACCAGTATGATGGCTTATTTCTGACATCGACATAATTTTAGTTGACATAAAATTATCTCAACATGTCGAATTATTACCTTGACAAGTCGATACAATATCACAAAAAGTTGTGATACCAAAATAAAAAGTAAAGATAAGTAACACGACATGCCGCGATACTTACTATAGTATGTTGACCAGTAGTGATAATTATCTCGATATCTCGACTTATTTTTATCGCGGCAAGTCGTGTTACTTATCTCAACTTTTTATTTTGGTATCACAACTTTCCATGATAATATCTTGACTTGTCAATATATTAAGTCGACATGTCGAGATATTAAGTCGACATGTTGAGATAATTTTATGTCGACTAAAATTATGTCGATGTAAGAAATAAGCACCATAGTATTGCAACTTTTCGTGATATTATCTCGACTTGTCAGTCAAGATAATAAGTCGACATTTTGAGATAATTTTATGTCGACTAAAATTATGTCGATGTCAGAAATAAGCCACCATACACCATAACTTTTAGAAAAGTATTCCTATTTAATATCAAAACGTACATGTCACCACGATCTGGAAACCGGTGCTTAGTAAAACTGTATCCGCTTGTAATAAGGAATCGATCATTGTTTTATGTGATGTGGATAATATTTTTGCTTCATATGATGTAAATAGTGTATACCGTTCTTAAGAAATTAATTAAGAAGAAATCATTGTTTCATTTTCATCGAGAAACTGTACCTCGCGTGCCTTATTAACACGAGCACCTATCCGTTTTGGATATTGTATAGCTGTTTGTATTTGTCTGTCAGCTTGTAAGCTTTGATTTATAAACAAGAACTGAATTTCACATTACAGGTACCATAAATGCTTATGACAATAAAATGACAATCACGTCTTTTGTCAATGCACTGTTTGATAATATTCTGAATTGGATCGGACTACCGGATTTATAAGACCCTCTAAATACCGGCCCCTCTGAAAAACGGCATTCCTCGGTCGCATACGAAGCCGTTTTTCCGGATGTTGCACTGTATTATATACTTACATCAGCCGAATCGTTGCTTATTATCCTGTTTTTCGCTCTGTCACAAACCTTGTATGTGCATCATGCACAATTTTCGTTTTCATTATGAACGCCGTTTGAAAATGTCAAATGCTTGAGATTTGCATTTTCAATGAAAATGTCAAATGCTTGAGATTTGCATTTTTCAATAAAATTTTCTATTAAACTTTCTCAAAATCAATTGCATTTTAATATGAGCTACAAATGTCATTGATCACCTGACTGAAATGTTATCAATATACATGTATACATTTGACATTATTTATGCCCATGTTCCAGAGACTCAAAATGCCGTAAATAATAAATAAATAAATAAATAAATAAATAAATAAATAAATAAATAAATAAAAGCCCAAAAGTAAATAAAGTACCATTAATTGTATAAAAATTGTATTTATAGTAGTAAACATCGGCTGTTACTGCAAAGCAAACGGAGCAACGAACAGACGGCATTGAAAATAATAGCACTTTATAGGCCATTTATACGACAGTTTACTTGTAAATAAGGACATTTCATTTTTATTGTTAGCTATATCGACTCACAAACCATTTCATACTTTACACTGAAATTTCTGTGCATCGTTTGCTAGTTAACTTAGCCTTCGTTTATGTTATTGTTAAACACTTGATTTTACGCTTATAAATATCCTGGATACTACACTATTTCTAATTCTTTTATTTCCAGAAATTTCATTGGATGACTTTTATTGACTTCTTATGGTATAATATTTGTGCTTGTGAATGTTATTCCTAGTTCATTTATAATCGATAAATTTTAAGTCAACTGTATGCTACGAAACGTATCGGATATTGTATTGTACGAAAAACTTATGTGGGTCGAAATATCAGGATAAGAACCACATGGTTTTGTTGACGTCATTATATCATCAACAACATTATGACAAGTTAGGCAAATTAGGCAAGAGACGACAAAATAAGAACCGTGTTATTGTATATCAAAAGAATGAAATTAAAATTTCCCAAATACAATTGTATGATAAAAGCATTGCATTTTGGATTTAAGAGCAATCAATCAATGTTTATTGGGTTTATTTCTTTAAAACAGAAGAAATAAATCATTTTCCAGACAGTCTTATTTTTTGTTAGTGCTAAAACAATAATACTCTTTAGCTGATACCAAATACTGGTCTTCTGTTTCTTAATCTGCACGTTCTTTGTATTATCCAATGATATCCGTTGTTTCAAACAAGGTTGGCAGTCGGCTCCTTGACTTTATCACTAGGATAATGATCAATTTCCGGTTAATTAATGAATAAGAACCTATGAAGGTACCCATTACTTACGTTAGATTCGTTATATCAATTACAAATCTCATTTTCTCTACATTTTGATCATAGACAATCTGTTATATTTGGCCAAGCCGATAGAGTTAATATAGGTATCAAAATACGATATGACAAAGTAATTAAAACTGGTCTGAAAATACATAATGATTTTGTACGTAAAAAGATAGATTGTGAGTTTTACATTTATTAAACAGACTACAAAAATATATATATTCTGTACACAAATAATGGACATACACCTAAAACATTGTGTTAATTATTTCACTTTTTAACCCATACTTTTTCTTTCTTTTCTTTTTTCCCCTTCTCCCTTTTTTTCACTACATATTTAAGGTTAACCCGTGTAATAATGCCTATCGTAAACTTTGTAATTTTATTTATCGCCATTAATACCTGGTCTGTTTTTATGTTTTTCCTAAAAAAAGTCTTTAAAACCCCTTTAGAATACAAAATATCTGCGTAAACAAACAGTAACTGTGAAAATGATTCTAATGTAGCTTTTATTAACGGCTTTTTAGAACTTTATATGATAAAAGCGGGGTTATCATTAACAACTATGGTAATAAAACTTGGTAAAACAAAAATAGTTAAATCTGTAAAGTCAAAAAATAAATAAATAAATAAATAAATAAATAAATAAATAAATAAATAAATAAGATATTACCAAATAGATAAGCCATTAGAAAATTTGAATCCAATTTTTTTTAAGGGTGAACCTTTGTCATGCAGATATTAATACTCAGAATATCAATTTTAAAATTTAGATTTCTTCTCATTCTGAATCTCTCTTCACTAATTACGTGCATTTATTACGGAAAGAAAGTTACTAAAAGCATAGCTCTATTATGTGTTCAGTGTTCATTATATTAACGCGCGCGCTCGTGTGTGTGTGTGTGTGTGTGTGTGTGTGTGTGTGTGTGTGTGTGAAACGAAATAAGTCATTGATTTTTTTTTTTTTTGATTTTTTTCTTTTTGATTTTTTTTTTTTTTTTTTTTTTTGATTTTTTTTTTTTTGATTGATAATTTTTTCCTCTGGAGATCATGGAGAAGAACTAGAAAACAGGACATTTAAAAAGTGATCAATCATTTCAACAGCGAGATACAACATCACATATACCGTGCTTCTCCCGACAGCTAAGCGTATTATTGCCAGGCAATTCTTACTCGCGTTCAAATGTCCACAGATCAACCCCATCTTCCATCATGCACATATACTAAGATGGGCTGCGTTCACGGCGTTGCTCTTGTGGTTTTAAATATAGCTAACTTTAAGGATGTATTTTACTGATATTCCAGTCTTGTTGAAATCTCTCTCCAAAGTCGTTACAATTCTAATTACATGTTTGTTCCATTTGTGGAAAATTTTAATTAATTTGATTATGTTGCTACATTTGATTTTGCCAAAATTATTTACTTCGAGTATATCTGTAATTGACTTTAAGGATGCATTTTTTCTGTTCCAAGCTCGATGAATGCTCTTCTTAAATCATTTATAACTTATGTAACTAGCAAAATTTTTTAATAATTTAATCATGCAGCAAATCAAACTTTGTTAAAAATCATTTTCTACAAGTTTGAATTTTAGAATCCATTTTGCTGAGTTAAATGTTACTGTTTTTTAAATTAATTTAAATTATGTAAAACTAGTTTTAAAATTTAATGAATAAATTTTATGATGGCCCATTTAACTAAATTAAAAATATTTGTAAACAGAGAGGAATTTTCAAGCATGGCATGTTCCAGTTCTTTAGTTATAAAAGGAGGAATTAACCCAAAATAACAAAAGCAAAGATAGTTTGTAACAAAATGATTAATATAATATATATATACCAACTCGCAAACAATTGTACTACCGAAACAATATGATCCTTTTATTATTATTTTTAATTGTATTTAATTATTTATTTATCTATTTCTTGGGAATGTTACTTAAGCATAAAACATTTTGCATGCATTAAACGATAAAATTAAAAAAAATATCATCGTTCATAAAAATTACTATACCAATGTTCATAAAAATCACCTATTCACAAGCAATAATACTCACGAAATACTGTCCAGTTTCATAAAGATGTTACTATAACATTGTACAAAAAAATTACTTCCTTACAAGCAATAATACTCACGAAACACTTTGATCGGTTTTATGAAGATGTTACTATACTATAGTAAATATATATACAAAACCATAACCAATTATACTATACACTATGATGGCTTTTGTTGGAGATGTTAGGGTTAACAAAATGGTTAATGTACAGTTTGTTCCATGATATAATACCATTCCAACTATGAATAACTTTTATTTGAAGTAAAATAGAAAGACTTCAATCATTTTATCATCAAAATTTAATGCACTGTAAGTTTTATATCATTCATTCTTAAATCTTTATGACTTAAAAAGGAAATCAGCTTATCACCGATATTTCATTCAACCCACTGAGAACAACTCTAGCTGTGTCGCCAGGTTTGTGGAATGTCGCTAGCTGTATGATATGTCGATAACTCTGTGGGCGGTTGCTACCTGTGTGTAGCGCTAGCTGTATGAGATGTCGATAACTCTGTGGGCGGTTGCTACCTGTGTGTGGCGCTAGCTGTATGAGATGTCGATAACTCTGTGGGCGGTTGCTACCTGTGTGTGGCGCTAGCTGTATGAGATGTCGATAACTCTGTGGGCGGTTGCTACCTATGTGGGGTGTCGCCAGCTGTATGAGGTATCACTCATAAACATAACTTTTCGTAATTCTCACAGAAAATAAAATTTTCATTATTTACCTTATAAATGAAGACTACCCATTTAAAAAAAAGGTATTACATTATATAATGATATCATATATAATGATATATGACTGTCGCTAAATCATTCATACACATACAGATATAAAAATGACGTTCTATCTCTAAATAATCCCAAATGTGGAGAATATGTGAATGTCATCTATCCAAGTGAGCTTGAAATAAAAGACACGACAGATTCTCCATGTTCTGCTTCATATTTGGACTTAAACCTCAATTATGACACCCACGAAAGGTTACATCTGCAGCTATACGACAAAAGTGATGACTTTAATTTTTCTATTGTCAACTTTCCGTTTCTTTGCAGAAAATTCCCTGCTTCTCCTGCGTATGGTGTATATGTTTCACACTTATTACTGTATAGTAGAGCTTGTTTCCACTATGGAGACCTTCTACAACGAAGCAAACTGCTTACAATTAAATTGTTGACGCAAGAATATTGTAAGACTAGGCTAATCAAGGCCCTATAAAAAGTTTTATGGCAGTCATCAAATTATTGTTGATAAGTATGTAGTCACTGTATCCCAATTTATACTGGATATATTTGACTTACAATAGTTCTTTGTTCCTTTCATTCTCAAAATTGACTTGCACGTGACGTCTGTAGCTAGCTAGACAAGAGGTGCTTACCCTTCCGGAGCACCCGGCCTCACTTCCTTGATGGGAGTTCACGTGTATAACTAATTTTGCCAGCTTTCAAAGTTTTTACTTTTTTTTGGGGGGGGGGGATTGTGATCTGGACAAGGCCTGTTATGATTTTGATTTTACATTTTGGAACACCTTGTATATAATATCCTTTTACAAATGTTACTCCGTTACTCCGTGAGTACTAAAGTCGGGTTTGTTAATGACGTTAAGGTAGTCGGTAACTATTTACTTGTTAATATACAAACTATCCCTTAACCAATTATTCCCCGGAACAATATGATCGGTTTCTTTTTTTTTTTTTTTTCTTTTTCTTTCTTTTTTTCTTTTTTTCTTTTTCTTTCTTTTTTCTTTTCTTCTTTTATTATTTTTTTTTTAATTTTTTTTTTTTTGCAGGAGACAAAGGAGCATGTGTAGTCAAACAGATCAGATTATTCTTCTAAGAAAAACCATACGTAGTTTCACCCAAATTATTATGATCACAGCCTAAACAGTAATATATGTTGTTACATCCCTACATTTTAAATGATTGTTTTCTCTGCATTATAGAGCAATACAAACGAGTCGTTATTATTTCTTAGTAGGAGATTCTTCTAAAATGAGCTATAAAGCACTTTATATATGTTTTTATTATTCGACAGAACGACCACAGTGTGTTTTAAGTATACATACTTGTGATAAATCATCAACAACAAAAACATATTTATCTGATACAATATCACTGAAAAACTATTGATTAATTGTGTCTCCAAATTGTGGTAAATGTTGAATTGAAATATAAGAAATTTGTTTAAAAAATCTTAATATTTTTTGCAATACCCAACAACACAAAAAACACGTTACAATAAACGATAGATTTACAAAATTACAACAAAATATAATTATACATGATCAAACAATCAAACAAACAAACCAATAAAGTCAAATTACTGATTGTTAAAAATTACTACAATTTACTTTAAAATGATATTTAAAAAAGTTTTTCCGTAGTTCAATACTTTTATCTTAAAAATATATAGTAATTATTATTTTATTAAACCATTGGCGATTATACAGTATATTTCTATAAAATATCAACGAAACTGAAATTAATTATGTTATTAAACATTCGGTAACGTATCACTGAAAATACTGATAAATGCTGAAGTTGTATTATATTCTCAATAGAAACTGATTTACAACAATATACCGAGAAAACTGAAAATCATTTGATTAATTTCCGAACATAAATATATACATGTTGTTTACGTAAATTTTCCTTTCTGTAGGCTTTGTTTTTATTGAAAAGTGTAATACTTATTGAGGCTGTATTTAGACGCTTGCAAAATTACAGAACCATCTTGCAATTGTGATTTCTGTTTTATGCCAATATGATATAAATGTTTAATGTATAATTTGTCATTTCTTCACGAAATATAAAATTACAAGAAAGTTATATTTTTTGCGATTTTTTTAAAAATTTATATTGAAATTTCAAATAAAACGAAATGCAATTTATACATGTATCTACAATTCAAGAATAAAAACATGTATTTTAATTTTAAAATCCTGAGCAGAAATTATGTAGTGCATCAAGAAATTAATCGCCTTCTAGAAGTTAATGTGATGTCAATTTAGACAATGTCATATTTGTTACATTCTGTCTTTATATAAAATCTACCATTACCAATGACGGTATTTTATTGGTTTAGAACTAAGAATCATAAGTATTGAATTATTTCCGATTATATTTTTAAATGCATGTAGATATTTCACAAAACGTTAAAAATGAAATAAAATAAAATACTTACTAACATTACTGTTGTAGATAAGACATCCAAATGATACCAAAGCTATTGCCAGGCTTCATCAAAATCCACAGTTAAATATAAAACATTGATTGCAGCTTTATTGCTATTTTTTGAATTAGAATGTAAGTGTTGATATGACTACATCTTAAGTCACCAGTCCTGAATCAAGCTATAATTCTGTTTCAGATGTATATACACATAGACATAACAAATCAATGGTAATGATGAGTAATTAACTGAAGTTTGTTTGATTGCGCTGAGAAATCATCTTTGTCATTCTAACAATGGTATTTTGTTGGTGCTGAATTCTTATTGTCAATTATCGTCATTTATTCATCAAATCATTGATTCTTATAACGCGCCAATCCACCTTCACTGGTATTACAGAACTTTGCCAAGAATGTGGCCTGATTACATTTGTGTTGAAAGAAATTGTATTTGAAAGGTTTTTGATTGGACATTGAAATAATCCAGTTATCCCATTGGTCAGTCGGGGAATGGAAATGTTATTAAACTAATCCAATAAAAGATACTTCTTGAACATCAAGTGACACAGACTATATGGATCCCTCTCAAAACATCAACCTTATGACTTATATGTGCTAAATAGAATCATGTCTCATTACAAAGACTGATATTCAGAATCTAAATGGTTTTTTTTTCTGTTAAGATATGTAAATATCTGCGAAGATTTATTTTCGTTTTCATTATTAAATTTAAGAAAAGTTGACAAAAGAGTAGAAAGAAGAACAGATTTGAATAATTAAAATAATTAGGGGGTAGTGGATTGAAGTGGAACTGCATTAAGTCGCATAAATTAGATTGAAATGGAACGAATTGACTGAAATTGAATGGAAAGAAGTGGAGTGAAAGAGAATGAAGACAAGAGAAATGAAATGAAGTGGGGTGAAATGAAATGGAGTGGAGTGAAGTGGAATAATAAAAAAAGAGGTGAGTAAAATGGAATGGAGCTATTGGAGTGAAGTGTAGTGGGTGTTCAAGTTGTAGAGTGGAGATAAGTGGATTGGGTTGAAGAGAAGTACTTAGATGTTAAGTAAAATAAAGCGAAGTGAAGTGCGGTGAAAAGTAGAAATGTGAAGTAAGGAGGAGATAAAAAAACAAATAAGTGGAGCGGAGAGAATTGGAATTAGTGATGTGAAGTGTATTGGATTAGTGATGTGGAGTGCATTAGATTAGTGATGTGGAATGCATTGGATTAGTGATGTGGAGTGTACTGGATTATTGATACGGAGTGTATTAGTGATATGAAGTGTATTAGATTAGTGATGTGGAGCGTATTGGATCAGTGATGTGGAGCAAATTGAATTAGTGATGTGATGATGTGGAGTAGTGATGTGGAGTGTATTGGACTAGTGATGTGGAGCGTATTAGATTATTGATGAGGAATGTATTGAATTAGTGATGTGGAGTCTATTGGATAAGTGATGTGGAGCGTATTGGATAAGTGATGTGGTGTGTATTTGATTAGTGATGTGGTGTGTAAATTTGGGGATGTGGATCATATTGGATTAGTGATGTGGTGTGTATTGGATTGGTGATGTGGAGCGTATTGGATTTTAGAAAAAAACAACAGTGTCCTCAAAGATCGTTAGTTCTGGGAAGAGAAAAAAAAACACTAATAATCGCAAAAAAAACAAAATGATTTTTTGGAACAAAATACAAATATAATATAAATTATAAATAAAGAGTTTAAAGGAAATTGTTCGGGACCGACAGATGACTCCGAGTTAATTAAGATAATACCTCATTATATATATGTCTATGGTTTTGACAAAAAAAAATTAAGGCACGTTGTTTTACTGATAACACTAGCTGATGCAATTTAATATCAATTAAAATAAAAATAATAATCAAATAAAAATAAATAAATAAATAAAAAATAACAAACAACAAACGCTTTTGGATTATATACGGATTGCTGGTTAGTATCATAGGTCTAGAGTTTGTCGTTATTTAAAAAAAAAAAAAAAAAAAAAAAAAAAAAAAAAAAAAAAAAAAACAGAAGCGGTGAACCGGTTTAATAGAAACTACACTTTAAAGACTTTTAAATAACGAAATTGATGTCATATTACACTACTGCAAGACAACACGTAGTATGACATGATATTTTTGTTAATAATAATAACAATAATAAAAAAAATATTTATAGTAATAATTATACATTTTGAATTAATAATTTATTAAAAAAAAAAAAAAAAGGAAAGAAAAAAAAAAAAAAAAAAAAAAAAAAAACCTTTTTTACATAGTTAAGTTTCTTAAGTTTACTTAGTTAAAACTCTTGGTTTTTTTTATACGGGTAAAATTAAGGCCAGCATCGTCATGTCTCATAAAACATTTATCACACGAGCTACTGATGATGATTCTTTTGACGTGGTCCCTAATTCATCAAACTTTATCACAGCATCAGTAAATTTTTCAATTTTTCAATTTCAGTTGGTTAATGAAGTTTGATATCAGATTTTAAGAATCTAATGAACAGCGTATTTTGTAGGTTTATTAAAGTAAGATTAATTAGTTACCTTCTTAAAACTTATCCAACTTGTAAATAAAATCGTATTACAATTAAGATTTATTTTGACATCTGTGTTTTCCAGAACCAATCGAATTTACATGCGTATATGGTAAATTGATCAACGTTTTTAGAGCTTCGCTCATATCAACGTAACGACCATGTTGTATTGCACACTGACTTATGGATCATAGTGAAGTTTAATGCCAAAGTTTAAGATCTTTGTGTTCCTTGCCATGAATAACAGATCCCCCGCTTCAAAAGACAGTATATCTCGTAGAATATGTATAAACTTTATTGATATGTTCATTTATTCTAAATCTAAATAATAAATCTCTTGAGCATGCTTCCCTCTTAATACTGTGAACGTAATTACCAATAGTATAGGCAGTTTTCTACAATGTGTATGAGAGCGTTTTGCTTTTTTTGAAATGGAAGTAGTCCTTAATGTCAAAGTGTCTTCCAGATGCACCCAAGATATCAGCCTTGCATGAGTTAAGGTGTTTTTAATCAACACTTATTACTTAATTTTATTATTAAAAATATTGTTAATTTAGTATTATATACTGCTATATTATATACTGAATCAACTTTGGTGCATTGTCACCTTGTGGGCAACCAAGAAAAGAAAAGTCCTTGATAATTTCTAGAAAATGTACAAAATTAAGATTCGAGATATAAAATATACATGGCGTTACTTTTAAACTTAGTATCAAGAAAATTTTTCGAAAAATTCACTATTTAAGGTGTCCCTAGGAAACATAAATTCTTTATTTATGAAAATTTCAAAACCTTTTCACAAGCCGTGTTTAATGTCAAATACCGTCAAAATTTGACAAAAATTATAGGAAGGGGTGATAAAAATGTAAGATGTTTTAGACAGACGACACTTGATGAACACTAGACTTAGAACACTAGCAATCAGCTTTGGTGTTCGTAAAAGCTACCCAAAGTTAAATAGGACAAACCAATCGCTCATCTGCACAGTTTCTCATACACACCGACAGGTAACTATTAAATATTGTCACGCACAAATCTTATATGTTAAACTTTTACAGCGCCCCAGGAGTCAGTAACAAACGGCAAAACAAGGAATTTAATAACATTTTAAACTGTTATAGAAATGCCTTCATTTGATGATGAATGTCAACATAGACTAATAATTGACGTCATGAAGGTGAAGGAAAACCAATTTTTACAATTATTACTTAAGTCCTAGGGACAACATCTTTAAGTTGGTTATTGACAAAGTACTAATATTACGTTTTTGAATGCTTTACATCATAAATAACGCCTAGGGTAATTAAACAATTTATTTTTTGACATAATTAACAAGACGCAGATGCATATTCATTGAATATACATGTAGTTCTGTACTTGCTAGTTTTAAGTATCTTGGAAAGTTGGCCTCTTACAATTTATTGTATATAGAAGCAAGTCATAAATTATACATCAATCGTAAAATATACGATAAAATACAGTGCACAATTTAATCCGCAAGTTAACCTTAACCAGTGGCATCGGACGATAGGCATGTTAAAAAGCCAACATGTCCAGATTGGTTTGCTAAATTACTGATTTCGCGTCTAGTTTACAGATAGTAAGCTTTAATGGTCCAATTGCGCCTCACCCGAGATTACATCAGGGTATTTTAAGTTTAATAAATGTCAAATCAATTAATATGCAAATCACATTTCCTTACTACATGGTGTTTAATCTAAAAGAAACATGAAAAAGAAATTTATGTCCAGAGATGCAATAGATATAATTTAAAAAGTTTTTTTTTTGCAATCAGAAAAATGTAGGAAAGAGCCTTAAGTTAATAATTCGGTGCTCATTGTTGTTCGGATTTTTCACGGGGGTGATCATGAATATTCAAATCATGACATCATATCGTATATGGCAAACTGGGCAGTTGCATAAGGGATATTTTGGACAGTGAATTTGTTATCTTATTGAAATCATTAAAAATTGTTCTATGCACAGAATTCAAGAAACTTTTTGCATAAGTTTGATTATTTTTCCCAATTAGGTCAGTAAGTTTTACATGGATTTTTGAAATTTTTCAATGATTTTGTTTAAAGCTGCATTAAGGTTATCAATTTTCTGAATTTTTTTTGATTTTCTAAAAATATATTTTATAAAAAATAGATATCTTCTAACCACGATCCGTGACATTCATTTTCTAAAATTTCATTTCTTTTAGCTGTAAATAAACGGAATCCTCTGACTGGTTGGTCAGAGTTTTACGATGGCAATTATGAGCTTGGAGCATGCGCACGGATCATGTCGGATGTACGGAAAAACCCTAGAACCGAAAGTGAAACATAACAGATTACATTAATTGTCCTTCATTTATATCCGGATGTATTTGAAATGGTGTTTTGTATCCCTTACTAAGTCACAAATGACAAATTCAACGAAGTTCTGTGTTTAATTTATCGTATTTCACCGTTTTGAAAGTTGTGTTTAAATTACCCGGGTTTTTGATGACGTAACCATGTTCTAATATTAGATCCTAAATGCTGCATCTCGATGGGTAAATATTGTGATTTCTGCATTTATTCGAGCTTTTATCGTTGAACCAAATGTAACATTGTTCATTAGGAACATCATTAGTTAGATTAGTACCGTTTTAATTTTTTCTTTGGAAAACTTAATGCAGCTTTAAATATGGAGTTTTGTTCTCCAAATATGCATATGACAAACAATTATGGACTGATAGTAGTATGTATTTTTGTCCATTCTGAGTTTATTTCGAAATTAACTCTGTCAGTTTTCTGACGCGCTGGATGTATAATTTATTTTTATTTTGTAGGTCAAGTTAATTATCATATATTCGGCAGGTTGGGCTAACGAAGAGGATTTTACTTAATATGAAGACCAACTAGAACTTCTTATGTTAGAATTATCAACAGGCTAAAAGTGGCGAATTTGTTGCGACTTATTTCAGACGTGTCACACGTTACTTCTTTTGCATGATCAAACGTATTCCCAAACCAAATTAATAAAAGTGCAGATAGTTAGAATGATATCTGAATGTATCTTAATGCAGTATTTATTTAGCAATTGAAAGTTTGCAAAAACTTTGCAAGCAAACGGAATAACGCGCGTTAGCCTTTAAGTTTGCCTTGCGAAGTTTTTGCCTTCCTACTGACAATAAACATCATTTTAAAACAGTTCAATTGTTATATTTTGTAAATATTTAAAAACTATTCATTGTATTCAGAATAAAAAAATTCCCGTTTATAACAAATGCACATGGGGGGGGGGAGTCCATGAGTCCATTAGACGCAACAGATGCATTTTAGAACGACACATTGTTAACCCGCACTGTTTCTGTTGTGGGGTAACAACGGTTGGTTTTGGTTTGACATATAATAGTGTCATCGGGAATTTGATGGTATTTCTAGATTTTTCATTGGCATAATGTATTTTTGGGAATATTGCATATAAAATAATATCAATAAAAATTTGATTATCAACAATAAATGTGTTGGTACTTGTGGACTTCATTTCGGTCGAAAATCAGGTACACCCGTGGGGCGCCATTTCAATTATGGATGACTTTGCAAAGAAGCTGGCTATATGTCGGAAGTGAAATTTGTGGATTTGAAACAAAGGAAACTGTAGCAGAGGAATGCTTTTTAAATTGCCAAGCATGTGGGTTTCGAATCTGCGCCGGGATACGTCAGCGTTGTCAGGGAAGTACCGAGAGATTTTTTTCTAAAATGTCGACATTGTAAGGTTCAGATTCACTCGGAACATTATTTGCCGAGCTTCATACTCGGTATCGTAAGACAGTAAAGCAGCGAGAAGTATATCTATTCTCTACGCCTGATGTGGTGCAGATATTTCATAAAGTTAGAAAATGATCGATTTAAGTTTAGCAAGGAGTTTTGCAGTAATTAAACCATGTATAATAGATTTGAGGAGTTGCTAGTGTATCCCTAGTATATTGATTAAAAGCATGTAGCTGATTTTTCAGTTTTTTAGGACTGAACCCAATTAACCTAATATAGATTTAAACTTTTTTGTAAGGAAATCCAAACCTATCTAATTTCAAAACTACAAAAATATTCTCAAAAATTCAAAAAATATTTTGTTACTAAAAGATTTATATAATAAAGCATTTAGAAATTTACTTTTTATAATTTAATTTAACAGTAAATTAACATTTTTTTCCATAAAATTATTTTTTTATTTCACCTGTCATCTTACTACAGTACAGCTCAAGTGGTTACGTGAATTTCTTTTCATTCGCGGTGGACCGCAGTGGGTCACGGTGGACCGCGGTGGAAATGTAATCCCCTCTAATCAACAACCTTGTCCACCGCGGCGGGTGGAAATTCACCTATCCACCTGAGCTGTACTGTATATAACATCTAACGCTTGCTTTTCTAATCTACTTGTGGTTTTCCTTTCTAAATATTTTGTATTTTATGTTTGATCATAATTTCTTACTTGTCGTGTTATTTGTAATTTCCTTTTCTTTTAGAGACGGAAGGGAAACCTTTGTTGTTTTTATAGAATTGTCTTAAACCTATTTAAGATTTATAAAAAAAAAACATTTAGTATTTATATTTTTACAACTAAGTTTAATGATAATAATCTAAATATCTTGTTTTTGTTATATATATATATATATATATATATATATATATATATATATATATATATATATATATATATATATATATATATATATAATTAAAAATAAAACAAACATACCAGTCCTTGTCCATATCACAATCCCAAAAACAAAGTAAAAACTTTGCAAACTGGCAAAATAGGTGATACACGTGAACTTCCATCAAGGAAGTGAGGCCGGGTGCTCCGGAAGGGTAAGCACCTCCTGTTTAGCTAGCTACACCCGTCACGTGCAAGTCAATTTTGAGAATGAAAGAAACAAAGAACTATGGTAAGTCAAATATATCCAGTATAAGTTGGGATACAGTGACTACATACTTATCAACAATATTGTGATGACGGCCATAAAACTTTTTAAGGGCCCTGATTAGCCTAGGTTTGCAATATCCTTGTGTCAACAATTTAATTGTAAGTAATTTGCTTCGTTGCAGAAAGTTCCCATAGTGGGAACAAGCTCTACCGTACCGTATTAACTGTGAAACATATACACCATACGCAGGAGAAGCAGGGATATTACTGCAAAGAAACGGAAAGTTGACAATAGAAAAATTGAAGTCATCACGTTTGTCGTATAGCTTCAGATGTAACCTTTCATGGGTGTCATAATTGAGGTATAAGTCCAAATATGAAGCAGAACATGGAGAATCTGTCGTGTCTATTATTTCAAGCTCACTTGGATAGATGACATTCACATATTCTCCAAATTTGTGATTATTTAGAGAAAGAACGTCATCTATATATCTGTATGTGTAGTTGAATGATTTAGCGACAGTCTTTTTTCCAGATTTGACAAGGTTCTGTAAAAATTCTGATTCATATGAATAAAGAAACAAATCAGCAAGTAAATGCGCACAGTTTGTGCCCATTGGTATACCGATTGTTTGCTGAAAAATAATATTGCCAAACACAACAAATATGTTGTCTATCAAAAACTCTAACATTTTGTTGATGGTATCTTCAGTATATTTTTGTTTGCAGTCTGTATGGTGTTTTACAAAATAACCAGAATCCCTGTTGAGCACTAGATATTTATATCTTGGTTTACCGTTTTTGTAAAAAAATGAAAAGTGAATGATTTGTTTTAGACGTTCTTTCAATTTAGCATGAGGGATAGTGGTGTAAAGGGTAGAAAAATCAAAAGTTTTTATACTTTTTATCGAAGATAGAGTATTAGAGACAAAATGGTCAAGTAGTTCTTTAGAATTTTTGAGAATCCACATTTGGTTGATGCCAGATGTAGAATAGACTCTATCTGAATAAGTCTGAAGGCCATCTTTGACAACTGTCAAAATTTGTGTTAGAATTACTGATAATGATTTAGTAGTACATTTAGAGGAACCTGCTATATATCTTTCCTTGTATGGATTTTTGTGAAGTTTTGGAATCCAATACAAGTAAGGCAGGTCAAGTTCTTCCTGTTTTAAATTGATACCAAAAGACTCAAGGACTCCCCTATGATTGGAAAGAACTTCATCTTTTGTAAAATTAGTTTTGGTATAAGTAGGATTCTCTGATATACTATCTAAACCAAGCTCCTTAATAAGACATTCAACATAGAATTTCTTGCAAACGAAAATAATGTTATTAGAAGCTTTATCAGCAGGGACAACAACATACCTGTTATGTATGTCAGTAAGGACCGCAGAAACCTCAGGGTCCCTGAGCACTAAAGAAGGTTTAGTACCCATAGACCCATTAAGTTTTGCAATCCTTGACTTGACAAAATTTCTAATTGTCCTCATCCAGTCGGATAAAGTATAAAGCTATAATTATACCTCAGTTTATGATACTCGAATTTGATTTGCCTTTAATAGGTCACGTGTCATTAGATAAAATGATCATATATACCGTTGAAATCATGATGTTTGTCTTTTCCCCAAAAAACTTCATATCACCCTCTGGATCCCCTTATATCATCCGCTGGGTACCCTTCATATCACACTTTGACTTTTGGAATTCATTTGGATACTAGTGCAATATTAATAAACTGTCCCGAGGTGTTCCAAATGTGTATCTATTCACAACAACAATGGCGGCGTCGAGCAGGTATCGTCTGGTCGACGATGCAGAAATGGAGCGCCTGTTGCATGATAAGGATTAACTATTGTTAATTCTTTTTCAGATAAGTCAAAAATTATCTTCGGTATAATAAAGCAATTGTTGCCCTTGTTTTGGTGTGATATGAAAATTTGACAAGCTATATATATATATATATATATATATATATATATATATATATATATATATATATATATATATATATATATATATATATAATTTAATTTTCGTAAGAGGTATTATGTTTAAAGACGTTTCTGCAAACGTACTGGATGTACGAAACTAAAGTATTATTATTATTATTATTATTATTTACGAATTGCTGAAGTTTATAATCTGATATTACATAAATGTAAAAATGTTACCTTCAAAAATGTACATCTGTCTACTACGTTAATTTGTTTTTAAAACCAAAACTTTTTCATCGGAACCCATTAACCTAACATTTTTTTACCTTCTATTAAAAAAATGGCGATTGATCTTTTTAAAAAGCCCACTGTTCAGCGGAGAGGGTTTGAAATCTACATATTATACTTTTTTATAATTTGATAATTTCTATGTCATTGTTACTTATCGATTTTGTAATCAATTTCTAAAACCTTTTTTATCAAAGTCATTTAGGGAAAACTTTTCAATTAAGTGTTCATTGTATTAAAAAATTAGATTACAATAAGAGTCTAGATATCGATCAAACTTTTAAAAAAAGACTTTAGAAAACACATTAAATTATTAATATCCGATAGCTTTGTCACAAGAATGCATATGCATATAAGTGATTCAAGCAAAACTTCTAAAAATAAAATAATTATCACCATCAACATTGCAAGAATTATCATGATTAACGAAGGTAACTTCAAATGATTCGAAATGTATATTGTAGAAAATGAACATCCTGGTAGTTTTAATCAGGATGAGGTCTAATATACATCACTGCGCTTCTTTGACGAACGTTTCTTACGTCGTTTGTTTAACGAACGAACTATTGTTAGATACGTCCGAAAATAACCGAACCAATGTTTGATTAGTCCATTTTACCAACATATTATTGTTAGGTTGGTGGACGTTTTGGTGAAATTGTTTAAAGATTTATAAAAATATGTATTATTTTTTTATACTTTGTAAACTTTGTTATATAAATGATAAGTCAAAGTAACTGCTTTATAGCATGCTTTTGAAAACATTTAATGAAAACTTAATGAACTCTCTCTAAAAACTTTTCATTGAGTTAGTTTTAATTCTAATGACAACATTGTAACTGAAAATAAATTATTAAGTAACAACAAACTATATAATAAACAAAGTAAGCTAAACCAATGATAGGTATAAAAATTTTCGTCTTTCTCTTAAAGGTGGTGGAGAAAAGCCTCATATTGTCTTATTGTACATGCAAGGGGGAAATTAAAAATGTTTTATATGATGCTTTCTTACTCACAGATGCCTTATTTGGAATATAGAATATCTTTTGAGCACAATTTTTCGTTTGCACTTTTTATGTTTTTTGATATAAGTTTATTAAATAAGAGTAGTACAACATTTTAGATTACCCTGCTGTTTTTCAAAGATTCTGTTAATTTCAACACTTATAAACAATTCCCCCCTTGGGGAACAAGGGTTAGAATAGATCCCCAGTATCTCATGCTTGTCGTAAAAGCGACTAAAATGGGGCATTCCGTTTACCGTTGAATGCGATCCTTAATGGTGGAGGACGGAATTCTGGTGATTGAGGACCATGTGGGTTGCGGCTTACTTTGGACCAATAGATCACTTTGACCCTTACTTCACCTAGAAGGACTGTTGGCTTAGGCCCGTGTCCAACAAATCGGCTGGTCACGCCAAGCCCTGCAGGCAAGATATGGTTTCTCTTTTAGCTCTGGTCACGTTTTAACATTCGTAGTGCTTAACCTTGGTCTCGTTTCTTTTGTCTGTAGAAGGCGGTGGCTTACGGGTCAAATCCTGTTCTATTGTGATATTCTCTATCTGGGCGAATTTATTTGGATGTATGTCTTCCTTGTAGTCCTTGGTGCTGTTCCGAGAGGAAATCCCCGGAACTTAGGCATCGCCCTCGTTGGCACTTTAGATTGTCGGGAGGAGAGCAAGGAAGATGAACCACCTTACACCACCATGGAATATAAAAATAAAATTCAGAATACTTCAAAAAGATCAAGAGAGGATAGTGACAATGAAATAAATGACATCAATTTATCATGGGCAAAGTTTGTGGTTGTTGATTCAGCCACAGACGAAACATGAAAAAAAATCATTTTGTGGTACAAAAAGTGTCTCAGTGGTATTGCCGGTTCAGTATTAAGCATTAAAAATTGCGTTCAGGGTCGCTACTGACCCAATGCAGAGCAGGCAACAGTCAGTGAATTTATTAGCAGCAAAATATTTTGCAGATGTTGCAGTTAAAGTAACTCCCCACAAAACTCTTAATAATAGCAAAGGCATTATAAGAGACCTTGAAAGAGTTATGTTTGACATGTCAGAAAATGAAACGGAAGGATAAACTTATTAAAACAAATACTTACCTCTTTACTTTTTATTTGTCCCCACCACCAAAGGAAATCAAAGCTGGGTACTATAAAATTGCAGAGGCTAAGTATATTCCAAATCTATTGTGATGTTATAAATGCCAAAAATATGGACATGGTTCTCGTGCATGTAAAATACAGTAATCTGTTGTCGCTGTGGTTCAAAAGACCACGTTGCTGATGATTTCACGACAATGATTTTGTGAAATGCAATTTAATTGATTTTGATACTATTGTTGTTGAAATGTATATTAAGCTTTTACTTTTGGATTTGATTTAAACAGTTTAAAGTTTAATAGAGTTATAAAATTAGAATGAAATCTATTACTGAAATAATGTGATACCAAGTAATAAATACAGATACACGTACAGACATATCTACAAAGCAAAACCATTATACAAACCTTTTAAAGACAAGCGTTAAAAACTAAATGGATTGGTTCTAGAATATAAAAGGTTGATGAGTTTACCATTCCCTACAGAGTTTTGAAATTTCTGCTAAGTCTAAAGAATTCTAAATATATACAACACAGAGCATCAATACATAAAATCTACAAGTATATCCCTGTATTACAAATTTCAATACTCAATCTCGATATTTTCAAAAAAAAAAAAAAAAAAAAAAAAGAAAAAAAAAAAAAAAAAAAGAATTAAAATAAACTGGTATATTGTAAAATTTATTCATACCGAATTTATCTGATAACATCTATTTTATTTAAGAAAAAAAGTTTTGTATCAATATATTTTTTGTATTTAAATTTAGTAAAACTACAGATATTTTCATAAAATTTTACATAAACGACATTAGTATTACCAATTACTCTATTGGAATCGCGCTGTTTTAAGAACATAATCCTAACTTCATCTTCATACATTTCAATGAAATAAGCCATCAACGTAGTGATAAAACTATTGCAAATAACACCTATCAAATAAAACCAATTTCTAGATGATGTTTCTTTGTTATTCTTTATATGGTTTTACTACATTGATCATGTTTGAGGAATTTTATTGTTTCCGCTTAATTAGTTTTCTATGTGTTTATAGAAAGTCGAAAAAAAGCATACATTGAAACAAATCTTTGCAAAAACTTTAATCATCATCATCGTCATCGTTGTCGTCGTCGTCATCGTTATTGCGTTTTCCTTTTTCTTCTTTGAAAACAAAATTATTATTATTATTATTATTATTATCATCATTATTATTATCATTATTATTAATAACAATAAAGATAAATTATTTATTGATTCACAAAAAATATATGCATTATCAGAGGAGACAGAACAACATCTTCCTATGTATAATTTTAAATGTCAAATTGATCATTAAATATCAGGATCAAAAATGGTTCAGAAATACGAAATCAAGAAACCGGTAAAATCTTGTATTGAGTAGATAAGTTATTCAAGTGCAATCATTGATAAATACTTACAATAGAAGTAATCTTCTTAAAACTTTTTAAGTAATCTCCCGTCTTTGCTTGGTTGACCATATATTCGTTGATCCTAAAAATTTACAGGTTCTGTGGCTTCAATATCAATTTATTATTAACTAAAGTTCAAGTACATCAATTTTTTTTCATAATCTCTTTTGATTATTATTACTATCTTCATTCAATTGGACTTGTTTTACTTCTCACTAGAATATATACAACAAATACTACTGTTCTTCATCTTAAATAGTTGTCTAAAGTCGAAACATTTAGTTTATATTTTTTTGCTTTTAATTCTACTTTGATTCTAAAGATAGAGGTTTTGAATTTGCTTAAACTATTAAGCATATATATACAAGACGTATTTAAAGTTCCAGAGTGACTATTATGGTTTGCTTACAGTTCAACTTATCCTGGATCATTCAACATTTTTGAGTTCGTTCTTTAATGAAGAGCTATGAATGGTAATTACAATGTCAAGAGTAACCAATAAGCTTAATCCCCCAACACTGAAAAACATTCTGTCAGTTTTAATTAAAACTTGTCATTTTAAATCTAAATTTAAGCAGTTGTAAGATATCAAATGCAATACATCATGACCAAATCCATCAAAACGGTTAAATTTTACTAGAAAGGTCATAAAAATTGTTTTATTTTCTATCAAAATAAAGGGAAGATGATTTAGAATATCATTCAATGTAATGAGAAAAGAAGTATTATACAAATCAATAGTTTCGTATCCATAAACATGGTGCTAGTGATAGTTATGGCACTTTAGAAATACTGAATGCTAAACGAGTCTTATGAAAATAATTGAATCTTAGGACTTTGTTTGAACTTGCTTCACACTCATAACATGATGTACTCTTCGACAGTGTAGGCCGTTTATAAATTTATATTTAATTTTTGACGCCACCGATATGATTGGTGATCAAAATTCATCGATAATGTGTTGTTGTTATTTCAACTTTATCAGGATTTCTAATCTAGGAAGCTTTGAAAGATTGCCGACAAATTACTAGCGAAAAATTTGTGTTCAAGCCTGTAAATAAATCCAATTATTTTGTATCTCAGAGGTTAATAACATATCTATTCTTCTTTTATGAAAATAAAATAATAAATTTACTGTGGTGTAATATTATTTTCAAATGCATTCTTATTTTTTTTCTTTTAAAAAGTATGTTATCAATAAAATTTATAATAGCTATGTCATGCAATACTTAAAAACTCTAATAATATAATGCATTCAATTATAGTCTGTCACAATGCACTTAATTAAAATTCAAAAGTTGCACATCACAGGTTTTTTCTCTCAAACGTAACAGAATGCAGTGTGTGTGTGTGTGTGTGTGTGTGTGTGTGTGTGTGCATATCTGTCAAGTCATATATCAGGCCATGACCTGCACCGATTTGCAAATGCAAAAACTCAGGTCATAATGCGCGGTGGATTTTTCGTAGATCACAAATATGTATACATACAATATAAATACACTAAATATATAACACAAATACCAGTTTAATTTTGATGTGCCAGATGTGCAGATTTCGGAAATTTATTCCTCATCAGTGACATTAAAACAGAAAAGTTTGATTAATTAAAACAAAAGCCAAACATTTGAAAATTAATGAATCTAAAGTTCCAAAATTATATAAATCAAAATCCAGCTAAGGATCTGTGTTGAACTGTATCGATACAAGGTTAATGTTTTGATCCCCAGACTCCACTACTGTAATCTTTTACTGGCACCACACAGTTAAAATATAGTTTCTTAAATGTATAGATACCAGTACTCATGTATTTATGAATTTTCGATATCACTGATCCAAGAGCTCGACCACCTGCTTTAGCAATCGTTGCAGCAGTTTGAGTAAAATCAAGTTTCTCATGAAAAATTACGCCTAAGTATTTAGAAGAGAAATCAACTTCTAATACTTCACCATTTAGTTTACATTTAATTTCACTTCGTTTCTGGCGACTTTGTCGAAAATGGACAACTTTTGATTTTAAGGAATTGATTCCTAGTCTCCATTTTTGACACAATCAGAGTTCTTATCTAACATAAGCTTCATATCGTATTCGTTTAGTGCAATGTCATCCGTATAAAGTAGTATATTCAAAATTGTGTCACCTATTTTTACTCTTTGTTCATGTTTTTTATATCTTTTGTATGGTCACTGACAAATAGTGCAGATAAAGTTGGAGAAAGATTATCACTTTGGCGAACTCCAGATGAATCATCTGTGTTCATTTCACCAATACGATTACGGGATATGGTGTCACTGTACATGGTACTGATGCTAAAGTAGAAGTTTCCGTCAATTCCGTACGCAGTAATTTATATTGAAGTAGGTCTCTATCAATCATATCGAATGCCTTTTGTAGATCAATGAAAGGTAAAAAACTAGAGGGTCTGTTTTTAAGCACAGTCTTAAGAGTAAAAATGTGATCAGGACACGATCGATCTCCATGGAAACCGTTTTTCCTGACAACTAAAATTTCATCGTCCTCAAGGTATAACCACAACCTATTGTTTAATGCAGAGCTGTATAGTTTTCTTATTGTAGACAATAAACCAATTCCTCGAAAGTTCATAGGAATTTCTTGGTATCCTTTGGAATTGGGCATATTACGGCTTCTCTCCATTCAGATGGATTGATGTGAGTTTCAAAGCAAAGTTGAAACAACTTATGTAGAGCACCTATAATACAGTCATATTTAAGTATCTAATACGGTGTATTGTCATTAGCGACTGATTTTCCATTTTTACTTTTAAAAACAACGCGCTTGATCTCATCAAGATCAATGGTGGAATTTAAGCTTTCGTTACAATTATATAATGAATCCAACATCATAAATTCTAGAAGTAATTTGTGATTTAAAATCTCGCCACGAAAATTTTCGTTAAAACCGTGTACACCATTGTAATAAAGTTTTGAAAATTCTCTTTTCCATATTTCCGTAATGGTCTTTGGGTCGCTAGTTATATATCCGTCCGGATCATAACATTCTTTTGGTGGCGACTTATTACGTTTAGGACCAAAGTACTCCAGAACTGGTGAGGATTATCAGTTGATATATAATCGATTTTTAATGACATTTCGCCTCGAAACTATCTCTCATAGTATCGAATGCGTCTGTCAAGAAAGTTTTGTGCGTTTTAAACCCGGATCTTGCACGATGTTTAACTTCTTTGTTACCCTTGATATTTAAAAAGTATTTTTCTTTACTACGCATTTTCCTCCATAAATCTGTTAATTCGTTATTCCAGAATGGTTTATGTTAGCGCATTCTTTTCCGTGAGCATTTTGTCCAATCAAATATCGGTATTTTACATCCATTTCGTGTATTAAAAGTTTGCAAAAATTGTAATAAATATTGTCGACTTCGTCTTGTGTTTCTCTGTACAGTTCTATTCCACGTATCAAATTCAATATGGCTTCTGTGATCAATTCAGAAAATTTTCTGGGATTTTTCGTAAATTAAAACGCATTTTGTTTGGACTTTCATGTTTCGGTTGTGTAAAGTGAACATTGTCCAAAGCTCGATGAACCGTGTACTCAAATTTAAGTAGTGTATGATCAGGAAGTTTACATCTTTTCCCAAGCAAATAAAAAAAATATTTCTTTCAACAATTGACTTACAAAAGATCACTTCAAATTTTAAACAGTATTCCAAGACAACATTTGGTACTAAGATATAATCAACAACTGAATTACCTCGAACTGATCCCGACGTATATTTATTACTTTTGGTTCCAAACCGCCCAATTAATACAAAAAATTTGCTATTGCTGAAAAAATCTAAAAATTCATGCCCGTGAGAATTACAAACTATATCTATATTTAACCTTTTAGGTATATAATCTAGTGTAGACTTTCATTCTTGAGATGATCTAATTCTAGAGTTGATATCACCGCATAGAAATATTGCATCAAGTTCAAGAAAGAGGTAAATTTGTGTCAATATATGAGCCAATAACCTGGAGGCATCCCGTTCCCAAGGTGAATTCTCTAGTGGTAAATAACAACTAAAAACTACAAACGAGAGGTTTGTTGCTTTATTTGTAAACAGAATACCTATAATACCTTCGAACGATTTGTCTATATTCTTTATATTATATGATTTCAGTAAGCTTTGCTTGATTATTACTCCTTTTGGTGCGTTTTATGAAGTTGCTGTCTATTATAACCACACCAATTGTAGCCAATTGAAATTAGTTTTCACACGTCATTTTCCTGTAAATGTGTTTAATTAATACTGATTATGTCGCAATTCGAATGTTTTATCAATTCAGTTCTCAACTGATTATTTGAGACTGTCCATCCGCAAACATTAATATGTCCAATAGAATCGAGTCCATCGACCGGGAGGGCTCCTATTCATGACTGTCGGAGTTCAAGAGTCGAGCAACTTTTTAACAATACGACCGTTGCCAGTAATTCTAAACTGATCACCGTTTGGTATCTCTTTAAAAAGTGTACGTCTTTTTGATTCAACAAGACGTTCAATGTGTGTCTTACTAGATCTAATGTACACGTTTCTAAATTCCTCGGTGTCTTTGAAGTTACGTTTGTCTTTCAAAACCTGTATTTATTCTTGCTTAGACTGTAGACTTATTTTAGTAAGCGGTGGTTTATTATTGTTTCTGGTTTTTAATCACATTGCGGCAATAACTTCAGACCTCCGTCATGCCCGTTTAGGAGTTCATCGATCAAACGTTTTGCTTTACTTAACAGATCTTCGTTAGGTTTGTAATGTAAGTTATGTACTACTTCCGTTAAATCTGGGTCACTTAACGGTTCCGTTAGGTTTTATGCCCACGCTAAATATTGTTCACCTGATAAATCGGAGCTCATGTTATTCTCGATAGATGTTAAGCGATATACAATCGAAACGATTTTATTCTGTTTGTGATTGTTGGTGGCCTATTTTAAGGTCAAAGTCACCTTTCAATGCTCTTAGTTTTTCATCCATATTTGCGAGGAATTCTTGTCGCATTTTATCTAATTTACTTTCAAACATTTTCTGAAGTGATTTGTGGCCGGCTTTCAGCTCGGACATTGATTGAATAACCGTACTGAGTTGACTTGATAATTCTACACTGTTTTGTTTCGCGGCCATTTTGGTGTTTTGTTTTGAGGTTTGGGCGTTTCCCCATCCGATGTTCGGGGTAGTTTTTCAGTGTCTCTATCATCCATTAGAACAAAATACTGTTTGATATACTTGTTAAATGAATCTATTGGTTTGACACTTAGATTTTCCAGATGGGTTTTTGTCCTTTTCTACAAATTCTTGCTGAGCAAGAAAAACACTGCTTCCACTTTTACACACGCGCAATTGTCTTTTTATTACACTGACTTAATTATGTAGATGCAACATATATTATGTCGCACTTATTTGATGATTTGGATGTAGCTCATAATTATGTCGCACTAACGGAATAATGTGGGTGTAGCACTTTATTATGTAAGGCTAACGTGATTCTGCGAGTGTAGCAATTTATTATGTAGCACTAATGTGATAATGTATGTGTAGCACTTTATCATTTTACACTAACAAGATAATGCATGTGTAGCACTTTATTCTTTCGCACTAACGTGATAATGTATTTCTGGTACTTTATCATTTTGAACTATTGTGATAATGTGTTTAGCACTTTTTCATATCGCACTAACTTGATATTGAAGGTTTAGCATATTTGTATGCCCCACTAACATGATAATTTGTGTGTAGCTTATAGTTATATCGCTTTTCATGATAATGTGAAATTCATAGTTACATTGTATATCGTTCTAACCTGATTTTGTAGCACATCATCATGTTGCACTAACGTGATAATGTACAGCTCATAATTATGTTGCACTAACATGATAATGTGTAACTCATTATTATTTTGTACTAAAGTGGTAATGTGTAGCTCATGCATCTGTTGCATTAGCGTGATAATGTGTAGCTCATATCTGTTGCACTAACGTGGTAATGTGTAGCCTATAATTATGTTGCACTAAAGTGACATTGTGTAGCTCATAATCATCTTGCGCTAACGTGATAATGTGCATTAATGAGATCATATGTGGGTGTAGCAAAAATTAAGTCGACTAACGTAAAAATTGGGATGAAGTACATAATTATTTAACATGACCAGATAAAATGGGTGCAGCACATATTTATATCGCACTAACCTGATAATGTGGGCGCAGCATAGAGCCACAATTACCAGATAAGGTTGATGCAGCACACAATTATGTTGTACTTTTCTGATCATGTAGATGCAGCACTGAAACTTGTCGTATTCACCTGATGATTTAACTGTGGAATTATATTAACTTTAAAACTTTTTAGACCAAAAAATTAAGCGCTCTTATAAATGACAGTGGCTCTTATCACTTATGTAAGAATACTACTCGGGTGAATCTTAGCATGAGGGAGTATGTAAGTTCGCTTGTGGAACGTCGATCGTTCTTATTATTACTCCACCAGAACCAAGAACTGACTAAAAACATTTCTCTATTACACTCAAATGCTTATTGTATTAAGATTTAAATTATCGTTAGTATGGACAAGACAGAGATGACAGACATTTATCTTATTAACACTTACAGAACAAACAAATGATAATTAGATCTACAAATCTGTATGGACATTTACAGATATCATTTTCGCGTTAATGGGAAATTACCGACAAACTAATATAAATTAAATAAATATTTTTTTGCAAATGATGATCGTTAGTTTGATGTACAAGTCTGTTTTGACGTGTACACATATCATTTTCGCGTAAATAGGAATTTTCCGACAAACTCGGTATTATTATTATAATTTTTTAATATGTTTTATTATTATTTTGTTTTGCAAATTTGAAGTTTAAAAGCCATAAACATACTAGATAATCAAGCAATCACAAAAATATTGTTTAATTTTAATTATGTAAATCGCGTTATATGTTTACATGGGTTCGTTACAATTTTGTAAGTATGGAAATTAAGAGAATATTAAAACAATGGTATTTTTTCTTACAAAATACCTTTGTTAACAATTATAGTTTTCGTTTTTGACATAGCATAATCTTAATATTACATATTAATATAACTTAATGCATTGAAATTAATATTTGTTAATGTCAAGTTCTTTTTTTTTTACGTAACAGGTATTATTTCTAAAGACGTTTTCAGCAAACTTACTGACGAAACGAAACTCACGTATTATTGTTATTATTATTATTATTATTATTATTATTATTATATTTTTTTAATTAACGGCTTGTAAAAGTTCATGAATCTGGTATTCCCTGATTTATGTTTTCTTTAATGTTAAAAATGTCACCTTCAAAAATGTACGCCGGTCTACTACGTTAATTTGTTTCCTAAACCAAAACCCATTAACCTAACATTTCCTATACCTGCTATTAAGAAATTGGCAATTGATTTTTTTTAGAAAGCCCACTATTTAGCGAAGAGTTTTTGAAACCTGCATGTTATACTTTTTTATTTGATAATTTCTATGCCATAGTTACTTATCGATTTTGTGATCAATTTCTAAAACCTTTTTATCAAAGGCATTCAGGAAATTTTTTTCAATTTAGTGTTCATTGTATTTAAAGATTAGATTATAATAAGAGTCTAGATGTCAATCAAAATTCAAAAAAGAATTTAGAAATAAATTAAATTATTAACATCCTATTGCTATGCCACAAGTTTGCATATAAGTGGCTCAAGCAATTCTTCTAAAATAAAATCGTCATCATTTTCTTCATTGCAACAATCATTATGATTAACGAAAGGTAACTTCAGATGATTCGAAATGTACATGTATATTTTTGAAAATATGCAATCTGGTAGCCATAATTAAGATATTACTGTGCTTCTTTACGTTTCTTGACTCGTTTGTTTTACTAACGAACCAGTGTTCAATGCGTTCGAAAATAACCGAATCAACGTTTTATTAGTCAATTTTACCAACACATTATTGTTAGGTTTGTGGATTCTTGGTGAAATTGTTTAAAGATTTATAAAAATATGTGTTATATATTATACTTTGTAAACTTTGTTATATAAATGATTCCTTCGAGCGTCCAATTTGACATGCAAGGGGAAAAATTAAAATGTGTTACACAATGCTTTCCTTTCACAGCTGCCTTTTTCAGAATATGGATTATTCTGAGCACAATTTTTTGGTTGCGCATTTTATGTTGTTTTTTTAATAAGAGTAGTACAGCATTTTCAGATTATACAGATGTTTTTCAAATATTCTATTAACACTGATGCACAATTCCACATGGGAAGTGTAACTTAACTAGAACGGCATGACACTAGGTTACTGTTAAGAAAGTTATATTTGTACAGTGCACGTTGTATCCACTGGATTGTCTAAAGGAAACTTCTCTCAATGGATATTTCATTTAATTTCCCTCTATTATTTTAATATATATATATATATATATATATATATATATATATATATATATATATATATATATATATATATATATATAATATACATTTTGTATATTAAACCAATGACTAAAGTTTATCGTAAATCTGATCAGATTATACAGGATTGACTGCGTTCTGATATAGGCTCAGACAAATTGTTTTCTGTAAGAAAAAAACGTCTTTTAGTACTATCAGTAGCTTGAATTTAAATTAAATATAAAAAACTAACTTGTTTGGGCCAGTTTTAGTATTATTAAATGTTAGACTCATCAAAAAAAAAAAAAAAAAAAAAAAAAAAAAAAAAAAAAAAAAAACCAGATCCACGTTCACAGACATATCTACAAAGCAAAACAATCATACAAACCTTTTAAAGAAAAGCGTTAAAAACTAAATGGATTGGTTTTAGAATATAAAAGGTTTATGATTTTACCATTCCCTAAAGAGTTTTGAAAATTCTTTTAAGTCTAAAGAATTCCAAATATAGACTACACAGAGCATTGTATTTAAATTGGTAAAACTACAGATATTTTCGTAAAATTTTACATAAACATTAGTTTTACCCTTTACCCCCTTTTGGAATCGCGCATTTTTAAGAACATAATCCCAACTTCATCTTCATGCATTTCAAAAAATAAGCCATTTATTTAGTAATAAAACTTTTGCAAAAGACGCATTTAAAATTTCAGAGTGACTATAATTGTTTGCATACAGTAAAACATGTCTTGGATCATTTAACATTTTAGTTCCTTCATTATTATAAAGTAATGAATAATTACTACAATATCAAGAGTAACCAACATGCTTAACCACCCATTATTGAAAAAAATTCAATCAGTTTTACTTAAAACTTACTTAAAACTTGCCATCTTAAATCTAAATTTAAGCAGTTGTAAGATACGTCATGACCAAATCAATCTAAACAAGTTTTATTTTTCTAGAAAGGTCATAAAAATTGTTTTATTTTCCATTAAAATGAAGGGAATATAATTTAGAATATCATTCAATGTAATGAGAAAAGAAGTATTATACAAATCAATAGTTTCGTATCCATAAACATGGTGCTAGTGATAGTTACGACACTTTAGAAATACTGAATGCTAAACGAGTCTTACGAAAATAATTGAATCTTAGGACTTTGTTTGAACTTGCTTCACACTTATGACATGAAGATACTCTTGGACAGTGAAGGCCGTTTATAAATTTATGTTTGATTTCTGACGCCACTGATATGATTGGTAATCACCATTCATGGATAATATCAACTTTATCAAGATTTCTAATCTAGGAAGCTTTGAAAGATTGCTGACAAATTACTAGCGGAAAATTTGTGTTCTGAAGCCAGTAAATAAATCCAATTATTTTATATCTCAGAGGTTAATAATATATCTATTCTTCTTTTATGAATATAATATCATAAACTTACTGTGGTGTAATATTCCTTTAAGATGCATCCTTATTTTTTTTCTTTTAAAAAGTATGTATTCAATAAAATTTATACTAGCTATGTCATGCAATACTTATAAATTTTAATAATATAACATTCAATTATTGTTTCTCAAAATGCATTTAATTGAAATTCAAAAGTTCAACATGACAGGTATTTCTTCTCAAACGTAAGAGAACACCAAGCTGCTAAACAATAGTATGAAAATGCAGTTGTGTGTGTGTGTGTGTGTGTGTGTGTGTGTGTGTGTGTGTGTGTGAAACCCTCAAGATTTAACAACAATTAAGCTAAAATACAATACTGTATTTACGTCAATAAAAACTAAAGCCAAAGAGAAATTTGCACCTAAAACAGCCTTGATAACAATCAAACTGAGAATACGAAACAATACAAGATAACCCTATGGCCTCGACTTTTTACCTACACTTCCAAATTGTGGCAGGTAGGTTTTGATTTGTCCGAAGCCCGTCCATATATCAGGTCATAAAAATCATTTTAAGATTATTGTTAATATTGTAAATAAAATTCCTGATTTTGAACTGACACACCTGTAAACGATGAAACAACACTAAAGTATTGATAATATACTAACTGCCTAAACACCAAATGCCTTCAAAACTTGAGTCTTGGAAATTAGCAAGACATTTTAGATTTGTTTTACTTATTTCGCGTCAGTTTAGAAATGCTGTAAGAAAACCGACCTAGAGAGAGAGAGAGAGAGAGAGAGAGAGAGAGAGAGAGAGAGAGAGAGAGAGAGAGAGAGAGATTTTGTACGTCACTGTACAAATCCTTTACATTAAATAGTTTATTTCAACCATAATGATTCTATTTCCGTTAGTGATTATATGAGTTAGACTCAATAATCCAATCGAAACAAAATGTGATTTCTGAATTATTCGGCATAAAAGCGTAAAATTACCTGTTTTGACGAGGCGCTAAACTTCAAAGTTGAAATCAATATTTGAATGGTAACAATTGAAAATAGTACCGGTTCCATATTATTTAAATTTTTTCAAATGTCTAAAAGAGGTAGTTTTATTTCTTATATATATATATATATATATATATATATATATATATATATATATATATATATATATATATATATATATATATCTTAAAACATTTCTGACAATTACAATTACATTAATATACAGATGTAATATGATAAGCATAATATATTCCTAAAATTAATATCAAATAAAAGGTATCAAATAAAAGAAAGTAGAAAAGAAAGAAAAGAACAATATAATAACTCATTTAGTAACTCATTGCCGTTGGTAATTACAAATTTGCCAGCCAAAAATAAGCGATAAATGAATTCTAAAATAATTTAAATCATGCGTTTATCGTTGGAATGTGTGTGTGTGTGTGTGTGTGTGTGTGTGTGTGTGTGTGTGTGTGTGTGCAGATTTTGGGACCAATATTATTTGGATAGTTAGTGAATTACAAAAGTACTTGAGCCACTGCATTATTATTATTCTCTTGAGATTGTCGAAAACAATGTAGATGCTTTATGCTGTAAGTTATATCAATAGTTTAGTATTTCAATTCAAGGTGAATAATAGATGATAACTCTTTACCGTTCCATCCGGTACAATGGTACCGGTAAGCATACTTTAAGCCTATGTGTCATTGGAAAACTATGATAACTTAAGTATTTCCGGAGCGAATTTTTCATTGATATTTCATTTGAATCAACAATCATGATATATCTCTTTAAGAGCAAATATTAATCTGTAATGATATACATGTATCTTCAGTCAGTCAAAACGCCGACAACAAAATATTTTCTTCACTTTTACGAGAGAATGGTACTTTTACGCTGATTTTGAACGAAATCATTCACTTCATTGTTATTTCTTAAATTAGAAACAAATATTTAAAACTTGCATACCCCAGTATTCACACAATTTTTAAGCTTTTTAACAATATGCTATTAATTATTTATTTTTTTTAAATCAACATTTAGGTCAAAACAACCAAAGATATAGTACGATCGCACTTTTGAAGCTTAGAATTTTTAGTTACTTTGACGGAAAATGACTTTTTTCTTTTTTCTTTTCTGAATTTTTCTCATGAACAAAACCTCAAATAGAGAAAAAAAAAAAAAAAACAGATTCGGAAAATTCACAGTATTTTCTTTTATTCGGTATAACGTCTTATGCGATTTACTTTGCGTATTATATTTTAATCACCGCGTGAATTTACGACCTTGACGCAATATTTGAAAAAATATATTGAGTAAGACTGCCTATTTTCGATACGCAACTTCCAAGTACGTGATATTTATTGCGTGACTTTTTGATTATCACATTTTAGTAATTTTTTTGCAGGCCAAAATCAACCGAATTGATTATATTTTTATTTTAAACAAGAAAGTGTCGATTTCCGGTCAGTTCTGAGACTGTTCGCTAACCATTTTGCCAAGTCAAATATTTGTCAGAAAGAATTTTTGTTCACGGCTGGTCTTGTGAAAGAAATGAATCTAATTGTGTGTCATTAGATTATATTAATTATAAACACAATCCAGTAATAATAATAAGCCACTTATTTTATGAATTCTTTCAATAATTTCCAACATAATTTTGTTTTGATAGTAAGGAAGGGAAAACTACAACGTGCATGCAGAATAGACCTATTTAACGGCTTGAACACTATCATATTTGTAAACAAACAAGAATGGAGGTCAAATATTAAATCGTTGTTTTTGAAGGATTGTTGTTATTGTTTATGTGTGCAGTATTTTAAAAACAATGTCCAGTAATAAAAACACAAGTCGAACTATAACCAGTTTAGCACTATATAGTGTGGTTTTAGTTTTGTGACCTCAGTGGCCGAGTGATGTTTTTCCATTGTTGGTTCAACCTCAGACGACCACAATGGAGAAAAGTTTTTTTTTCTTTGGTATCTACCCCAATATTATGAAATGAGGGTACTTCTATCTCTATCTGTGGTACAATCGTGTCATACGACCCTAAAGGTCGGTCGACACTATTAAAAGCAGATCTTTGTTCTTTCACAAAATATGTAATTATTCAACAATTTTTCAGATTTTTTTTCCATAATATAAAAAAGAAAAATGTTTGTAGCTGAAAAAATAATAAGAATTCAAGTTATCACATGACACAGAAAATTTATGGTGAGTCGACAATAACAAATGATTAAATAAGATTTACTGAAAATGTTGTCAAAAAACTATTATTTCAATTTAGGAATGAACAAAACTTGAACATTGCCTTTATATCGTTTTAATGTTGTTAAACGCTGGAAATCTATTGACAAGTGGTTTTTAAAAAAGAGTTGATTCATGATTTAAGTATATATATATATATATATATATATATATATATATATATATATATATATATATATATATATATATATACAAATACCAGTTAAATTTTGATGTGCCAAATGTGCACATTTCGGAAATTCATTCCTCATCAGTGTATATTGAATTTAAAATAAAGCATTCCTCTCACAGTCTGGGGTTAAATTCTGCTCGCAACAGGTCCTGTAATATTTATAATAAGAAATTATTAACTGAAATGGTATCGGAATGCACTATTTAAAACTATTTCTTTAAAAAATCAGAGGGAGCATGCCCCCGAAAAGCCATAGCGTTTAGGACTGAAAAAAAAAACTGCCTTGGTAAAAATTAGGGTCTAGCTACGGTAATGGAAAAGACATAATCAAGTTTTAACGTCTTGTTATTCACATTTTACATTTTAGAATTAATTAATAAACGTAATATCGAACTCATAGAAAAGAAATTTATATTACTTAAAGATCCTAAAACAGAGTAACCATGTTTTATGAAAAATATGAAAGTATATACCGAAACTAATCTCTCTCTCTCTCTCTCTCTCTCTCTCTCTCTCTCTCTCTCTCTCTCTCTCTCTCTCAGTTTTAAATCTTTTGTCTTAACCCCGAATACGTGCAGTAACAAATGCTTAATACAACAATACAGCTCGCTATTCAGATTTTCTGACAACTCCATTTACAACGTGCGATTTCAACAGCAAAACTTTTGATCTTTGACTTTCTGGCTGCCATTACAAATTGTGTAATTATGCAATAACATTATTAATTTTTCAGTATTCATTATTATCTATTACCATAGTTGTCATCTGACCTTATCTATACACATGAATGCTATCAATGGAAACATAAGCATCACAACATATTTATTTTCTCTCAAATTCTTGATTTAACGTGACCTTTGACCAAAGGCTACTTTGAATTTTTATGCTAATTTAAGAATGTTTGATACGGCATTAAAGTGTCCTGAAACTAGAATTTTAGTTTCTGCGTTTACTTATTACAATCGTTTTATTGGTCTATTAACAGGTACCTTAATGCTGATTACATTGTTATTTGAGTGTAGAATTTGGTAAAAAGCGCTTTTGACCTTTGACTTTTTAGTTGCTATTGACAATGGCCGATTTTTGAAACTGTTTATGTGATGTTTAAAAAACTAAATAGATTTTAAGAATCAAGTTACCTTACTTTATTTGTACAAATGAAAGAAATGGTTGATTAATTTGTTCCGGAAAAAATTCATCCTTATAATCATGATTTATGTTGACATTTGACCATAGATCACGTGACGTATTTTCAATTTTTAGAAACGGTAGTCTTTTTAAAATCGTGTCGACAAATATACCTCACAATGGTCCCAAACATCATAGCAATATCACTTGCCTTCATCATGTAATTTACAATTATAAGGACTGTCCCAGAAATCCCATGTAAAATTCGCATTTGATCTTGAACGGAAAATGTTAAGATAATCTAATAACTTTATTTACTAACTTTAAAAGTACATTTTGAAAACAAAGTATGTTTGGCTGTTCTGGAACAAGCGGCCATTGGCCATCGTGCCGGCACATCCGGATAACGGAAAAATATTTGGTAGGATATGCAATTTAAACAAATAAACGAACAGACAAACTATTGTAAAGCAGAAACCTCATACACCGGTCATAAATAATAATATGTGTACACAATTACAACATATAAGCACCACTGTGTAGATAACCAATACATCTAACCGAGTGTTTGTTATTTGGGATTTAACATGCTAGAAAACGCCCTTGTATCACATAAATATCATCTGTTATTATTATTATTATTAGCAATAAAACATTAGTATATATATAACAAATACCTGCTAAAGTTTGATGTGCCAGATGTGCACATTTCGGAAAATCATTCCTCATCAGTGACACTAGGGACCGAAAAGTTTGATAGATTAAAAACATACGCCAAACAGTTGAAAATTAATGAATCTAAAGTTTCTAAAATATGTGAATCCAAATTCAGCTATGGAATGTTTTGTATGAGGGAACAGACCTTAGTTTTAAATAAATTTCAAAAATTAAGACGACTGAAAATTTTGCTAAACGGTATATTTTCTGACAGCATAAAGTACTGCCTATTGAGTTATGGATACCTGGATGACATTTAACCAATTTATATTTGCGGAATTTCGATATTTTTCTATAACATGTTCAGAAACCATCCGTTGCAATATGTACGTTGAAAAAAGAAGCTTGAATACAAGATTTATATCAATTTATAAAACATGAAAATTTTTTAAAGACGTTAAAATATGTGACCATAGATGCAAGTGTTTTTCTGACATTGATCTATTAGAACCAACATTTTAATGGCGGATATAAATCAATCACAAAGGTTATATTTCATTACATGATAACATGTTGTTCGTTTCCAACAGAGTAGAAAATGCAAGACATTCATTAAACATAGATTAGACAATTTTTTTTAAATGAACTGAGACAGCATTTAACAGCGTATTACATCATTTGTTGTCACGACATCCCTGTACTTTGGGTTATTATTCACGACTTTTAGCATTAAGGTAAATTCAATTTATAAAGCTTCTAGATTTCAATTACAAAACTATACCTATATTACTGTTTGAATGAAATTTTACGAAGATTAATTTCTAAGCAAACTCAGCCAAGTGCTTAAAACACACATTTTAACACATACAAACACTCTATCAGATGAATTTACACCTTGTTTCGGTAATAAGTACCCTCCCATATGAGCCCAAAACCTTATGTCATAAATTAGCATCTTTAAAAAAAATATTCCCATGCAGCCTTCGATTAGACGCAACACCTTAGTATACTTACTCGCCTCATTCAAGGACTTAATAACTTGTTTCAGTTCAAGCTTTCTGTATTAAGAATTTAAAATCTATTTTTGCTTGTAACCAGTCTCCAAAAGGTATCAACATGTTTTATAAGTTTCAAGCACCTAACTCCTAACAACAGCCTCTACAAGGTCTGAGCATCTTGTTTTAGTTATAAGCACCCCTCCATTAGAGCCCAAGAGCTTAGTTCACTGGTAAGCATGACCTAAAACAGAAAATCTTGTTTCACCCAAAAGGATCTAAACCCTAAGTATACTTGTAAGCACACTTTCTAAAGGACTTCACACTTTTGTTTCCGTTACAAGCGTGTATCCTTCAACAGTATCTTAAAGATTGTTTCACTTACACGCTCCTTTAAAAAAAAGAATATGTATATATATATATATGATTGATTTGCCCAATGGCTTCCTTTAACAGTTCATACTATGATGACCGATTCAAAAACAAATGTCATTCCTTATATTTACAATTATGTCCATTCATAAAATAAAAGAATAAGGAAAAACAACAATTTTGGTTTAATTTTATTTATTTATTTTTTTTTTGTCAAATGCATTTTTTGAAATTTTCCCCTGCAAACGGGTCTTACAGTTTGGCCACTCCCACTAAATCTGTCCATGTTAAATATGATTTTAAAAAGGGAAAAAATTTATTATTAATGTTTAAAGTAAAATTACAATTTGCGAATGATGAATTCCTAAGTATACCAAACTGAATGGAAGAAAAGGAAGTGGAAATATCAACTGGGACTATTTGCTGGTTTTGCAAATATTTAGATATTCCTACGCCATTCGGAACTATTTACGCTTTAACTGTTCATTTAAAAATAACGTCAGTCAGTCGTAAAAGGTTCATCTAGGCAGTGGTATTGTAAATTGTAAATATATAGTTATAAACATTTAAACACTTAAAATTTGCATCTTGTGAAGGATGAGTTTTCAAAATTAATACATTGATAGAATGCACCGATCTTTTTTCAAGATTAGCGTTATTTTTATTACTAATTTCAGCATTGAAAAGCCATACATTGCACAACACAACGTCTAATATTACATAGGGATTGAAGATTGTAACGTCGCATCAGCAATAATTAAGATTTTCGCGACAAGACCAAGGTTTTGAAGATTAAAATATTATATGTGAGTATGTGGAGCACGGTCTGCTTTGCACTAGAACTCATTAAGGACATCTTTTCGTCAAGTTTCTAACCAATCAAATCAGCATGTCCCAGACATACATACCACTCTTCTAATCACACCCTGGACCGGATGAACCAGTCTTTGCTAATACTAGTATTAATGAGCATGAGGTAAGGGGTGTTAAAAACTAATACTACAGAATGTAATTATGAACTTAAAAAACTTTCAATTCTAAAAGTTCACGTGACAAGTGTAACTTTAAAATGCATGTATTAATATCATCATCTTGAAAACTTAAAATGTGTATTTTAGAGTTAGTTAAACTGAAGAAATTTAAAAACTTAAAATACAGGAAAACTTTAATTAATCATTTTCCTTTTCATTTATCTTTAAGTCAAACAAGACAGTTCAAAAACCATGCATATTTTGACTGACTTGTCGACTAGTCAGAGCGCCATACGTCTCCTATTTTTTTTATTTCACTGTGACAGATCCTATTGTAAGAAGGTTCGTCTATTGATTGCTGAAAATGTTTTTTTTTTAAATTTGATTTAAAATATAATAAAAATTCGAATGCTTTCTTTATACATCTAAGTAGAATAAATCGAGCAACTTTGTACCAAAAACTTTAACGTATGATCCTAGAAAATCTTATCTTTTCATTTATATACTTTTTATGTTAAAATGGAAAAAAATGAAACCAAAAAGAGAATGTTATTCCCAAAGCTGAAAAAGCAGTAGTCTCCTATTCCCCTAGTTCGATTTACTTCCATAATATATCTACATTTTCGTTTTAATTCAATACATTTATTGATTTTATTAGCATATGTTATAAATTAAAGTCAGTTCATACAGTTACGTTCGTCCATCAGATATACATAAAGTCTCTCATTCTATATTATTTTAAGATTTTTGTACAACAATTTTAACCGAATCGTGATTTAAAAAAAAAAATCGTGATGTTTTTTAATTTTAACTACAGCCATCTATTTCAACCTTGACACTTACAGACCTTTTGAAGATTGACAACTCCATAAATTTAGAGAAAATAAACATATTTGCTGACAAAGAACAAAGGCACATTACTACAGTACAAGTTTAAAATTGTACCTCAGTTTTATATATACATTTATTCACATACACTCCAAACCGTAATCTTTTCTCACAGGTAAAGTAATTATTACAGAGCGACATTAACTTAACCACTGTCGGAATTATTTACCACACGCCTAACCTGTCAACAAAACACGCGATGCCAATTAATGAGGTTAAATTTATTATGATTTTTTTCAAAAACGAAACCACTTACTGGGCAAAATTATTGAAAAAAAATATAATTGCCGGCAACAATTAAGAGAAATAGAGTGATGAACGACCGAACATATATAACGGTTATTTTAAAAACAGTGGGACATTATCGACTAAAACGTTCTAAGTGGGCTCCTTCTGACAACATCGGTCTCCAAGCTTACAAGGACGAATTCTAGTATGAGAAAGTTTGTAGATTTGCTTGTTGAATGTAGCTTTTTCCAGGTACTCCGGTTTCCTTTCCAATCCAACAAGACCGTCTAGATCTTTGTAAACATCCTTTAGTCTTAACATATGACCTCGATCGATCAGTAGTAGAGCGTCCACTTAGAGATTGGGAGCCCAAAGATCGAACCTTGACCGGGCATACATATGATTTGTAATTTGTGGCAATTCTTCTTTGCCTGGCGCTTGGCTTGATGATTAAACTTGCTTTGTCGTCGCGAAAAGCATGAAAATTACTGATTTGACTTTCCTTTGTTTAAGTAGCTTAAAAAAACAAGTTAACTTTCTTGGGAAGAGTTAAATGTATATTAAATAAATAAATAAATAAATAAATTAATTAATTAATAAATACGTGATAAAATCATTTTATAATAATAATAATAATAATAATAATCATAATAATAATAATAATAATAATAATCAATAAACAAATAAACACATACACTTTCTTGTACCAGTGAGAGGAAAACAAAATTTTCTTTTAAAAGTCAAAGATGGTAATTAAATTTCTCTTTAAGAAAAGTGTTAAAACGATTCGATTCTCGTGGTTCCTAATATTAAATTATGTTTCCATTAAGTATGCTTGGAAAATAATTACTAAAATTAATATCCGCTTCCTCGTTGTCAGTGTTTAAATTATTTTTGGCCAATTAAGATTATTTCAGAAAAGGCCTTTAGTTAACTTTGGCTAAATAGTTATCAGTTAAACAGAAAGTATGTTATTTTTATTTCTATTGTAACGTGCTTACAGATTTTACAATACACCTCTTTATGCACTTTGTTTTAATAGAATTGTAAAACATGGAAACATGATAATGTAACACATAAAAAATATTTGAATTAACATCAATGTCACAAAAAGGAGCAGAAAACGGAGTAGAATTATGGAGAATACTGGAAAGCAAGGAGAAAGCTAAAGAACTGGTGATAAGCATCATATTTGATGGCAACCAGTATATTGGTAAATGGCAAATGGCAAAACTTTGACAAGCAAATTGACAAACTTTTTCACATTAGAAACTGCTCCGATTGGCATATAAGAGTTACTGTGATTCATAAAAAGGCGCCGCTAGACCACTCGGTAACGAAGACACTCACAATAAAAAAGTATTTTTGAGATAAAATTTAATCTAAGATTTTTTTCATTTAACTTTTCTACATTGATTAAGATTTTTTGGGTCATAATTTATGTACTTTCACCATGTTTATATTGTCAGTTACTAGCGACAATTAATACGTATCAAACAATTAACACTAATTGTCAACCACAGTTTAAAAAAACTTAATTCTTATACCAGACAAATTCTAACAGATTCTAGATATGAAGCATTGACTACTTTTCATGCTTTTTTATGTTGATTTTAAATTTCAAATTTAACCTGAAGCACAATAGTGTTAAACGTGCCATTTTGTATGTATTTAAAATGGAAATTAAAGCTTTATAAAAGCCTGATTCGTTTAAATTGGCACAAGAGAATTTTTTTTATATAAACGTAGTCAAAACAGTTTTAATAAACAGATTATTTAAAGATTCGTCATGTTATCAATCAGAATACTATAGGAACGAAATGTCAGAAAAAGAACTTAGTGCATTATTCTTCAGGCTTCATGAGAGAGCAAAAACGTGATTGATTATAAAAAACTGCTTGAAGAAAAATAATTATGATATCAGTAATAAAGTATCAAAATGAGTCTTATGGTTTCTTGTTGTAATTTATTTTCGTAAAATGTGCGTGAAATGTAATTACTAAAATTTATAACTGCTTTCTCGTTATCAGTGATACAATTATTTTTTTGTCAAATTAAGATGATTTCAGAAAACGCCCTCAGCAATATTTGAATTAATAGTGGTTAGTTAGGCAGAAAAAGTGTGTTAAATTGTTTTTAATGTATCATTCTTCAAGAGTTTGTACCTTACAGATCTTGTAACACTTTAGGAGTTATTGTAGAGTTGTAATATCGATACAATATGATAATGCTGCATACTATAAGTCCTAAAATGAATTTCTTATCTACAGAAAAGGCTGTGTATGCTGAGATCAAATTAGATTCTAATAAATTATTCATTTAAAATCCACTAGATTAATGAAGATTTCGTTGTCACGATTTTTTTGTACTTTTCACGCTATAAAATTCTCGAGCAACATTTAACTCGGGTCTCATAGCTTGTACAATGTAAATACCAAAAATTACACAGAAATGTATTAACGGAAATCCCCAGGGTTCACAAAAACGAAAACACTATAGTTCTCAAATATTACTTGAAATTAAAAAGAACATATCTAAAACCACGTTAAGATTTGGTAGTTTGACTGTTATATTGTAAGTTGCTTAATAAATACTCAACAGAGTATCTAAAAATGTTTAAAAGGCTACAGGACCCGGTTTCACAATCATTTCATAACTAAGATTTTCCTTCACTTAACTTACATTTGTCAAATTTGAAATAATAATTTGGTTAATTGTTTAGATATTCAGAAATTAAAGGTGTCATTTTAAAGATCACTTCAAACTCATAACTGCATTTAGTTATTTTGAAAATGCTTATTTGTAATTAGAAAATAGATCACCAAAATTTGCGAAATTTAAGTAAAGGAAAACTTAGTTATTAAACGATTGTGAAACCTGTAGTCAGGTCCGAGGAAATGATTGAAAACAGCGTGACTGATAAAATATGTCATGTTCAGCGCAACTGTGCAAATGTTACATTGTATTTAGAAACCTACGTTTTTTCCAAATATGAGGGTATCCATTACTCAGTAGGCAGTACTTTGTACTGACAGAAAATATACCATTTAGCAAAAGTTTCAGCCGTATTCATTTTTTTAATTTATTTAAAACAAAGGTCTGTTCCCTAATGCAAAGCATTCCTTAGCTGGATTTGGATTCTTATAATTTTGACTTATGTTTTTTATCTATCAAACTTTTCGGCCCCTAGTGTCACTGATGAGGAATGATTTTTCGAAATGTGCACATATGGCACATCAAAATGTAGCAGGTATTTGTGTTAAATATTTAAGGTTAATAGAGTATGCAAAACTAGTTTATCTAACACATGCTTAATGTTTTATCTCCAGTTAATAATCGTAAAATAGAAAATTAAAGATGACAAGTTGACTCTAATCCTAGAACACGTTTTATTTGCAGATTTCCACCGCTAAAACAAGCCAATTGAAAATGATTTGGAAAATCGACGTATTAGATTTACGAGGGCTGTTCGATATGTAATGTCTATTATACCACAGCGCAATTACGCTTTGTTCGATTTTGTTGATGACTGATACTCTCAAATAGCTTTTTTTCAATACCTTTCCAGTGGTATAAACACGTGTTTTCAGCACCACAAAGTTTGAAATTATAGCCATTGCTATAGAGCCAGTCGTTGACCACTGTTGAAAAAATGGATAGGAAACTGTTTCAGAATATTGAAGAAATTTGATCTGACAAAAAAGTTAGCAAAAAACTCGATGATTCGGTAATTCATATTTTTACTGAATTGGGGGAAGATTATGGGTCTGATAAGGTATATAATGAGGCAGTTCGTAGGCGGAGAAAGAAATTTCTGATTGGCCAAGAGTCCGTTAAAGATACAGTAAAACCTGGCCGAGTTTTGACTGTATCAGGCAAGGCAAATGTCTCAAAAGTCGGGAAAAGATTTCTACTGGATGGATCCCGCATATATTGACAAATGACAATTAAAAAAAAAAAAAAAAAAAAAAAAAAAAAAAAAAAAAAAAAAAAAAACGTTTACGAGTATAAACCGCTCAAAATTTTTTCCAAACTTTCTTCTGGTGACGAAACATGACTTCACTATTTCGTACCAGTACGAAAAATATTGAAAACAAAGACAAAGTATGGCTAAATAAACATAGTAAAAGGCCTGTAGTTACCAAAAGAAGCATGTTATGCTGGGTAAGGTACTTTTTAGATAATTCTTTAAAGAGTTCTTTTTTTAACCTGTTGAAACAAATGTTTGATTTGAAATATGAACAAAAGACTGGGTATACGACAATCAATAATAATAGCACAAATCTATAAATTGTCTTTACAATTTGTCTTTGAGTTTATCTCATACATAGAAAGTCTGTGGAACGGGAATTTCTCTAAACATTTTTCAATGTCTACTTATCTCAACAATGCAAATTTTAAAATATTCATTGTTCCCTGAAATGTACTTTTAAAGTTTATTTATGTAATTTAATTTGAAACCTAAAATTAAAAGGCTTCGAAACAGTGTTGATCTCCTTACAGAACATTGTATGTGCAACGAAATACTGGTATTAAAAGAATCTAGATCATTTATGTTTATATATTGGTATATTATAATCAGTAAATACTTGCATTATGCCACTATCTAGGCATACGCCTCATTAAAGGAACCTTACCTTAACTTGCAATAATTGATTGTTTTAATATTTAACAAAAATACCTATTTAATTTTTATTTATCTATTTATTTATTTTTTTTAATTTATTTGTGCCAATGTGCACATTTCGGAAATTTATTCCTAATAGTTGCACTAGGGGCCGATAAAGTTGATTGATAAAAATAAAGATAAGCCAAACATTCCGTTTCTGAAATTCATTCTTTATTTTATCTTAAAACTGCTGCTGAATACTAAAAGAAGATGCATACCTGTTTCAACAATTTATTCTGAACTAAAGCTTGGTGCTTTAAGTTCTAATCGTCTGACTCGAACAGATTTCAGGTAGTTAGCATAAACAATTTGAAACAATAACTTTATTCGTATAAAAAAACAATACAAAAATGAAAGAAAAGAAAACATCGAGTGTGTTCGAGGCATAAGTGCCCATTGCTCAATGTCGCCTTTCTTTATCAATCCTGTTCCCTAATGCGTGGTTTACATAATCTATAATCTGCCACTAATTAACAATGTTCTTAAATCCAAAATCAATTTACATTAACACTTTTAAAATCACAAGTCATTTTTCAATTAAGGGGTAATTAAATTTCTCTAAAACCAAAACTTTTATAGATTAAACCAGTAAACACATACTTTTATAGATTAAACCATTAAACATGTACTTTTATAGATTAAACCATTAAACACATACTTTTATAGATGAAACAATTAAACACATACTTTTATAGATTAAACCATTAAACACATACTTTATAGATTAGACCATTAAACACATACTTTTATAGATTAAACCATTAAACACATACTTTATAGATTAAACCATTAAACACATACTTTTATAAATGAAACAATTAAACACATACCTTTATAGATTAAACCATTAAACACATACTTTATAGATTAGACCATTTAACACATACTTTTATAGATTAAACCATTAAACATGCACTTTTATAGATTAAACCATTAAATATGAACTTTATAGATAAAAAAATTAAACACATACTTTTATAGATGAAACAATTAAACACATACCTTTATAGATTAAACCATTAAACGCATACCTTTATAGATTAAACCATTAAACAATACTTTTATAGATAAAACAATTAAACACATACCTTTATAGATTAAACCATTAAACACATACTTTATAGATTAAACCATTAAACACATACTTTTATAGATTAAACCATTAAACATGTACTTTTATAGATAAAACCATTAAACACATACTTTTATAGATTAAACCATTAAACATGTACTTTTATAGATTAAACCATTAAACACATACCTTTATAGATTAGACCATTAAACACATACTTTTATAGATTAAACCATTAAACACATACTTTTATAGATTAAACCATTAAACACATACTTTTATAGATTAAACCATTAAACACATACTTTTATAGATTAAACAATTAAACACATACCTTTATAGATTAGACCATTAAACACATACTTTTATAGATTAAACAATTAAACATTAACTTTTATAGATTAAACCATTAAACATGAACTTTTATAGATAAAAAAATTAAACGTATACTTTTATAGATTAAACCATTAAACACATACTTTTATAGATTAAAACGTTTAACAATACTCTTATAGATTAAACAATTAAACACATACTTTTATAGATTAAACCATTAAACACATACTTTTATAGATTAAACCATTAAACATGTACTCTTATAGATTCAACCATTAAACACATACTTTAAGAGATTAAACCATTAAACACATACTTTTATAGATGAAACAATTAAACACATACTTTTATAGATTAAACCATTAAACATGCACTTTTATAGATTAAACCATTAAATATGAACTTTATAGATGAAAAAATTAAACACATACTTTTATAGATGAAACCATTAAACACATACCTTTATAGATTAAACCATTAAACAATACTTTTATAGATTAAACCATAAAACACATACCTTTATAGATTAGACCATTAAACACATACTTTTATAGATTAAACCATTAAACAATACTTTTATAGATTAAACAATTAAACACATACCTTTATAGATTAAACCATTAAACACATACTTTTATAGATTAAACCATTAAACACATACTTTTATAGATGAAAAAATTAAACACATACTTTTATAGATGAAACCATTAAACACATACCTTTATAGATTAAACCATTAAACAATACTTTTAAAGATTAAACCATTAAACACATACCTTTATAGATTAGACCATTAAACACATACTTTTATAGATGAAACCATTAAACACATACCTTTATAGATTAAACCATTAAACAATACCTTTTTAGATTAAACCATTAAACACATACCTTTATAGATTAGACCATTAAACACATACTTTTATAGATTAAACCATTAAACACATACCTTTATAGATTAAACCATTAAACAATACTTTTATAGATTAAACAATTAAACACATACCTTTATAGATTAGACCATTAAACACATACTTTTATAGATTAAACCATTAAACACATACCTTTATAGATTAAACCATTAAACAATACTTTTATAGATTAAACAATTAAACACATACCTTTATAGATTAGACCATTAAACACATACTTTTATAGATTAAACAATTAAACACATACCTTTATAGATTAGACCATTAAACACATACTTTTATAGATTAAACCATTAAACACATACTTTTATAGATTAAACCATTAAACACATACTTTTATAGATTAAACCATTAAACACATACTTTTATAGATTAAACCATTAAACACATACTTTTATAGATTAAACCATTAAACATGTACTCTTATAGATTCAACCATTAAACACATACTTTAAGAGATTAAACCATTAAACACATACTTTTATAGATTAAACTTTAGATAAGATTTAAGAATTATTGAATTATAGTTTAGATATAATTTAATAAAAAATACTAAAGTAAAATACTGTTAAATTTGCGTCATAAAACTAGTACTTCTACAGTATTACTTTAAATCTGTTACTTTAATACTTAAACCTCATTAGCTGTAGAATAAATCTGAAAAATATAGATGCAATCCGTCAGGGAGATCCAAGAACTTAACTTTGGAATTACTAGCAATGACGTTTTATTAGTTTTCATTTTCAGGCGTTACTTTCTTTGAAACGATAAACCCTGCTGTCAAAAAAATTCAATTGATTCTTTTGTAAAACATTTTTTTAAAGTTAACCCGTAACATATTTTTATTGATTGAGATAGTTGTAAATGACAGATAAGTTTCTTCTAAAGAATCAGATATTATCTTCACAATTCGAGAATGTTTATCTTCAATTCGTCAGATTTTCATATATTGAAATTGTATCATATAAGCATGACTGTAATTTTCATGTTCCATGATAGAGTAATTGCCAATATTGTTATTTCTATAATTCAATAGGATCTACTAAGTTGACACTTGATTGGCGGTTGCTGTCAACACTGTCAGTGCTTTATAGAGAGTAAAACAAGATTAATTCGATATTAAATGGAATTGCTATTGATAACTTCAACCGGAAGATTAAGTTTTAATCACAATATACAAAATTATCTCTGTTTCCTCTTATTTAATTGCCATTGCTCAATCTGATCTTTTTTTTAGGATTTATCGCACATTTCAATAAATAACTCCATACGGAATTCAATATACACAGCTTTTACTATTTTTAGAATGAGAATTAAAAAACTTTTTAACAAACTTGCAGGCATTAGACAGAATCCAAGAACATTTAAAAGCAGCAACAACTGCTGTTAATAATTAATATAAGCATTGACTTACATCTGAAAAAGCCAATATATTTAGTAGAGAAGTAAAACGTTGCCGCTATGAGGATTTAAATCAAGGCGAATGGTGGATTTTTTTTTTGCTTATACGATGAAATGCAGTCACCGAGAACATTACTTAGATGTATTTGTCTCGATATGTGACATGTTACAACCACAAAACAGCAATGGAGCCATAGTTTTTTTCTGGATAGGGAAAATTTATAAACGTTTCAAATGTAATGCCAATATTTAAATAGGACCCAAAATCGGGACAAATGAATAATAATTTCCGCATGCAATGTGTGTGTGTGTGTGTGTGTGTGTGTGTGTGTGTGTGTGTGTGTTCAGTTTCTTGTGTTTGTTCTCATTTTTGTTTGTCGTTTATATTGTAATAATTAATTATTAAGTTCAATTCTAACAGGTGTTGAAGCGGAAAATAAAAGTCAAGTTTAGTGATGGTGTATATTTAATACCTCAGTCAAAATTCTCGGTCATATCAAGGATGGTGAGGAAGACCATAGTACTCGGAGATAATTACTGACTTTCGCCAAGCAAACTGACAAACACTCTCACTCTATATTCTGGTCAGAGTTGTAATTGAACGAAGGTGATAAGAGACACTCTTCTATAAACGGGCATTAGACCACTTAGCCACCAATGCCCGTAAGTGGAAAAAGAACGACAAAAAATGTTCCTTTGTTCAACAGAATCATTTACAGAAATAAACCATCTATAATTTCTGTTTTTGCTATTTTTACTGTTTAATTCATCTTTTCGGTAACTTTAATGGTGCCATCATTTTGTGTTCAGACAGTACTAATATAATTTGTGTTTAAAAAGTGTTATTCCTTTTTCGCAGAACAATTTATTTGTCAGTTTTCAATAAAATCGACATTAAAACAATATGTGTTAAAATGTTTAGAACGTTTTGTGGTTCACAATTTACGTTTGGGACTAATTCAACATAAAGTACCTAATTGGTTGTCGTAAATTCTCAGAAAAATCAGTGTTGTTTTATAAGTATGATATAACTTTAATATTACCAGTGTCTCGTTAGACTTATTATGTCAAATGTTAATAGATTTTTTTATTTCAATTTGACATTTAGTATCTTTTGACATTTTCTTTTATTAAAAGTGTTGGTTTCCTCTTTTTGTTTTTATCACTGTCTTTATTAATAACTTGTTAGTTCAGAGTAATATTGGTAACAAACAATATAATAATAATAAAGAAGATTTAATAGCATATTTATAGGATAAAAACTCTTCCGATAATGAATACCATTCTTAAAACTTTTTTGTTTTCCAAAAAGCATTCTGTCATATATTACATAGTATTTTCTGCAATTTGTAACGTTCAATTTCAAAATCTTGAAAAGTTGCTTTAAAACTTCAAAAAAACTGCGTAATTGTTAATTCCATACACAGAATTATTACAAACAAATATCAACAAACATTTAGTGTTCCTTGTCATGTTTAGTGTTCCTCCCATGTTAAGTGTTCCGTTACTTGCTATGTTTAGTGTTCCGTTCCATGTTTAGTTTTCCTTTCCATATCTAGTGTTCCTCCTTTACAAGTTAAGCAGATTGGTGTCAATTAAAGTATAATTGGTACTGTTTTTATACTATTAAATATTCATATTTGACCTACTCGCTCGAAACAAAAAAAATCCAAAGCCACTATGTCCGACAGTTACCAACACAATAGTAAATTATATATTTAGATTTAGTATATAACCATCATATTTTGCAAAATGAAAATACCACATAAATACTGCAAATCTACGAAGCAATAAAAAGAATTGTTTTCATTTTGTCTGCCGAAGTTAGTTGTTTTTCTCAGTTTTCCTCTACCAATCTATAATTGACCACCTCGTTTAAAGTGAAGAGATCTTAACATCGACTCATAATACCAATAATCCAATGCTACTAGGACAATATATTAAATATCCTTCTTGGTTAGAGATATTTGATTTGATACATGTATTTAACATTTTTTGTATTTTATATAGATAATCTTTGCAATATTAATAACTATTCGAAATATTCTTTCGACCGATTTATGTGTTAATTTTCTAGCAGTCAATTTTGTATAAATGAGTCACATGGATTGTTTTTATAATCTTAAAATACATTTTAGTATTGTATCGGATATAAACTATTTACTGTGAAATCTTAAAGCTAATTCTAATCATAAATGTACATGTTAAACTAAACTAATTTGTTCAGATAACAAAAAATTACTATTTGTGATAATGTGAGATTTTTTTTCCTAAAATAGGTCAGACTTGTTTCTAAATGGATACAAAATTAATTAATTAGGCCGCAGACGGTTTAAGTAGAGTTACAGATCGTGGCGATTGGGGAGAGGGTTGATTATAGTTATTTCATTTTGTTGTATTCTCTTTACGGGCCTGATTGTGACAGTTTTGCAACACATTATAAATAATATGTAACAGGCTTAAGATCTGGTGTCCAGGAACAGAAAGTGATGGTGTTTTTGCAACAGTTTTGGAGTAGCGATATAAATATGATAATCCAAACCCCTTATAATCAAATGTGATTGTTGTAAATAATCTTAACTTGCGTTTCACTGTTGCATGAATACTTTTTAGCCGTCTTTACTTTAGCGATCATTTGGCGCTTTTTGCTAGTAAGTCTATATTTACTTTGTATCAATACGAGTTGGTTCAAATAGCTTATTTCATTTCGACAGTTGATATAAATATGATAATTTTCACACAGTTATCAAACACATTCATTTTGTGCAGCTTGATGTAAATCTTTTTATCGACTATATAAATCAATACAATTAATACAAACATGTCATAGTTAAAAATACTCTCTCTCTCTCTCTCTCTCTCTCTCTCTCTCTCTCTCTCTCTCTCTCGGGAGAAAAAATAATAAATAGAATTTTAATGGTGTGGATTGTAGAATGGTTCATTTGTCGTTTATTGATGTTTATCGACCAGTGTGTTATGTAACATTATGATCTCTGTGATTAATGTAAAGGACTTGAATGTACTGGCTACCGACAACACAACGCAGCTTTTAAGTCACATTTTAGCGGCATTGAGCAACTTCCCAACAACATTTAAATGAAGGACGTTGTCAACAATAATCCATGTTTACATAAAAAGTTTTTGCCATGAATATTAAAGAGAGGCAACATAACATTGAGAAAACTGATGAAAATAAATATTTGAAATTAAATCATTGTTTTATTTTTGTGATGTTAATTTCAAATATTTGAGTTTAAATAATTTTCTGGTTAGTATATTTACCAGATAATTATTTAAAATTAAAATAATGTTTGAATATTGGTGATGGTTTTATATCATTTTTATTAATTGTTCGAAATAAGGTCAATCAACTATTACATTGATAAATATCAGCAATTTGAGTTCCTTTTTCATTTGTTACTTCATCTTCATAATCAACTGGAATAATCTCTAAAGGAGCCTAATTCTCCACTCCCAATTGTTGGTGGAGAAATTTGATCGTGGGTGATAGGTTCGTATGATTCGTGTCATCTATGTATAGTTTATAAATAATTGAGAATAATTCAGAATTAAATGAGTAAAACCGAGAAAAAAATATTTTTCAGAAAAAGTTCAGTGCCTGAAAATTTCAATAATTCATTCAATAAAATATATGTAATAAAACAAATATTCCCAGGTTCACAGGTTTTCATAATGCTTTAACATAAAACAATATAAAACCAATGTCTTTAATGAATTCTTTAAAGTGGAAATGCATCGAACAGGTGTGCTGAAACTTGTTTAAAATTTGTCAATCATAATACTTATAATAATTAACATCTGTGCATAGTGTTAGGAAAACTGGATCAAAAACAACCAAATAAACCTTTAAACAAAATAATGTTAAGGCGTAAATTGCAAAAAATAAGATATCTATCTTATAATCACAAATACACAGGATTTCAATGAATTTTAATATATGTGCATAGTTTCATAAAAATAATTTATCATATATACATATTTAGTAAACCTCTGCACAAATAATATGCACGGCCTAATTGTACTTGTAAAAAATTCTTAGTTTGAAAATGGCAATAAATCCACAAAATTCATCAGATCTAACTGATCATTGCAGGATGCACAGGTTCTTATGATGTCTAAAATATATGCATAATTTTAGAAAAATTGGATCATACATAATAAAATAAACCTCCGGACAAATTATGTGTATGGTCAAATTGTACGTGTGAAAAAATTTAAATCTGGAAATAGCAGTAACATCACAAAATTATTCTGATCAAACTGATAATTGCAAATGCAGAGCTTCTTATGATTTCTAACATTTGTGCATTGTTTCATAAAGAGTGGACCATGAGTAACTTCATTAACTCCAGATAAATTGTGTCTATAGACGGACGGACAAACAGACAGACAAAGTGATTTTAGTATACCATTTCATGTATCTGTCAAAGTTTTACAACTAAAAGATATATATATATATATATATATATATATATATATATATATATATATATATATATATATATATATATATATATAATTTCTAATTATAATGTTTATAACAAAACATTTCCTCATGTTTATAAATTAACCATATGTTTGATTTTGTTCAATAGGGTGTAAATAAAGATCAAATTTAATCAAAGAAACATGCATTCCATAGATCACTTTTAGCAACACAGAGATGTACTGAATTTTATCAAGCCACTTAAACTTCTATGCAGGTCAATTCAGTCATAGCATCATGGATGAATTTAAACAATCTTTGGTGATTACATAAACTTGCAATACTTTTGTAAAAACTAGAAAAACATGTTATTTACGGAGTAATTTTAGCGTTAAAAATATTCTGATAAAAATCAGCGCGAGTTAATATATTGTAGTTGAAAAAAAGAACAAAACAATTCATAATTAACAATTTATAATAAATAACACTCTCTTAAAGATAATAGTAAACGTCTAGACATCAAAATATTTTATCAATAACAGCTGGAAGTATAATTCAGCGAAGGATTTATTTCTTAACACATTTTACGATAAAAACAAAAAAATTATGGAATATTTTCATAAAATGTTTAAATGTTTTAAATTAAGTTTTGACAATCTCCTTCATCTAGGCAGTAAAAGTGTTACATGTGATGTATATAAATATAAATTTATGGAAAACAACTGTCGTAGATTTTACTTTCAATTGCTTGCAGTTCAACATGGTTTCCCTTTTTTCTTTTAGCAGTAAGCAAATTGCTTTCACAAAAAATCATCAATTTAAAACCTAAATTAGAAGTCTTCCATTTAAATCTCCTTTTTACGAAAGCCGACAAGTGCCATCTACAAAAAATAAATTATGTCGTAATTACGACTTAGTATCTCGTAATTACGCTTAGTTATGACGTAATTACGACTTAGTATCTGGTAATTACAACTAAGTTATGTTGTAATTACGACTAAGTATCTGGTAATTGAACTTAATTTTTCGTAACTACGACTTACTCTCTCGTAATTACGACTTAGTATCTCGTAGTTATGACTTAGTTATGTCGTAATTACGACTTATAATCTTGTAATTACGACTTAGTTATGTCGTAATTACAACTTAGAATTTCGTAATTACGACTTTGTAATGTCTTAATTACGACTTAGTATCTGGTAATTACGACTTAGTTATGTCGTCATTACGACTAAGTATCTAGTAATTACGACATAGTATCTGGTAATTACGACTTATTATCTCGTGTTTACGTTTCAGTATCTGGTAATTACGACTTATTATTTCGTGTTTACGTTTCAGTATCGGGTAATTACGACTTAGTATCTGTTAATTACGACTTAGTATCTCGTATTTACGTTTCAGTATCTGGTGATTACGACTTAGTATCTGGTGATTACGACTTAGTATCTGTTAATTACGATTTAGTATCTCGTGTTTACGTTTCAGTATCTGGTTATTACGACATAGTATCTGTTAATTACGATTTAGTATCTCGTGTTTACGTTTCAGTATCTGGTTATTACGACATAGTTTCTGGTAATTACGACTTAGTATCTCGTGTTTACGTTTCAGTATCTGGTAATTACGACTTCGTTATGTCGTATTTTGATTTGGTTTATGGTTACGCAGCAAGCAGTTTTAGTTCATCGCGTATTATAAAATAATAGTGCTCTCTGCATATAGATACAATGAAAATTTTTGCTTGGCGGAGTTTTTATTGTTATTATTTTATTTTATTCTTATTTTTTAGTTTTGGTTTTTTATGTGCATTGGTGGCGCTAGAAAATGACAAATTGTAGTGATATAACATTATTTGTGATGACATGTTTATCTTGTTACAAAGGTTTTGTACGTTATTGTTTATTATTAATAGTTATTATTTTAATATAATTGATGTCCAGTTTTATAAATGTGACATAAAAAATAAAGAATTATTTTGAAAAGTGCTGAAGATGACTATGCTTCTATGGCGTGGTTTCGGGAAAACGATCGGGCCTTCTCTAAGAATAGAGTACTATTCAATTAGCAACATAACGAGGGCTAAAAAGTTTTTATTATATTTTCAATATTGATATTCAGTCGAAATGTAAAATGATTAGTGTTGTAAAACTGTTTTGAAAATTATGAAAAATATGGAAATAAGCTTGCTTTTTTTTAAGAAAAGAAAGAAAAAAAGTTGATACGCTTTATCATTATTATTATTTTCGCTTTTCGGAAATAAATTAACCTGTTTGATATACTGTATAGTTTTATATCTTAGCAACAAAAAATAATAATTGGTATCAAATATATAACACAAATACCTATAAAAATGATGAAATAACATGGAAGATCTAAGACCCGATAATGTGGATTTCCTTTTTACAATTCTAGTCGTTCCATCAAGAACTCAATTAAAATCCACAACATTTGTCACTCAAATAAATAGCTTATATAAAACTTGCCACAGTTTTGTCATAAATACGTCTGTGTTTGTTAGATTTCCTCTTTTTTCATATAATATATATACCGCCCAGATGTGAAACAATACGTGCTAACTAAATTTTACATTATTGTGAGAACCTTATTGATGTTATCAATAAACTGCAAAAGTAAAAATAGAAAACGAAATTTTGTCTTAAGATCTTTTTAGTCATTAAAAAAATTGAGACTGGTAGCCAATTCCTTCATCTATTAATTCTCTTGTGACCATTTTTTCCTGAAAACCATTTCTCTGTTTGCAAAAATTGTACCACAACAGTCCTTTTTTGTCTTTTCTCTGACATTTTTATTCAACTTACCCGCCTTTGTTTAAATCATATTGAAAACGTCTATTCTGTTAAGTTATATATATTATCTCGGAGAATTTCGAAATACGCCATAGAATTGTGAATGTAGACGTTTTATAGTCATGTTCTGCAGTAATAAGAAATATTTCCTTTATTTAATACTCAAGTGACTTGGCTTAGTGAAGACCCATATTTGGGATAAATGTTGGAAGATGATTGTCTCTGAATAAGGTTATTAAAGCATGAAGACAGAAAAATATCATCAAACAATTATAAAATAGAGTTGGTAACTTTGATGAGAAAAGTGCCACAAATTATAACAGAATTATTTTGTACTGTGATTGGAGTAAGTGCACATCTTCCTCACAGGTATACTTGGACAGCGAAAAAACCGAAAATTATTATAAAATATACTGTATTGCATGGATATACATGTATACATACAACTTGAGGTAAAGCGGGGAAGATTTGATTTTTAAAAATATATATTTATAACTGCATGTAGGTTATCCACCATTTTTCCTATTTTAACAAATGTGTCCATTAGATTATCGTGAGATTTTCTAAATTAAGATATAAACAAAACCAACACTTTTGACACCTCTTGATTCACCATCAGGTCGACAATCGATGTTAAATTGTTACAAATAAACAACGAAACTTTAGTTCCTTAATCATTAAAGCATTTTAACTTATCTATATCATCGAGTAGAGAATCTTATATATATCACCCTTTGATATTTATATTTTTATATTCCTAATATATTCTCAATTAAACTTAGCATAAACCACACAAAAATCTCGTTTGCGAAATTCAATAATTTTTCATGGGGTTTTCTGTCGCATTATATCAGTTTGAGAATTTTAACATATACTTTGTTCTATTTATTGGTCAAAACATTTAAAGTCGAAGACTTAGAAAATAATCATTTAAAGATTAAAGCGTGAAAAATGGTTTTTGAAATTGAAAAAATATGTAGTTGACTTTCTATAATCCAAAAGAAGGGTAAATAAGGCGTTCCATCAACAGCTTAAAAGACAAAAATTTAAAAGTATAAATTATCAAAATATAAGAAATTGGAAACACATTTTGTTATTATTTTTGTTTTGAGTGACCGTGTGGTTATAACAACAAGCTCTTTTTAACGTTTAAATATAAATACCTGTCGGCAAATCCAAGTTATATACAATAAAAATGTTCAGTTCTCTTCCGGAATGTTGACTTTTTTTCAGAAAACTCTGTTTTCCTTCGCATTCTAAACATCCCAGACTTAGTATAAGATTAAGACTTGTCTTTTGCATGCGCGTGTAGCACATTTACTTACATATACTAGGACTTGACCTTTAAAATGTATATGATACACTATGTATACTAGTTGTATTTTCAATCGGACAATTGCTAGGAGGCATAAAGATGGCGATTGAACGTAGATTAAGAGAGGGATCAGCGTACTTTTGATACATAAACGAATAGAATGAAACTGAAATATTTTCAAAATGATTTTCTGTATTTGTAAAAGTGTTACACCTAAGGAATACCAATTAAAAAACTAACAGATAATTTGTTTGAACAAAATCATCAACATGAACAAAGTATACGTAATACCTCATAATACCATTCAAAATTTAGAATATAAATTTCTTCTTAAAGGCTTATATCCAATATTTCTGTTTATAAATTATAAATAGTAGAGATAAAAACCGTCGATTTCTGAACAGTTATTATAGAGTTTTGTCAATTATTATTGTTATTTAACAAAAATTTATATGTATTTAATCTTACAAAAATCCATAAACGTTTACTAAATCATAAGAAATGATGTTAGTGATCGTCTCGAACAACAATTCAATAGTATTTTGATTAATGAAAAAGATTGAATTCGGATACCTATATAGATACTTAATGGTAATTCTCTAGTACGATGATCATTAAATCATAATTTTATGGGATCATATCGAAAAGTAGTGGAAATGTCGTTATTAATGTGTCTAAATTCGAAAAAAATGGATGGAATTCGGTGCACTGTTGCTATTTATTCAAAATAAAAACTAGATAAGGTCATACCTCATTTTACTATCTATATACTCAACCAAATACCACAAAATCTTTTATTAATGCATGACTGTATTTTTCGTAAACGAATTCAGTTTCTGTAGAAAATAATGATGATAATAGAGTGTGAATTAGTTTCTTTATCTTCGATTTACAACAATCAATGTTCTCCAAACAACGTCAAAACATTATTGCAACATGGTTCGCCGCAGGACACATGCTTATTATTTCTTTATTATAGTCTATCTACTTCATTGTAGTAATTATTTAACGTAGTTCATCATGATACTAAATAAAAAGTTAATTTCTTAAAGAAAAATAAGATATATGAGTTTTGATTTTTTTTATATATATTGTGTGTAAAAACGAAATTTAAAGAAAGGTAAGTGTCGAATTATCGGTATTCCATCGCAGTGCTACTTCGTTTATCATTATCTTTTGACAACCAAATTTAACATCTGAAATGGTAAAGATACACTACTGAGCTAAGTGTTACAGATACATAAAATATGAAAATTTGTATTTCATAGACCTAGTAATTTACTTTGACGCTTTTTACTATTTTATTGGTAAGTGCGATGAAAATGGGCATTTCTCAAAGAAACTAACGTTAATTACACATGCATAATGGTCTTTATTAATTATGACAGCATTAAAAATTGAAGTGGACCTGAAGTTTGCTATAAGAAACATAAAAAGCATATAATATTTGATTAATGTATTAAAATGATTGTGTCAATATAATATAGAATCTCTTATTTGTCATCAGAAATTTAATAATCGGATAATAAGCTTTAGAAATACTAAAATGCAACTATGTTAAAACTTAGAAGTCCACAAAAGGAAAAGATTCATGTACCATGAACTTTTTTATTCTGTTCCAGCCATTGCGAATACGCCGATCCAGTTCCAACCGTTGTCAGTCGGTAAACTTTCACGAGAAGGCTTTATAAAACTCACTAAATAATTCAACCTAAGTATATATAAACAAGCCTTTAGTCCAAGACATTTCCATGTAACGCAAAATTAGTCACTATGTTATAGTGGTCCAAATAAAATTTATAATTTTCCTAATCATCGATTGGAGGAACATCTGATAACATCAGTGTATAAATTCTTGTTCAAACGGTTGTATATTTAAACAAATTAATTAGTTCATCCGATTTTTCTGCTCTTTATCGTTATTTGAACATAATTCCATATAGAATTGTCATTGTATTTCTAATACTTTTACAACAGAATTATTATAAGTTAGGTAATAAGAATTTTATTTTATTTTATTTATTTTAGTTGTTTTTTTTTATTTTATGTGGTTCTTAAAATAAGCTTGTAATAAGTCATTTTAGGTTAGAAATTAAATTAAATTTAACTAAAACAAACAGGATATCTGATTCTTACAAAAATGGGGTAATTTATCATTCAATAAACAAAGAATAAGACAATTCACAAAGTTATTTGATAGTTCAGCTTAACATTAACGCTCCTTAGTTTCATTGTTTTGCAATTAATCTTCCATGACCATGAGTGATAATGTAAAGGCTTAGAAGACAGCATTTCATTAGACTGTGTTTCTAAATTAACAACAGTCGCACAACTGCGCAAAAGGCATTTTGTGTTGAAATTCTGCCTTTGAATCAAACATAAACACACAGGTCTTTGTTCAAATTTTAATCCTAAAACCAAAGCAAAATCTTTGAAAACTGACTTATTAAATTAAACCAATGAACTTCTACTTGGAAAGTAAGCTTCATTGCTCCTGAATCGTAAATATCTGTGAAGCTAGCTACACTCGTCTCGTGTAAATCAAAAATTGATACTGAAAACCATGGGACGTTCAATAAATTTTGAATACATCTACACCATACTTATTAAAAGTATTGTGATGACGGACATAAATCTTATTAAAGGTACGCTTAACATAAGCTTGTGATATCCTTTGGTAAACTATTTATTTATATATTGCTTGTTTAAAGTTGCCGTAGGGAGAACAAGCTTTATTTTAAACATATTTTCTGTAGAGCTACTCCGAAAGCTATAAAGAGAATCATATATTTAGTACCATGTATACTCCTTGCGTAAACGTGTAGGAAAGTTGTTTTTTTACGCGATTAAAGTGTTGATTAAGTGTTGATAAATGTCATTTAAAAGTTGGAAAAATCCCGAAATTAATTAAGTTGGATGATCAAGACATTTTAATCAGAATTTACAACGCATGGTTTTTAAAGAATTAAGTTTGTTATCTATTATTGCGCTGATATTTCATAGAACAGGTCTCGCGTATGCTTGATTAATTCCCCTGGAAAAAATATCTCGACACCATTTAGTTTTCAATTTCTAAATCTTAATCAATTTTTAGCATGTGTTTTATTTCATTGTTGTCGATGAAATTATTAAAACTTGTGAAACTAAAAAGTATCACACATACAAAAATAGAAAAAAGTCAGGCAAGCCAAGTAAAGAAACGAGAAACATTTTATTTGGTCCACTAATTAAAGAAACGCTCGATTTTGGATACATACGAGTAAAAACCCATTGATTTGTTGGTAGCATTAACAAACTCAACGTATCCAACCTATGTTTTAAAAAAGAGAAAAAGTTACTGTAATTCATAATAAAATAATTAGATGTTTGTTAAAAAAAATCAGTGATAGGTGCAAACTTTTCAAAGTGCTTTGAAAGTTTTTCTTGAAAGCATCTTCATATTGAATGTGTATTTAAAAATTTTAGGACACTTACAAGGAGTCACATTTTAGAGTTTTGTCTCCATGGGCAATCTGTTTACTTTAAATCCGTTTTTTATCATTTGTTATATGATGTACAATGACAGCATTGTATTACCGATTTATACAAAAAAATCGAATAAATCATAGACCCAAGCACAAAGTGGCGAACCTGTTTTTATATTTGTAAGGATGAGCTTAAATATGTAAATCTACAACGCCTTATTTACAACTTCCAAAATAACTGTTTTCTAATACGTTATTTAGAAATTGTAATTAAAAAAGAGATTATTTTGTTAGATAATGAATTAAGTCATTTTAATTCGAACACATTCGTCAACTAAGTACTCGATAAATAATGTCAAATTGCTGCCATATCAGTGAATAATCTTTGAATTTTCTTATTTTGTATGTGATTTTGGAATTCTAAAGGTCAATATGTGTTTCCACACTATATATTTCCAATATATTCATTTGAAGCATCAGTCATTTTCCATTTCTGTAATGATTGATAACAGTTTACAACACAGAAAATTAACTATATATAAGATAACGTCTAAAAGTATCATTAATGTTAACATAATGTCAACTACTGTAAACCAAGTTACAGGTTTTTTTTTTTTTTTTACGCTGGTAGCATACATATTTTCGAAGTAAGGATTGTTTATAGTTAATACCCGGTTTTTTGTATAAAATATGAAAAATAAAAAATATATAAAACGTATGATGAATATCCACATATAATTTGATTTTTGTTTTTACTCGATAAACTGTTATAAATTCTCTCAAGTACAAAATCTATATTTGTTGTAATATTAACAACATATTGCATAATCATAGACTTGCAAAATGATGTCAAATTTACAACTACTAAAATCATTTTTAAATGATGCAAATAAATGAAATCAAGTTATTAGCACATTTACTTTTATTGATTGGATAAGAGAAACGTTGTTTTAATTCCTGAAAAAAAAGATTTTTACCTGAAAAAAGATCCGACCAATGATAAACTTTCTTACAAACGGATCTGCCCGGCATAGATATTCGACTTTAGACTTTGAGAGCTGCTATAATCCGTAATCGCTTCAGCTAGACCATTCGGCCACAAAGGTTACATTTATTCTGGTTGGACTCTGCGTTTTATTTGTTTGTTATTCTAAATACTTAATTGATGTCCCTATTGGGATTTTTTTTTTTTTTTTTTTTTTTTTTTTTTTTTTTTTTTTTTTTTTTTTTTAGAATTTTGTATTCTGTAAATATAACTTTAAAGACGTTTTTAATTACTTTTAATATTAAATAGTTTAATTGTTTATTGTCTACTTTTAAATTAAATTAATTTAAATTTAAATTACTGTCGTCTGATTATGAGTTCCATAGTTTCGAAAACAACATCTTCATAAATATAAAACATATAGTCAAGAAAAGAAATTACTTAAAAACCACAACACATGCTGACATAATAGCCGATGATACATTACTCTCTTCAAGTGCCATGGCACTTAGCAGTCACGAATATTAGAAAATTCTGGAATTTGACTCAGAAAATAAGTCTGTTATTACAAAAGCGAAGTTCTACAATTAATCACTCTTCTCTTGTTAAGTTTTGGGAGATTTCAAACACAACTTCCAATTCATTTATTGATTTGACCTCTTTCCAAAGGGAATTACAACTAGTCCTAATATCTGGTCATTTTTCTTTTTTGTGACAACTAACAATTCTAATACAAAAAACTGTGTATTGTATTTGCGCTTTTAATCAAACTGTAGGTCAAAATATGTCGCCGCAGTATATGTAGATAAACAATAAAAACAACTACCTGTTATAAGACTATATATGAAAATTAAGTATGGTCGAACATTGCTACTTCAGGGTGAAACAAATCTACTTTTAGTCATTATGTATCATTTTTCTGTGAACAGAAGCTGGGTTTGATGAATCAGTGAAAAAACATTTATTTTATCTATCTTATTTTATATAACTTTATTATATTTTATTCTATATATTTTTATTATATTATATATTATTTTATTATTTAAAAAAATAGTGATAATAATCTGATGAAGCTGTATTTTCCGATTGATCGAAACCAAGGAAGTTGGGGAGTTTCCGAAAGTGTTATTTATAGGATGATCATGAAGATTATATTTTCAAAAGGGAATTTTTACGAGTTTTATTTGTTATAAAGTATTTCCTTGACATTTTACAGATAAGGTCTTGTTTTTTAATTAATTCCCGCGGGAAATAATGAAGTCGATCATGTTGCTTTTTCCAATTTTAAAATTTCATCAATTTATAGCATATGCTTTCATACCATTATAAAGCTTGAAATGATGAAAATTTGTAGAATGTATCATATGGAATTAGTCTACAATTCTGTAACAGACCAGGCCAACTTTCCAGTTTTTATATTATATTTATGTAACGACAAAAAGAAGAGTGTTTGTATGTCTAGGATGTTTAATGTTTCAATAACAATGTACAACATGGCCGCTCTTAAAAAAGTTCATTTCAAAATGCAATCATATTCTTTCAAACTTATACACAAGTTCATAATGACCATCGGGGGGGGGAATGGGGTGGGGAGGTGGGTGGATGGTGGGTTCTCAAACTTTGTGAATTCTTATACATTATAAAAACTTTAAGCCGTTTATAGATGTTTATCAAAAAAATTTAGACAAGAAGATAAAGAAAAAAACTACTTTATTGTTCACTTTTAATATTTTTCAAAATTAACTAAGTCGGGTCAAAATGTTGTTAAAGCAATTAATTTACGAAAATTATTCACAGAAAGTCAAACTTACCGACAAACGAAAGTGAAATCTTCGAGGGTAATGAAATAAAAGCTAAAACTACAGTTCCCGGTTAAGCGTGTTTCAACGCTGCTTGATACGTCCTTAATGGTAACAGATATGTCTAGGTTTTGATGTATTCTAATGGTTATAAAATAAGTTAAAACAGAAAATTAAATATATTTAAAGTCTGTTCTCTGTTGTTTAAGGCTATTAATGTCGACTTAATAATGTCAAGCAAAAGCTACGTTCCTTTTTAAAATTGATTCGGATTTCATATTCGATATTTTTTGTTTAGTTATAATGTATATACGTTTCTTTAGCTTGACCTCATATTGCAGGGGCTTATTATTAAATTTCAAACTTTTTGTTTATTATTAATCAATATCGATTACAATTGAGGATGTTAATAAAAAATCCAGTGTTAAAAGAATTAAGTTATAGAACAATCTAATGGACAGGAATTTGACTTAAACGCTTACCATATTGATTTTACTTGAGAAACTCGTCTAGACGAAATGCAGATTGAAACTTCTGCGATGAATATAAAGAAATGAAAGCGGAAAATATCAATGTTTTGATTTTTAGGAGGATATAACTAGATTGTTGTATTAAAAGTAAAGCGGGAACACCACTTACAAGTTTATCATACGACAATGACAAATTGAGATTATGGTGTGGCCAAAAAAAAAAAAAAAAAAAAAAAAAAAAAAAAAAAAAAAAAAAAAAAAAAAAAAATATATATATATATATATCAATAGAAAACATGTATTTTAACTTTTTCTAGATATTAGAAAAGGGCTAGTAAAGTTTAATCTTAGAATAATTCAAGATCTATTATTTATTTATGTATTTATTTATTTATTTATTTATTTATTTATTTATTTATTTATTTATTTATTTATTTATTTGACTTATAGGGACTTGAAGACCATCCACCAATTTTCATTGCAGATCTTGAACCTTTTTTACTTTTATCGACCCATGTCCCGGTTTGGCTGAGTTATCTACAATTATAATAATATCGTCATTATAAAAATTAACACATGGCTCAATTTACACTATAAGACATTTGTGTGCCGCTAACGTATTTTTATCGTTAAACCAACATATTAACTATCAATTATGAAATAAATACTTTATAAACATTTATGATGACAATCAGTTCTTTAATTGGTGTTTGATATTTCTAATTAGACTTTTATTCAAATTCGAATCCATCTTCTGTGCTACTTTTACAATCATATTATCAATATGTTTGTTTACCATTACCAGTTTACGACCAATACTTTCCAAATGAAAGAGTTACTTCCGTTAAACTACTAAATGTAGCAAAGACGTTTGTCGAGAATATTTCAATGTTTTATTACTAAGTTATTAATAAGTATTTTAGTTTTCATTAAATGCAGTACTATTGTGGCTTATTTCTGACATCGACATAATTTTAGTCGACATAAAAATTTATTTCGACATGTCGACTTAATATCTTGACAAGATCGACAAAATTTTAGTCGACAAAAAATTATCTCGACATGTCGACTTAATATCTTGACAAGTCGAGATAATATCATGGAAAATTGCGATATCAAACTAAAAAGTCGAGATAGATAACACGCCATGTCGCGATACTCATGTTGACGACTCGTGCCAGTAATTATCTTGATATCGCGACTCATTTTTTGTAACTTATGGAACGTAAGTATCACGGCATGTCGTGTTATATATCTAAACTTTTTATTTTGGTATCACAACTTGTTATGATATTATCTTGACTTGTCAAGATAATAAGTCGACATGTCGAGATAACTTTATTTCGACTAAAATTATGTCGATGTCAGAAATAAGCCCCATACAGTACAAATAAACCACAGTACACTAATCTAAGTTTATGTCACAATCCTTAAAACAATGATATCTAGAGTGTTTATTTCAAATGTATTTGTACTTGAACATGTACTTAGTTTACTTGATATGTACATTATACTATTATTAATCTTTATATTTTAGGCATAATATCTTTTGAATAGAGGCGGAGAGCAGAGGAAATTTGCGAATCTTAAAGCGGAAGCTCTTTGCTGTCTTTACAGATAATAAAAAATCTCTTTATGTGTAAAAAGTTATAGAGGAGTTAATAAAAATCGTCAGGCGAATGATAACAAAACAGAAGGAAGAAGGAAGGATGTATGAAATTAAAGTTACTGTAAAACATACAAGAAAAATAAAATGATTGGATTATAAAACAAAAAGCAGTCCTTGTCCAAATAACAATCCCAAAAACAAATTTTAAGCTTTGAAAGCTGGCAAAATTAGTTATACACGTGAACTTCCATCAAGGAGATATAAATCTATGATATAAAAAAGTTAATTATCTCTTGTTTCATCAGATTTATTTGTGTTGTTGTATATATATATATATATATATATATATATATATATATATATATATATATATATAATACAAATACCAGTTAAATTTTGATGTGCCAGATGTGCACATTTCGGAAATTCATTCCTCATCAGTGACACTAAGACCGAAAAGTTTGATATATAAAAAATATATATACGCCAAACAGTTGAAAATAATGAATCTAAAGTTTCAAAATTATATAAATCCAATTGTTGTATCTAAGGGTAACCATAATTAGAATATTCATAATAAATGTTGTAATCGAATGCTTAACATAATACCTTATATATTAAAATGTTTTCAAATTAAACAAATTATATTTAACCGTGCAAATTTTAATATTTTCTGTCATTTAAGAAACTTCATAATACTGAAAATATGTTTTGTTTCAAACAATACAAGAAGCGACAGACGTCCTATATGCAGTTTTATCATATATTCGTCGGATGATTAGAATTGTAGAGCTCAAGAACCACATCAAATGTCGAAAGTCGAAGTATATTACAACAATGTGGTATTGTGACACAACATTCTGGAATAAATGATAAAGTAATTTTTAACAGCAACAAACTTGTCAAGAACTATACAAATCATTCTTTAAAGGCTACCACTGTCCATTTGTTAGATGCTGCTCAATTTCCTAGTAGACATATCATGTCTTTAACGTCATCGCTCTAAAAGCTCTTTAGCTCTTGACGCTGGTCAAACTAGTGCAACTACTAAATACTAATGTCAGCAAAATAAACTTAAAAACGCTACTAGGAACCTCTCATCAATGTTAAGTCCTAAATATTAATGTATGTCACTTCGTTCAAAAGATTTGAGTAAATGACTATGTCAAATTCTCAAGAAGTTGTAATGAATGCTATAAAAGGACTTGATGACGGTTTAGAAGAGATATATTGAAATTGTATCTTACCAGATTTAGATATAATGGCAATTCAATTAACTAGTAATTTGGTGTCAAACTTTCAAGTTACAGCCCTAGTAGTTTATAAAACATAAGTATTAAATAAGTGTTCTGTAACTTTACGTAAAATGTTACAATTGTTAAAAAAATAAAACAATGTGTCGAAAATTGTCGATTACTGTGACAATCAAATATATATATATATATATATATATATATATATATATATATATATATATATATATATATATATATATATATATATATATATATCAGGTATTTTCATATTGGCCGAGTTATTTGGCCTCGGTGTGTCATATTGGCCTGAGGCCGAAGGCCAAGGGCCAATATAACATACCGAGGCCAAATAACTCGGCCAATATGAAAATACCTGATTAATGATAATTTTATTAATTAACATTTCAAACATTAAATAATAATAATAATTTTGTTAGTATCGTCGATTGTGACATCAACAAATCTGCTTTTTTGTGGGAAAGTGTTGATTGTATATCGGTGTCAATATCCAGAGAATGTTTTTAAAGTCAGAATCTTCAATTTCTGTCATCATTTCATACAGACTTAGGTCATGTGAAAAAACCTCGAGCACGCTTTCTCCAAAACAAACATGTTTGTCTATTATTCGTTACATCTAATCCAAGTTGTTTACGTCCGTTTGTTTGTAAACATACTGCGTCACAAGAAACGTTAAAGCTTACAAGACATGAGAGACGAGTGACTTAAAATGTGTAGCTTTTTTGTCTATTTTGTGTGATACTTTTTTAAAACAAAAGCAACTTTTCCAAATAAATATGCATATTTTGTTATCAAAAATTTGTTCAATTGGTACTTACCCCTTTTAGATTATGTGAAACGTCATGTGATCAGCCATTTTGTTTTTTTAAATAATGAAATAACGTCATTATAGTTGCACGCGCCCATATTGGCTCAGTTTTTTCATATTGGCCCAGTTTTTTCATATTGGCCCAGTTTATCTTATATTGGCCCAGTTTTGTGAATTTATTGGTGAGGCAGATTTTTACTTATTTTATCAAAAACAAAGTTGTTAATAAATAAATAAATAAATAAATAAATAAATAAATAAATAAATAAATAAATAAATAAATAAATAAATAAATGTGTGTGTGTGTGTGTGTGTGTGTGTGTGGCTTTGTTTAATTACTTTGGCTTCATTTAATTATCATTTAAACTTTATTGTGCAGTTTTAATATGTAATATAACAGTTATGGACTTTGTGTCTCGATCAATACGTTGTAATATGGACCTGATTGAGTGATATTGACCTCGGACTTCGTCCTCGATCGATATCATTCTATCAGGTCTATATAACAACGAATTGACCTTGACACAAGTCCATAAATGTATAATATTAAAGTATTGAATCAAAACAACATTTTTCAAACAAAAATATTGGCTTTAAATAAATTCTATATTTTTATCGGTGTTTACTACATTTTATGTAGTTTTTTTATTTTAGATATGTAAAATAGTTGTTATGGACTCGGTTTTCCATCGATACTTTGTATTTACCCAAACATTTTTTAAATGATCCAACTTGAAAACGTTAAACAAAAGGCTACAAATCAAGTCAAAGTATTTTGTCTCATTGCGATGTAACGCCATTTTTTATTAAATTAAAATTCATTTATTTATTAAGGGTACGGATAGAATAAAAAATGTTTGTAGGGAAATAAAACTTTATAAGTTATTAAGGGTACGGATTATAGAAAAAATGTTTGTAGGGAAATAAAACTATGTGAAGTTCTTCACACTTCGTAACCATTATAATAAAATATTTGAAAACAACAAAAGTAAAAAGATTGAATTGCTATAATATAGGTACATATGACAGCATTTGAATAAATTTTAATGTAAGATCATGAAAGTGAAACAAAAACATAAAACAAAAAAATATTAATCAAACATTTAAAATCAACAATTTTTCATGCAAATTTTAATCTCGATTTTCGTTTTTCTTTTTTACATCAAAGTATGCTATTAAGAGAAATAAAGTATAATGTTGCCATTAATTTCCAAAATATTTGAATTTAAATATTTGAATTTATAGTTGCAATTTTTCTTAAATGCAGTTGAATTTAATTAGTATTACAGTTGCAATTTTATTTAACACACAGTTTGTTTTCAAAACATTTTTTTCAAGTATTTCAACAATATTTGAATTTTTTTTTTTTTTTTTTTTTTTTGATAAATGGATAATTTGTAATAGTTTTTTAAAATTATTTTTGACAGTCGTTTTGCCATAATACAAAGCGTGCGTGTTTTAGGACAACTGGTTTTGCCTTAATTGTATAATATACATATGCTTAATAATTGTGCAAAGATGTAAATTTTCTTTTAAAATGGTTGATATTGCGTTTAAGGATTAAAAGTAGTTTATCTTAATCTCCAGGTTCAAATTCAGCTTTGATGATTTATCGTCTGTAATAAGATTTAATTGTCCTGTAAAAAAAAAATTAAATTTGGCTGGTCACAAAATAATAAATAAATAAAATAAATAAATAAATAAAATAAAATAAATAAATAAAATGAGAAATGAAATGAAATAAAAACATTAAAAATATCTACAGTATAATATCTTGATCTTTAATCAGCTGTTGTTACAGAGAAATGTAAATGCTGTAATTAAGCTACATAATACCTTTATATATGGTAAGTTGATCAGAAGGTTAAATATTAAAAATGGTCTTTAAAATCAATTGATATCAATAACTCAATCAGATATCAGCATGTATATAGGATTGGAAAAATTACACTTTTATTCTAATTTTCTATTTAAAACCAGACCGACTCCTAAAGGTAAAAATATGTTAATCCATTATCTGGAAAAAAAAATCACATTATAATTAGTAAAGACTTGGAACAGCATTGTAATGCTTACGGAAGCTTTGAGCTCGCTTGGATTATTTCTTGTCTATACAGATTTTTTAAGACGAAGACTGTAAGTTTAGCAATAACCTCCACTTATCTTCTACTTTTGGGGTTATTTACTGTGCCTTTAATCAGCGTCTTCTTACCACTATCCGTTTAGTTTAGAGAACAAAGAAGTGTCATATTATTTTTTCTTTTGTATTACGACTCTCTTTGTCGTCTGCTAACGGGGATGAACATTTCAAAGCATAATTTTTTCTCTGTCTCCGACTTTTATATTAAAACCATGCCAATTATGTAGTGCTGACTGGCATAGATTACAACAACGTTCGATATTCTGTTTGATTTGACGCAATTTGTTGTGGATAAAATTTTCTGTAAGCATGTTTTTTTTTTCAAAAAATGTTTTGCCATAACTTTAGTCTCATATAAATGGTGTCATTAATTAAAAAAAAAAAAAAAAAAAAAAAAAAAAAAAAAAAAAAAAACTTTTGGTTTCAAACCCTTAGGATAAAAAATCAACGATATGCTCTCTCTGTAAAATACATCATTACAATTTCATCTAATGATAGTCTCTATATACTTAAACATATGGATATACTTATATGTATTCCACTCTTTTCTCCAAAATCTGTGATTCTTCCGTTTTTGCTCCTTAACACCCATATAAGAAAGCTGAGTGTGAACTGTAACAGTATTTTAAGTTCTTTCCGGATACAGTCCTGCTTTTTCTATTATTATTATTATTTATTATTATTATATTATAATAATAATATATTATTATTATTATTATTATTATACATCGTATTTAGTTATATCCACCGTCCTGACCAATAAAAAGATTACTATTGCATAAAAATCTTGTTTTTGCTCGATTTTCTGGACTTTATTATTAGAAATTTAAGTACATATTTTAAGTTGTAAAACAATGAGTTTATTTTTAATACCCTAACACTTAATGGTAAAATTGCAAACATTTCATTTAATACATTTAAAATTTTCAAACAAATCTTGTACTTTGTGAATTACCTGTTATGGTGATCGATAGTTCAGTCTCCTTTCAGCAAAATTTAATTTTAAAAGATTTAGTTTTCCAGAAGATTGTCACAAAAAGGCGAAGATCATTTTAATTAAGATTATAAAAAATATATCTTAATTTAATGTATCTGTCTCTGAATTTGATTTCTGTATTGTAAAAGCACTTAGATTTCAAAGGTTTCTGAGAATCCAAGCAAAAGAGTATGAATCCCTATATTTAAACCTGCATGTACGATACTTTTGATTTAAAATTTACACCTTGTCAAAAAAAGCATTTCTGACTAGTTACCATTTCTAACAGCCTCTTTAAAACATCTTACAATTTTATCATGTTATTATTTATTTATTTATTGAATTCATATCTATTTATTTATAGTAATTATACAAAAATATAATAATAAATAAATAAAATAAAATAACAAACGACAAGGTGATGATTTTTAAAAAACAAAAATGGTCCATTTTTTATACCTAATATCAATTGACTGTAGCAATGAAGATGGTAATTAAGGCTTCATCTTTATAGTTATTTTTATAAATCTGTTAGGACTGCTTTACAAACACGGTTATTGTCATCTTAAAACGCTTCAACTATAATATATACTATATGACAAACTAAAAGCATCTTGCTTAGCTTTTTGCTTTATATTATCGCTGTTGTTGGTTATGAAACATTTCTCAGCATATTCCTCTTAATTGTGTTTATTTTTATGTCTTTAACATGGCTATTAGCTCAGTATTTTACGCCATGTAACTCTTGTTTAAAACCCGAATCAAACTGTTTTTCTAACAACGTCTTTGAAAAATATAATTAAAAAAAGAAGAAAAAGCAATTGTCTGAAGAAAACGTGATGTTATGAGAAAATGATGAATCACTTTCTGAACGTATCGTTTCCACCGAACAGACACGGATATCTGTGAATAAAGAACAATACCTCAAAGAATCCTTTATAATATCATTTAAGAAACCCTATAATTAATCACTGTCTATCGTTTAGACTTATGAATATGTGAAATACAACTTTCAATTCAGGAAATTGAATAAACCTTCTGACAAAGAGAATAACATGTCCTGATATCCGGCCATTTGTCTTCAAACAAATATTAAGACAATTCGCAATTCTGCGTAAAAGTTATAGACGCTTTTACTCTTATTGCTTTTGGAAATATATTGCCTGTGCTTTATGTTTTTAAATCACGATGAGATCAGTGGCGTTTTATCAGACTATGTATGAATATTAACCCCGGTTCAAGCACAACTTGCCTTATACTCCGTAGTCAACAAAAAGTAGTTTTAGCAAATAGACAAAGATTGAATTTTAAGATTCGAAAAAAAAAAAACAAAAAAAAAAAAAAAACCCGTAACTGAAACATGTCATTTTCTTTTTTATAAATATCAGTACTGTTTATGAAGTTACATGATTTCTTCAGGGTTTTCTCCAATTTATATATAATTCGAATTTAAAGTAATTTTACTCAATTTAAATGAAGTATTAAAATAAATGTCAGCTGGAAGGTTCACAATTTCCGAATCAAATCACAGTAGTATAATAAAATTGAAATTTTATCTTCAGAAAGTTCACTTTAAACGCTATTTAAAAAAATATGTTTTTAAAAAGCGTTTGTATATCGTCCATTATTGCTTTGGGATTTGAAAGATCAATTCTTTTAAGCATTAAATTAATTATGGCGGGAAATAATCATTTCGATACTTGCGGCTTTTTCTATTTTAAAAACTTTGTTAATTTAAACTATTTTTATTCATTTACGTTGTAACGTAAAACTTTTTAGCTTTAGCTTTACTGTGTAATTATTTAACAATTCTACTGTTAAAATAATGTTCATTGTCAATATGAATGCAAAAACTTTACAAGCAAACTGTATAACGCGCGTTAGAGCTTTTTGATTAGTTTGCCTTGCAAAGTATTGCATTCATATTAATAATGAACATCTTTTTAAAACAGTTATATTGTTATATTTTCGTTTAATTTAAAAAAAAAATTATTCAATGATTTTAAAACTCCAATTTTTACCATTTGTAACACATGCACACCGGAAGGAGTCCAGAGTAACAACTGCCACAAAGAACGTGCGCGTGCATATTAGACCGAGAAACATGATTTAAGACCGATATAAAGTCCACAAATACAATTTTTTTTTTTTTTACAGATATTCAAATTATAATTAATATTGTATATCTAATATTCTCAAAAATACATTATGTTAAATAAAACGTTCTTGCAAAATCTCGTAAATGAACTTTCAATCCGCAACAGACATGTTTATTTACCTATAATAAATGTATTGTAGTTCCGAATTGTATATTGCATTTTATATGTATTCATTCACAGAGTGACAAGGTTTTTGTCGTTCATAGAATGCAACGGATCTCAAAATTGGCGAAATGTGAATTTTACACGGCAAATGAAAATATTATGTGTTAAACGTGCAATGGAAAACATTTTGCTTAGTTGTAACATTATTGTTTTATTTCAATCATTTAAAACGTTTATCCGGCGAACGTTTATTGTATTTGAAAACTGAATACAAAAAAAGCCTTCCTAAGTTTAACCCCAAAACTCAAAAGAAAATAGTTCGTCAATTTCAACAAGATTGTCCTCGACATAATCGTCACGGTGTAACATTTTGTAAAATTTTAGTGAAACTCCCCACACAATCCTTTTATTAAATCATAAAATCTAAACCATAACTGAAGTTGGCGTTAAATAAAAAAAATTGAAATATTTTGAATGTACTTTAAGGACAAGTCAATACTCTCTTAATATTGGCATGTGTATTACGAAGCTACGGCTACCTTGTCAACATTGCAATATATTACCTCTTAGACATAACGGGTTATCTCACTGTATTGAAAACAGTTTGATCATTCTCTGAATGATGTACGAGCGTAGCAGGAATATCGTTTTCATGTTTATTAAATAAAATCGAAATAAATCAAACATGCAACTTTAACAAATAATGACGGAAACGAGCCGACGATAACCCAGTAATACATTTATAATAATGATTGAAAGTCTCCCAAGTGTATCATTAAAATAAACAGAAAACTTCTTCCGCTGGCATGAGACATGCAGAAAGTTCCAAATTCCGTATTGTTTATCTTTTTATAATCACAGACCTGAAATAATGTTAACATATTAAAAACGAATTATTATAGATCGTGTAATAATCTTATTGTGACATGTTATGATTTTAAAAAAATGAAATTTATTAAACTGTATAATTAATCTATTTACAGTAAAGAAGATCAACTTAACCGTCAATTTCTGTTCACAATACCTGTATGAATGTGAATACTGTTTGTATACTTAGATCACTCACCCAAGCTAAAAAGTTAGTAAAGTTGTGAGAAAGGGATTTTGCTTTGTGATTGCAGGTTTAAGAAATTACAAAAGAAAGTCGAAATACGTTGAGGAACCACTATCAACCGGGACAGAATCACTACCATCCCACTGTCCTAATGAGTACTTTTCTGTTTCTTTGCTTTTATTTCTCCATTCTTCTATTTCTATTTCATTTATTTTAAAATTTTAGTCTCCTTGCAAATAGGTTGTGTGTGTGTATGTGTGTGTTATAATTATTTTAAGTTCTCTTTGCAAGATAAGTTTATTTATTTTATTTTATTCATTTATTTTATTATTATTATTAGTAGTAGTAGTAGTAGTATTAGTATTATTATTGTATTTTTATAATGATTTCAACAAAAAAGTCCCTTAAAATAATTGAGTATAATAATGAGAAAAGCCATTTCTGTGTCGAAGTTCTTTACTACTAAGCAAGTTTTCTTCATTTCGAATACTATAACTGACATTATTTTCTTCTTTAAGAAATGAAGAAGGAAATAATTCTAAAATAAATTATCATAAGTGACACACATTAAGTTTTAAGTGAACGTTCAAAATAGATTTCAAAAGAAAACAATCCGTGCATTATCAGAAAAATCAGCGTCGAAACGAGGCGATAAGTCGGGAGATGTTGAACAATAACATATATATGATTGTTTAAATTGCTTTGAAATACTTTGAATGATGTTAATTAGTGGTATTGGTGTTTTGTTAATAATGTTCGATCGCGTTTAAAGCTGCATTAAGTTTTCTAAAGAAAAAATTAAAACGATGCTAATCTAATTAATGATGGTCCTAATGAACAATGTTACATTTGTTCAACGATAAAAGCTCGAATAAATACAGAAATTACAGTAATTACCCAGCGAGATGCAGCATTTGAGATCTAATATAAGAACATGGTTACGTCATCAAAACAACGGCTGAAATGCGATAAATTAAACACAGAACTTCGTTGAATTTGTCATTTGTGACTTAGTAAGGGATACATAAGACCATTTCAAATACATCTGAATATTAATGAAGAACAATTAATGCAATCTGTCATGTTTCACCTTCGATTCATGGGTTTTTCCGTACATCCGTCGCATGCTCCAAGCTCATAATTACCATCGTTAAACATTGACCAACCGGTCAGAGGATTCCGTTTATTTACAGCTAAAAGAAATTAAATTTTAGAAAATGAATCTCACGGATAGTTGTAAGAGGATATCTATTTTTAAAAAAATATATATTTTGAGAATATCAAAAAAAAAAAAAAAAAAAAAAAAAAAAAAAAATAATAATCAGAAAATTGAAAAACTTAAAGATGTGAAAAGGTATTGTTCTTTACTTGTTGATGTATGGTCGAGATGCTTACACTTTTGTGGCGATTTGCGACAGTTTAATACGGCTACATAGAATCTACATGTTATAATAAAAAATTATATACAAGTAAAAACATGCAAACAAAAAAGTTTAAAAAACTATATAACTATTTTCTTGTTTTTTTAACAAACAATTTATCGTTTTATTAGACACGTATGGCAGAACAAGACAACCAACATGTGTGGTAGGTTTATAGCATTTATAAATAACATGCAATCAAGATGTATGTTTTTTCCCGTTTGTACATTCTACGCATGGTGTTTGTCAATCTTTGATTAAATTGTTTAAATTTTCTTTTTTTATTAAATCACAAATATTAATCAGGAGCCATTGATGAAAACTGACAGAGTTCCAATCCTGCGAAGACCATTATACATGTATTTGAATTTGATTACCTCAGTGTTCAGAAATCCAATTCATTTAAGTATAAACATTTTTTTTGCTAACAGTTAAAGATAAAAATCTAATCCTATTTAAGTAACACCTTATTGAACATTATAAAAAAATCGAATGAATAAATAGAATCTCAATTAAATTGTGTTTTGATTTTTCTTAAAAACAATGAAACGCATATTGCTGTTAATTGTTGCAATACATAGGGTGAAGGTAGAGACTACAGCCATATACCAGTATCTCCATAAATGTAATATGACTAATATGACATTTACCATTAAAAATGGATATATATATATATATATATATATATATATATATATATATATATATATATATATATATATATATATATATATATATATATATATATATATTTGAAGTAAGTTAAAGTTCCTTGCACATTGTAAAATATATCAGAAATTAAAGTAATTCCCAAGAAAAGTAAACTGAAAACATTAGAATTAAAACAGTTTACTTTTCTTGGGAATTACTTTAATTTCTGATATATTATTATTATTATTATTATTATTATTATTATTATTGAAAGTGTTTGAGTATTAATGAAGGTCGGGGCTCTTAAAAAGTGACGCGACGCGTTGCGAAAAGCACCCAGTAGTTAAATCTTACATATACGCACGTATTAGCACAAAATAGGTCCTGTATAGTAAATTCAAATACATGTTACGCACATCTAGCCGCTTTATTTTTGTGGCATTAGCACAAATAAATTGATCATGATCTAAGAGATACGTACACTAAGGCACTGATCCGTTTGATTTAAAGTTGGCACTACCACGATATTGTACTCTTAATGTCATTTCCGTGAGGTCAGGGATTACTCCTTATATATAGTCTACATGCTTTACTTGTTGTATTTTGATATAAGGTTGATGATAACGTCTTTAGTGAAAGTTTTGATTCGATACGTTGATTGTGCTGCTGAGGTCAACTCAAGAGCTATTGCATTTCTTCAAATTCAGTTTTTTCACCGCTGTGACATTAAATCAGTGTTTTGTAAAAATTCATACTAGTTTTAATCAAAAGCATTAACTAAAAGATTTTTCCTCGTTAATAAATTCAATAATCATAAAACAAAATCCTAAACTTAATGGTGAAAATTAACAATGATCTGTAAAGATTACATAATGCATGTAATTAAGCGGTTTTCTGTCAAACGAGCTCACATAAACTCATTCTCCTCAACTCCAAATGTACATTTTAACTAGCAATCTCCTTCAAACGCAAAATTGATGTAGAATGTTTAGTTATTGCAACTTTTTAAATGTTTCAATCAAATTTAAATTTGTATTAAACCAATTCTTTTGTTAAAAAATGTTTTTGAGTATTACAATTTTTCTTTCAAGTTTTAACAAACATCCTAATCAAGCCATCACAATCTTTTATCAATGTCGTGTTTCTGTGATTTATCGAATTTCTTAAAAATTTTATTTTTAGAAGGACTGGATTTTTTCTTTTAAAATTTCAATATAACAGAATTAAGGTTTCTATAATTATTATTTCTGATATAGTTAATGTTTGGTTATAGAATGTATTGGCATATAATCTCTTGATAAATCCATCGCTTTCAAATTATTTCGCCTCTTATGAATTAAACATATAACCATTGTTACCACAATAATCTTGCTCAAAAAGACGGAAGCAGTTTAATTGGGATCAAGGTATTCATAAAACTAGTCCTACAGCCTGTATTGCCAGATAATTAGTCAATAATTACTGAATAAACAAGACAAAATGGATGGGTAATAACTATATTTCCAATATTAGTATTTTAAGAACATGTTTAAGATTTGTCATTTACAAACTTGAGTTTTGCTGATTACACCTTTGTTTGAAGAACAAAAGAATGTAAATGCAGACATATCTTGTTTAAACTGTAAATCTCTACTTCATTATCAATAATTTATTATATATATGTCTAACCCAATAATTACAATGTATAGATAGACAGGAAGTTTGTCAATTACAACAAATTAGACATGTTTGACAGTAATATTAAGTCTTCTATTTATTGTTACGTTACATACCAATAGAACAAACAGACGCAATTAGTGGCGAACTTTAAAACCTAAAGGCATGATTATCTCCCTTTATGCAATTCATACACAAAAGAGTTGTCTTCATGCAATTACTGTTTTCAGGTCTCTGAAAAACACAGTTAATGCTAAAAACAAAAACAATTATTATATTTTTAACCTCAGGTGTTACTATAAACTTAAAATAAGAATTAATAAAATACACTTACTCAAATTTAGATTCTGTGGTCAGTTGACGATATGCTTATATCATATTTGTTAGTATGTTTACATCAGTCTACCTACTTTATTCGATTAGGCATTAAAAATACATCCAAAGATTGTGAATTATTCTCAAGGAAAAAAATGGCAAAAATAATGCAATTTCCTCCAAACTTAGACTTTTTAATTTTTTAATAAATGACCGTATACGTGTATTTAAATGCATAAATGATAGTAAGTCTATAGATATTTATCTGTATATAATCATTTAGTCGAGCATTGAGTAGATAGGTCAACTAGTCAGCTGTAACGTCTTCTTGAAGAACTATTTTTACGCTACTGAGTCTCTTTAATGATTTCAAAATGCAATCTATCCAAGTTTTAATTGAAGATATTTTCTACTTAACATTCAAATTGTAATATCTTAAGAATAAGATAAATATTGACACTGACCCTTACTTCATTGTAAGACCTTTACACCACAGTCACAGGCGTCGGATGGACCTAGGTGGGCTTGTTATTATTTATTCATTTATTTATTTATTTTTTTGTTGTTGCCGTGTTTGACCTCCCAGTTGAGCAGCACAGATCCTCTTGGGTCTCTTGTCGAGAGAGTAATTGCCCTTTATATAAAGTTTTGTTTGAAACTCTAATTGCTTGTCCAGAGCAATTGATACCAAACCTGGAATGCATGTTTCTTGCAATGAAACTATTTTTGTGTGTAAAAACAGTGCTTTTGATTGTGAAACGAAGAACTAATTAACAGTTTTACTTCAATCTTTTGTCAGGCGACTCATCCGTCTCGCGGAGTTCTAGTTTCAATAAATTTTATCTTGTTTCTTGACGACGACCTTATCAAGGACCTACCTATATATTGATAAAGATTAGTATATTGAAACTACAATTTATTGGGATAATAATCCCACTAATTTAAATGTTTATTAAAACGAATGAAATATTCTATTTATAAAAATCAATAAAGGGCAATTGCAAACGCAAAAAAAAAAAATAAATAAATAAATAAAAGACAAGATAAAAAGACATTGAGACCAACCATTCAGACTCACGTCTATAGATTGACACTTTAAAATGTTTTTGGTATGACTAAAGTTAGATTATAATAAATAGTCGAATTGATTTACATAAAATTGTTAATTATTATTATTATTATTATTATTATTATTATTATTATTATTATTATCATTATATTGTTTATTTATTTATTTTGAAAATGTTTATTTATTTATTTATTTATTTATTTATTTATTTATTTATTTTTCTGCAAAAAGTCGCAAATAAATTAAGGTAATAAATTAAACCCTTGCTTCAGGTCATACAATGTGAAGATGAGCAGTTCAACAATTATACAACAATTTAATTTTATTTTATGATTATACATGTACTTTGTTAAAAACAAACAGGTATCCAGGGGATTTTTATAAGCTTCAAATTGCATGGTTGTCGTTCATGTAACTCGTGCATCTGTCATGTACTTAAGATTTAAGGACATACATTTTAAAAGGTTTTGTAAAGCCTGTAACGGAAGCTTTTTTTTCAACATAATAGATTGCACTGCGATTGTCAGGTATTGGCGTTATTGTTTAATCTTAATTTAATGCTGATTAACTGCCATTAACTGTCGTTAAATTTAAATTAATATAGGCAATATATATGTTGTAAAGATGTTGTGTTATTACCATTTATTACTTAAATCAGCTATAACATAATGATTAAAAATACATAGCATCAAAGCCATCTCTGTATTATTACGCTATAACATGAATATTGTTCTCTTTTGTATTTTTTACAAAGAGGTCTAGAAAAATATAACGAACCTTTAGAAATTTTTCAATGGCTATCTTATTATCAAATTAAAATATTAAGTCTTAATATATAAATATAGTATTAATAAAGTCTTCAACATTACAAGTTGGAAGACTTTTTTCTTTTGTTCCGGTTCCGGTTCTCTATTTTTCTTCACCTTTTTTGTACGCGCGATTTCTATTACACGGAGGATTCAATCCCATTCGAACTTTAGAGTAGGTACTTATACCATTCAAATTGTGCTTTCCGGTGTTGATCCTAGCTGTTTATTTGGAAGAGCAAAAAGGCGGACTCTCACAAACAAATACAATATATATATATATATATATATATATATATATATATATATATATATATATATATATATATATATATATATATATATATATTGTATTTGTTTGTGAGAGTCCGCCTTTTTGCTATATATATATATATATATATATATATATATATATATATATATATATATATATATATATATATAGTGTATAGTATAACCAATTTTGCCATACAAACTTTGTTTTTTTAAAAACCATATATCATTTTCCCAGTGGTATCACTAAGTAGAGTACCGGTTGTGGATCCCAACCCCCAAACTAGGTCTCTTTGGGAAACACATTCACCAATGGCTGGTTTCAACCCTAACAGTTCACTGTTAACTTTCCGTTATTCAAGTTAAATCATTAGCGAGACACAATACACGGGGTGCTAGTTACTCTCAAACTATCAAATTTATTTTCAAAACGATCCAAGAAATACATGTATGTTTGGGTGGATTAAATATCAAAATCAAAATCAGGTTTTTTTTTTAATTGATCGATTTTTAAGAATCATTGTCACGAAGTTCACATAGCTTACAATACTTAAGGCTGTGATTTAATATCATACAAATCAACACTCGAAATACAGAATTTTGAAAGATTTTTTAATTTTTGGTTGATCAAAATGAATATTCACAGAGATTATCAAGTAAAGAAAAACAATAATAGGGTTTGATGTCCCAGTCAAGAGTCGTGGGATGGTAGAAAAACTGGAGAAACCATTGTGTTTGTCAAGTTAAGTGACAAACTACACATTAAGATCTGTTGGAGGGGCTGTATGCACATTTGACCACTAAACACTGGAATGTAGATGTAGGCATTGTGATATACTTTTGTTATGTGACCTTTTTTTTCAAATGAATAAGATTATCTTTCACTTTTTAAATTTCAAAATCTTTGCATTGAGAATACAAATGCTTTTTGTTACAAATATACATAACTGGTGGCACCAATTATAAATTACATGCAATGAAAATTATCTACGGCGGCACAGAGGTGACATGAAGAGCCTCGAGTGTATGAGATGGTTACCAATACCAACACAAACACTTTAAAAGAATGTTTCACCGTCTGGTGTTAGGTAACAAGAGGATAGAATATCGACTGGTTCACTGGTGTCAACATAATGTGACTCGGGGAAGATGTATGAGTGTGTACAATATTCTGACTATCTGACAATATACTAATGAGCTAACACCTTAAAAACCTCCCTTAATGCTGGTTAGTGTAAGGCAGGCTCACCTACAATCTTGCACACTTTACGTATACACGATTTGTTCTTCGAAAAATAATTATTAATAAAACTTGCAAATAACTGACAAATTTCGAATTTCACGTTGAACAACTTTATAACAAACGTGCAAAGGGGGGAAGGGATTCAAATGTTTGGGTTGTGGAAACTTTAGTCATTGTGCTAGCCACTGTTATAATCTAGGTCACTTTATTAGAACAGAGATAATTTAAATAGGTTGTTTGCCAAAATGTTACTTATTTCCAATGATTTTTATAAGTTTTTATAACATTTAATTCTTCGAACATGAAGGAAAAATATTACTTTAGACCTATAGAAAACAAGAGAACCAGAATGGTTAACAATACGCGGATTACATTTATTTCTTTGAAGCACCTTAAAATTGAATCAAACCCTTTTTCCACTGTTTAAGCTATATTTCAAAAACACAATACTAAATCGGAATTTTTCTTCCTAGCATTATCAGAAAAGTTACAGTCAAAGGGGAATAACTTCTGAAAATATTTGTCTCTTCATAGAAACTTAGTCTGTCTTAGTCTTTATATATACAGGTTAGTTTGGGTTGTAATATGAATAAAAATATCTTTAAAGACTGGTCTTAATAATGGTCCCTTTATGGAGTAATCATTACAAATAAGCATTGATTTTTTAGTTCCTTGAGCAAAAGCTACGTTTTACATTTATTTACTATAAAATTTTGGCAGCTTAGGAACAGTAAGTAAATCTATTAAATATACATGTACGTTCAATTGTTTTAAGATGAGATAAGATAAGATAAGAAAAATTTATTTGAATTCGACATGACTAAAACAACAGTAAAAACATAAGCTCTGAGGAGCTTTTTACCGAATTTACACATATATACAAATACATTACATAAGTCACAACAAACAAAAGCACATGAATACAAAAGCACAACACATAAAATGAAATAAAATTACATGCAAAGCACTATAGTTTATCAAATTTTGCAATTGAATAAAAACTGAAAGCACTGAACTAAGTCAAAACCAACTAAAATAGTACAATGAACTCAGCAAAGGAAAAAAGGAAACTAAAAAAAGTATGTTTACCAGAATGGAAATAAGCATAGTAGTAAAACACAAAAAAGCAGAAACATGCTATTGAGAAAAGCAAGCCGAGCAACGACATGTCTAACCATTCCATGACCGAATCAGACTTTTGAAATGTGAAAAACTGTGTTCTGTTCTAAAATGGTTCGGCAAGTCGTTCCACAGAGTAGCAGCAGCGTATCTAAACGACTTCTTACCATAGGTTGTAGTTCTGACTCGTGGAATATCCAAGATATTTTGGTATCTGAAAGAATAAGCAGAGTTTTTAATAGTAACAAGATCTTTTAGACAAAAAGGAGCTAGGTCGTTAATAATCTTGAAAGTTTCAAGTGCCATAGTACGTAGTCTGCGGACGTTTAGAGTTGGTACCTGAGCTTTTTGCAGTAGTGACTCATAAGAGGTGTTGAAATCAGAGTATACAAACCTAAGAGCACGTTCTTGGATCTTTTCCAATTTTCTGGTATTTGATCCATTACAGAAGTGCCAAGCTAGAGGACAAAAGTTAAAATTACTAAAGATAAAAGTATGAAATATAGTTAGCTTGTTGAGTTGAGTCAAGAAGGGACTGAGACGTTTTAGTACATTTATTTCCGTGAGGCTTTTTTGCATAGATTTTGAATATCGGGGTCGAATTTGAGTTGGTAATCAATGTCTATGCCTAGAAGCTTAACAACTGAGTCACAGGACAATTTACTGTTGCCAATACTAATTTTAGGCTGTTTTTCAAACGACTTCCTACCAATAGCTATGAGCTGAAACTTATCAGGATTAGCCTGCATTTCATTAAAGTGAAACCACTTTATGAGATAGTCTGACTCTTTTTCCAAAGTGGATATAAGATCATCAAAGTTTGGGCTAGAGAAAGAGAGAGTGTTATCATCGGCATAGTTATACAGTGAAGATTTATTGACAAAGTAAAAGATATCGTTGATGAAGATATTAAATAAGAGAGGACCTAGAATAGAGCCTTGTGGGACATCTTTGTGGATATTAGCCCAATCACTAAGTACAGATGGTAGTTTGTTTTGCTGTTTTCTGTTGGATAAATAAGATTTAAGAAGACAGACTGATGAATCGGAAACTCCATATGCAGAGATCTTATCTGAAAGTATATCGTGGGGTAAACAGTCGAAAGCTTTGGATAAATCCATAAGTACTGCAGCAATATAGTGATTTTTATCAAGAGCTTCTTTCCAGTCTTTAAGTAGCCTTGAGAGGGTAGTTTGACAGCCGTGACCTGACCGAAATGCACGGATACGAATGGAACAGGTTGTCAAAGTAGTTATAGAGTTGCGTTGCTAGGACCTTCTCATAGACCTTTGAGAATATAGTAAGAACACTAACTGGTCGATAATTTGTTTTAGAGAGAGATATTTTGTTATGTTTTCTTGGATATTAATTATGAACAAGTTGTCTCCCTTACAACATTTCCTTAAAATTCGTTTAAATATTATACAGAAATATATTTTGTTAATTGCAGATGCAAAGGGCGCAGGTAAAGTTAAAATATATTATATATTTCCTATTTTCCTCTATGTCATTTACATTTGATTTCTTGAAAAAAAATTTAGTCAAATCACTGGGCATAACGTAAATTGAATTAAATTATGGATTCGTTTGTTGGGCGGTTGATATGTTCTTTTACGTCCCATCAGCGATTTTTCAGCTATCCGCGACGAGGTTCATTACTTTGTTTTTATAAAGATAAATAATAAATCGGAGTATGCATTATATTTGCAAGTGTGTGTATTATGTTCTATTTGTAGTACCGCATAAACAGGGTGATTTTTTTTTATCTTGTTAGCTTAGACACTGTCGCGAAATCATATAACAACTCGCAAATTAAAATCATCGGGAGAAACATAAACTTATTTTTATATATATATATATATATATATATATATATATATATATATATATATATATATATATATATATATATATATACATATCAATAAATAAAAATTTCACATGACCAGTTCTTAAAAAACAATTTGTATTGTCACTAGCGCTTTCATGTCTTACGACAATCTTCAGATGACTATGAATTCTTTTGAATGACAACGAGTTTTACTACGTAAAATAATTATGACGTCATCGATACAAAGGGGAGATAATAAACGTCACTGGTAAAATCGGAGGTAGTTAACTGCAGTGTTGACGTAAAAATTAATGAATTGATTAAATTTTTGAAATACGTTAATAAATAAATGTTTTTAAGTTAACTATGTCCATTTAAAACTGGTTTAAATTTATGAATGAAAAACAGTTCTTTGATTGTCCGTTTAGTATTATCACTATCCATCAATTTATAAAAAGGAAAAACTGAAAACTGCTTATTTCCGCAAATGTCTAAATGTTCACTCAGAGGGATTTGGCGAAGATTTGGTTGTCTAATTTGTTGCCGGTGCACTCTTATTCTTTCGGAGAGGGTATTTCCGGTTTGACCAATGTAGATCTCATTACATCCAGGACACTTTATACAATATATAAGGTTTTTACTTTTACAAGTCATATTTGTATTGGCATAAATTTTCACCCCACCGTTGTTACATAATTCACTAGCAGTATGTATATATGTACATGTTCCACACCTGGCATCATCGCATTTCTTCACTTCAAATTTCTCTATTTTTTCATTAAAAACAAACCTTGCTTTGGTCAAGAACTGTTTTAAATTTTTAGGCTGACGTTTGCTTCTGATGACAGTTTCTTTTGATATTAGGTCTTTCAATTTTTGACTTTCTTGTATGATAGGGAGGTTAGATTTTGCAGTACGGAATATATCCAGATTAAGTGGATTATGCGTAAACACAAATGGAATGATGTTTTCATTTTCTTCTTTTTCCACCGTTTTCCTCAGTATATCTATAGGGATCGCCTTTGCGCGTTCAATACCATTTTTTATCAAGGCAATAGGATAATTTTGCTTAAGTAAAAAACCTTCAAGTTCATTAAGTCGTGTTTCCCTTTTTGAGGTATCGTCCACCACTGTACAAATTTTCCTTGCTAAACAATAAGGTATGTTGCGTTTTGTATGTGCCGTGTGACAAGACCGGAAATCTAAATACTGATGTGTATCTGTACCTTTATAAAATATATCAGTGTTAATCTCGGTACCATTTTTTATTACTAAAATATCAAGGAATGGAATATTGTTCGAGTTTATTTCCTTTGTAAACTTTATCGCCGGATGATGATTGTTCAGAAGTCTTTCGAAGTTCGTCAACACATAACTTGATTTAGTCCAAATAATAAAACAATCATCTAAATATCGTTTCCACGTGTTTTCAAAATGGTGTGTAAATTCTGGTCCTTCTATTTCCTCCAATTTCCGGTAAAGTTGTTGCTCGAGAAAACCCATCACTAATGTGGCATATGTAGGCGCCATCTTGGTTTCCATTGCTGTTCCGCGTATTTGTAAATAGTATTTTGAGTTGAAGAAAAATGAATTGTTTTCTAGAATGAAGCTTACCGCATCGAGTATAAATTCTAAAGTGAATCTATTTTGTGTTATACCTGGGTGGTTTTCTATCCAATATTTAATTGCATTTAAACCAAGATCGTGCGGTATGTTTGTATATAGACTTGTAACATCAAATGTTACCAGAATTGCATTTTCGTCTATATGTTTTGGTAAATGTGTTAAGAAATCTACCTTTAGGTGGATTTAAGTTTGACTTGTTACGGACAAGTGATCCATCATTCACACAATCCTTATCGGCAAAGAATTCAACCAGTCGTAATTTTCTGCAAAATATGTTAATATCTTCCTTAAGTTCTTGAGTATTTGCAGCTGGAGTGGGCGTGAATTTCAGTCCTTTTTTCAAAAGTTTAAGTTCTGTATCGGTAAAATTTCTTTTGGATAAATTAATGATTTTTGGGTTTACATGTTAATCGTTTTTAATAGTGTTTCTTCCTGGACTTTCTCCCTGTCTGGAGTTACATGTCCTGACACTAAAAAATGAATCTTTTTTTTTGATTGGTGCTTCTATATTGTTTATTCGGTTGCCGCATTTTCGAATTTTGTTGGATATTTGCGGTTGAAAATTAGGATTAACGCTCCTATTTCTACCTTGATCTACATTATATCCATTTTTTACGACTTCTGAGAATAATCTAGGTCTGATTACTTGTCTTGTTCTACTTGTACTTTTGTTAATTGATCGGAAGTTTGTTCTCGATCTAGGAGAACGTGACCTATTATTGTTTCGTTTGGTTTGTTGTTCCTTTGTAAATATTTGTGGGTTTAAGGCTGGTAAATTTTTGGTTTGAATACTGTGTTTCTGTCCTTTCCATTTATGCGAAGGAAGGGTTTGTCCCTTTTTAGAAGGCGTTTCTTTTCCATAGTTTGTAGCGTATTCTGTTAGAAACATTTCTTTCTGTAACCAAATAGCTTTGGACTTTTCTTCTTCCTTGGAAATGTCCTTTAACGATATCTCTTGCATTTTTTCCGCTTAGTTATCTGTCGCTATTTTAGCGATTTCTTCCTTCATTTTTAAATCTATTGCCTCATACATATTTTTATACCTAATTTGCTTATTTTTTATTATGGCAATATCTGTTCTAAAGCGGATTATTGCAAGGTCCCACCTTAATTTTGTTTCCGTTTCCGCTTGAAACGTATATATATATATATATATATATATATATATATATATATATATATATATATATATATATATATATATATATATTTATATATTTAGTGTGTGTGTGTGCACGCGCTGGTGATCATTTACTTATATTTTTTGATAGTTGATTTGATTAATTAAATTATATTATTTTTTATAACCTTTTTTTAAGTTACAATATTTTATTTTATTTATATTGTTTGCGAATTCATTTACTGTTTGAGTACATCAAAAGAAATAAGCGTCTTTTTCTCGACATCAATGCTATTTATTAGTGGTGTTTTGAGAAGGATATCAGGCATAAATATTTCTGTTTATCTAAATATAGTCATTACTTAATAAAAATCCGTCATCATGGTCTGTAGGAAGGAAGATATAATTGTTGATTAGATCATTTTAGTATTATGCTGAATTTGTATTATACGGAGCCCGCGAAGGGACATTGAAATAAATAGTTGTTTGCGTTCACACGCAACAATATTTAGTTCCCACGCAATAATATTTCGTTCGCACGCAAAAGTATTTCGTTCCCACGCAATGACATTTCGTTCCCACGCAAAAGTATTTCGTTCCCACGCAATAATATTTCGTTCGCACGCAAAATTATTTCGTTCCCACGCAATAGTATTTCGTTCCCACGAAATGTTTTTGCGTTCTCACGAAATAATATTTCGTTCGCACGCAAAAGTATTTCGTTCCTACTCAATAATATTTCGTTCGCACGCAAAAGTATTTCGTTCCCACGCAATGTTTTTGCGTTCTCACGCAATAATATTTCGTTCCCACACAAAAGTATTTCGTTCCCAAGCAATAATATTTCGTTCCCACGCAATGTTTCTGCGTTGGCACGCAATAATATTTCGTTCCCACGCAATGTTTTTGCGTTGGCACGCAATAATATTTCGTTCCCACGCAAAAAGTATTTCGTTCCCACGCAATGTTTTTGCGTTCGCACGCAATGGTATTTTGTTCCCACGCAATAGTATTACGTTTACACGCATTGTTGTTCGTAAAGCTGAAAGTTCAATATAAAGATTGTAATTTAAAAAAATGGCAGATCAACTTAACATAAAGAAAATTGATTTATTTATCAACCTATATTTTAACTATAGTTTGATTTATGATCATTTAGTCTTTGTTTTAGCAGGAAAATTATGGAATCAAAATAAGTACAAGACATTTGAAACGTCGTTTATCACGTTTAAATCTGTGACGAAGACAATATTCAAATTTAGAAGATGTTGTTGACTTAATAAAAGAAGAAATAAAAGGACCAGGTCTACATCATGGGTATCGGATCATGCTCGCAAAATGTCGAGACAGAGTGAGGAAAGAGACTAACTATACGTTTAATAATGCAGGAAATTGACCCAGAAGGAGTCGAAATAAGAACACCAAAGCGCCTTGTTCGACGCGCTTATTTTGCGAAAGGACCTAATTGTATTTGGCACATCGATAGGTACGATAACTGAAACCTTTCGGTCTATGCTTAAGCGGCAGTATCGATGGCTAATAATCTCGTTGAATGTTTGCCATACTAACAACAACCCCAGAATAATAGAGATAGTTCTTAGAATCTGTGAAAGTAAGGGATCACTGTGCATAGTGAGAGGAGATTGCGGCACAGAAAATGGACATGCACGTCATATTCAGATATTTTTTCATCGAGACAGCTCATTTCATCGAAACAGCTTAACATGTCTGTAGCAAGTACAACTAATCAGATGATTGAATGCTGGTGGGGATTTTTGCATCCGTTTCTGGATGTAACTTATCCGTAGCATGAAGGAAGAAGGGCTAAACAATGGAGATTTTCTTGATAAAAATCTTGCACAGTTTTGCTTTATGGCCTTTTTACAGGTAGGTTAAATGCTGTTTGATAGTTCTGTATTATATCCAATATAATGTTTCAGCTGAATAAATTATAACAACCATAGCCGCGTTTTACAAACAAATGATCAAAAATGATCGATATGACGTTAAACAACGTTCAACATACCAACCGACTAAAGTATGTTTGTAGCTCCCTAATAATTTCAAGAAGTCCTACAAGACTGTTAGTATAACCTATTGACATCAAATAGCTGCAGCGAACCAACAGTTTCCCTTAGAATTTAAAATAAAGACAGTTTTCAATGAGATTTGCTGTGTGCAGGTTTATAAGCTGTAACAGATAGGATTATTTATTTGTTTTTTGAAATATATTTTAAATATGCATTTTTATTTCAGGACGAATAGGATGACATTGTTGAAATATGGAACACGTATACAATACTTCCAGCTACAAATAAAAATGTGCCTTCATTTGATGTATTTCATTCGATGATGTGGGGTTCGGAAGACTATTTGTGTTCAGTACCAGACGAGGAATTGGATGTGTATGCAACTGAGGCAGAATTTAGATCTTCTATGTAAATGTTTATACTTTATACACAGAAACAATCAGAAGACACCACTTAGATATCCCAAAGGATTTGATTTCTGCAGTAAACGTGTACAGGTTTCTGAGAACTAAAATGCTGACTGATACCTGTCAAGTCCATTTTGGACGTAAATCACGCCCACACACTTAACTTTCACAAACGCACGCATAATCAAAATATCCTGAAAATTAAAACTGACAGCATTATTATTATAGTTATTATCAGTTTGGTAATATTTTCAACGGCCGATACAAAACTCGTATATCCGGTATTTTATACTGATCCGGTAATATTTTGTTTCTTGTTTTGTAGAATCCGCCGCTGTTATTGATGTCTCAAATTCAGGTGATTGAACGACTTTACACCATTTTCCCCATTTATTCCGGGGATGCCTCTGTCTTCGGATTGTCAAACGAAAAACTTTGAAAACCATTGACAGATATGTTACTGTTTTATCAGGATCGTAATAGTTATTTGGTCTGGAAGATTAAAGTTAACAGAATGTAAAACACTATTGCTGTTTGTGCTGATTATTTAGGGTCCATTTTTTCTCATGATCTGTTGTACTGTTTCACAGTATTTGAGCACAATTCTATATCTATTATTCTTTGTCCTTAATAAGTTGGTCAAAAAGTGAAAACAGAAAATTATTCTTGTAAAATTTACATAGATTTTGGTGGCACTAGCTTTTTCTAACATCAACAAAAATACAGAATAATATTACAAACATTAGTAAACATGACAACAACGTTGTTTATTTTACGCTATCTGATATGATAGTGTCACGTGCTATGGTATAAGTATTTTGCCTAGTGTTCTGATAAATCACCGACAAACTGATTAGATGGTCTAAAATTCAGTTTAATTTTATTCTCAATGCTTTCAAAAACATTTCTAAAACATTCAGTTATGTATAAACAATTAAAACGCTTACGATCAAAATTCGATCTAGTCGAACTTTGATCGCTCGAAGTGTAAAGCCGGGGACTTGGTCTGTATATTCGAGCCATCTGGGTGAGACCGAACATCGAGTGAGATATTGAAATCGAGATGGTATGGACGTTCTAGTATGCCTACCATATTTTATCCCCTCTTTTTACGTAGAAAGTATGATAATATCGACTTAAATTGATGCGAAATGAATTAATATAAAGAATAGCTAAGATCTGACAAACAAAATTAACCAATTTCATTCTTCAATATTCAACAAATGTCTGTTGAAATACTGTACACCGACAAAACACATTACATGTGGTACCAGGTAGATTGTCGCACGGCGCATGTTAAAGTGCGAATTTGTTTCACATAAATAAGACAAAATCAATTTAAGTAAATCAGTTTTTTATTGCTTATATAAAATAAATCATAAAATTACAATATTTAATAAAATTTTTCTTTCGGGTTTTGTCAGCTTTTATTGCCCCAACGTGGTTCGAACCAACAATCAAAGTTATACAAAACCTTTCAATAAGTCTATCCTACTACATGTCATAAAAACTTTCATATCAAACAGGAGGTATCTTTAAAAACGAATTAAGATTATGGTTTATACGAACACGAAATGAACGATACATATCGATAGATAATTGGTAGGTTGGTCGAATGTCGTTTTACGTCGCATTAGCCATTTGCAGCTATTTGCAACGTTGTAATCCAGTTTTGCATAAACACTATTACAGCCAACAAAGAAATTTGTTTACCACCCGAAAAAGTTTAATAAATCGAAGGCCTCATAATGGTTGTAAGAGTTGTTTTATATTGTCTTATACTTATCAAAATAGACTGGGAATTATTTAATGTATGACAATCTGTCACGAGGTGTGAAAATACACAAAATCAGGATTACAATTTGTCACGAGGTGTGAAATTACACATAATCAGGATTATTTGCGTTTACTTGTATGTTTTAGAAATTGTTTCAACACAACATTAATAAGGTCTGCATTTAACATAGGGTGGACCTTAGTATTACTTACTTTGCACTGCAATTTCTTTTTCATAATTGCAGTCTAGTGCCTTAACATAAAACAAGTGTAAAGAACAATGTACACATTATTTTGTGCAACACTCTGCGGAAGTTTACCAAAGGAACTTGCCGAGCTAAATAAACGGTAATTTAAAACAGAGCCACCAAAAGCGCACTCTAACAAATGGCAAAAATAATTAATGATATAAATACAACACCAGACTTAAATGTTTATACATGTAAAATCCCTGACTTTAGACCGCACACGGAATTAATACATAGTTCCGGTTAATCACAGACGCACGCAGCATCTCACAATAAGCGAACAAGGTTTCACACAAAGGAACTTAGAGAAGATAATGAACCACTATTGTTTAACTTTTTTTAAAATTGCACAAGAGATTTTATACATGAGGTCTAAAATAATGACATAGTTGTGTTTGAATATGTATGTCTTTTAAAACTGAAGGTAATTCAAAACCATCAAGCCATCTGCACATTGTATAACATCACAGGTTAATGAATTTGTCATATGTGTAATTAAAATGTTCAACACCTTAAGGCGGACCGACAATTGGCTGAAAGAACTAACAGAGACAAACCAGTTTATCCTCTAAGGAGTTATAGTTATATAGAACCACGTGTCTTTCTGACAGTTTCAGAAAAAAAGAATATGTAAATGTAATATCAACATCCATAGCTTAAGATATACGCCCTTTGAAGGTTTCAAAACAATCCATAACTGGAAAATGTAGTTGAGTAGCACATGTGCTTGTAAACGGCGCGCTTTCATGTTCAATGGTGGTTCAAAACCCAATTGAGATACTTTTTCAAAACCAGTCACAAACACCAGCATTTTCTCTAAGCCATTATTTTCTTCTGAAAATAAAAAAAATTCAAATTTGCATTTAGATGAATAATTTGACATTATTGTTAAATAAAAAACTGTTTAAAATCTTATAGCTGACAAATCAGTAATCGAAGGTGTGTTTTCAAGATATCGTTTAGGTCATTTTTGGATAAAAAAAATATGAAAGTCAATTGACTAACATATAACCATTGTTAATATTTCAGAAATGGTTCTTCCTATATTTTGGAGGAATAAGTAGATAGTTTAATTTATTTAAAGCCAGTGGTTATCCGAAATAATCCTTCATTGGCAATAAAATTTCAATTGCCTTCCGAAAGCTTATTTGTTGTATATGGATGCTCCATATTTCACTATAAATATATATAAATAACACGTATATCTATCTATAAGCAGTGTACAACGTGCATCTGCAGCAAAAGACTTAAACTAGTCATAATTTAATTGTTTATCCTGTAATTATTTATTATTATTATTACTAATTTATTTATTTATTTATTGTGAATAACAAATAATGATAATTATACTAGTTTATGAAGACAGTTGGCATCAAACACTGTAGTCATGCATACAACTGACAACTATACTGAATAATCATCTGAATAAACAACTCCAGTCTAATGATAATCCGAATTATAAAGTTTTATGACAATATTTTAAACAAGCAAACATTGGATAAGATAGAGGTAAATCGATTGGTAACTGATAAAAGCCGGCTTATCTCAAATTAAAGACGGAATCCACAAATAAACTTACCTGATGCTGCTTTTTACCTGAGGCGTAATTCTACTGAATCTACTGTCATATTTTCAAAAGTCACGTGATTATACGTTTTGTTTGAATTGTAATATGACACTGCGTGGGAACGAGATACTATTGCGAGCGAACGAGATGCTATTGCATGGGAACGAAATACTTTTGCGTGCGAACAAAATAATATTATGTAGGAACGAAATATTATTGCGTGGGAACGAAAATGCTTTTGCGTAGGAACGAAATATTATTGCGTGGGAACGAAATATTACTACGTGTGAACGAAATATTATTGCGTGCGAACGAAAAACTTTTGCGTGCGAACGAAATATTATTGCGTGCGAACGAAATATTATTGCGTGGGAACGAAATATTACTGCGTGGGAACGAAATATTATTGCGTGTGAACGAAATACTTTTGCGTGCGAACGAATTATCATTGCGTGGGAACGAAATATTATTGCGTGCGAACGAAATACTTTTACATGCGAACGAAATACTTTTGCGTGGGAACAAAATATTATTGCGTGCGATCGAAATATTATTGCGTGGAAACGAAATATTATTGCGTGGGAACAAAATATTATTGCGTGCGAACGAAATAACATTGCGTGCGAACGAAATACTTTTGCGTGCGAACGAATTATCATTGCATGGGAACGAAATATTATTGCGTGGGAACGAAATACTTTTACGTGCGAACGAAATAATATTGCGTGCGAACGAAATACTTTTACGTGCGAACGAAATACTTTTGCGTGGGAACGAAATATTATTGCGTGGGAACGAAATAACATTGCGTGCAAACGCAAACAACTATTTATTTCAATGTCTCTTCGCGGGCTCCGTAGTATTATCATATTTAGTTTAGGCAACATAAGAGTTTAAGTGACCGAGATCAAGAGGGTTGTGTATGCATAGAGCCTTATGATTTGTCATGTGGTGATTTTAAATTTTTATTTACAGCACATGACAGATTGGTTTCTTTTTGCAGTTGGTACTCGTCATTTGTTCTGGCATATGCATTTTAACTACAGTATTTGTCTTTATGTATATAAAGTAATACGTCATAATAGCTCAGTAGATTTTTCAATTGTACTTCTGCCTACAGTGTTTTATTGAAGTACCTGTACAATGTTCATGCTGTAGTCAAGTCGTGTTTTATATGTCATAAAAATAGAAACTATAAAATTGTAAACCCCCCTAACACACACTCACACCTCAAGATTCTTTAACTTGTATGTAGACGGCCAGTTTAGGGTTGGCAGAGAAAACCGGAGTGCTTAGAAACTTCCGACTTTCTGTAAACAAACTTGTCATACAAAAATCTTCTCTAATTGGTATTTGATCAAGCCTTCAGAAGCGCTCTGATTCGTTTTCGACGCCTTAGACCACTCCCCACATGGGTCCAAGGCTGTTATTTGAGGTTACGTTTATTCGAACATAATTATAACAACCATATACAAAAGGGTGTGTAATTCCCTTGTTATAACTCCAACTAATAATATCCCGCGCCTTTATACAGCTACACGTAGCTTTATAAAATCTACCAAGCCAGTCGTTTTGATGTTTCACCGTCTTCATTAAGTTTTGTTTACAAGCTCTGCTTCACTTTTCCACTTGATATACCCTTAATTTTTAAGTTTATTGTTTTTACCTTTCTATTTTAGGATTGTAACTTAAGGACCTTTTTAAAAACTTATAAATAAGTATGTCAACCCTATCCTAAATTGCCTAATCTGATTGGTTAAAGTATCACGCTTATTTAGTACTTCCCATTTGAAGACAATTAAGATGGAAGGAAAGCTAAAAACATCAATTATGTCTCTGCCACTCCCCTACACATCACTTCCCAGAGATCGGTCGGAAGTTATAAAAAATTTCTTTTATAACACTGAATTTACAATTTATATATATATATATATATATATATATATATATATATATATATATATATATATATATATATATATATATATATATCTAATATATATACTGTATATATGATTGTCAAGGAAAATACTTTCTATCCTAGTTTGTAATACATGTAGAAATATAACACAAATACCAGTTAAATTTTGATGTGCTCATTTCGGAAATTCATTCCTCATCAGTGACACTAAGACCGAAAATTTTGATAGATAAAAAACATAATCCAAACAGTCAAAAATAATGAACCTTAAGTTCCAAAATTATATAAATCCAAATCCAGCTAAGGAATGCTTTGCATGAGGGAACAAACCTTGTAGTTAATTTCTCCGACCTAAATTAATTTTATAGCTAAAACATAATTTTTTATCTTTAACAAAAGTTGTAAATATTTTGTAAGTTTTTCTGATTTTTTATTTCCGGTTGAATACTATTTTATCGACAAGCCATCAAACGTTATCAATCCCATTAAATGTTTTTTTGGTACAAACGGCGTCAATTTAAAGCAACGTCGGTTCTAATGACCAAATTTTTAGCAAAAAATTGTTCCAACCTATTTTCGAAGTTGTTCGTTTGTTGAGACCTGACAAATAGAACCTACAAAAATCGTCTAAACATATGTTGTATAAATAATAAATGTTGTAGTCAAATATCTTTAGATCTTTTTGAATAATCTAAAAATGTACGGGTTTTCTAAAACAAGAAAAGATACACGTTCTTAATTCGATTTATTTCATTAGTTAAACAAAAACCTGAAATGTCAGAAATGCTCAAGTATCGAAATTGAAATAAAAACTGACATTATATTAAAATTTCAAGTTACAAAAGTCTTTTAAAAAAAATTGAAAACAATTTTGAAGCATTTCTTGCAATAAAGCAAAACATTTTTGTAATAATTATACAAGGTAAAGTTATTTAATATCTTAAAATTCCATTTCATATCAAGTGAAAGTAACCATCAAACATTTTTAGAAATTTAATAATTTGTAGAGCTGTGATTTTAAGTGGTTCTAAGAGTGTAGGTTATGGAAGATTTCTGTCATCTAGAAATTTTTTGTGATTCAATTTAAACTGGAAATCCCATAATTTTAATTAAGTTTTGTGTTGAAAACATTTTATGGAATGATGTTACTAGCATATTAAATAGCATAACCTCTTGGAAATAAACATCTTACACTTTTTCATTGAAGCGACGGCTGAAAGTGCAATCACGCATATGGCCATAACTTTATGCAACGAAAAACATGTAAACATAGTTAATTACAAGCGTATTTATCAATCTGTCCTTCTACTTTAAATCTAGAATAATTTTACTCTGTAAAAATTTCATAATAAATGTAGGTCGGTCTTTAGTGTCTACGTAACTGAGAACTTTTGTGAAAATATTAGGACAACATTTTAAAGCAGAAATGTTTAGTTTTCTAGTGACGGCATACATCTAAATAATCCATATTCTTTTCATTACGTAAAAGTTAGTTATATATATTTATCATTTTGTCTACAAAAGAGTCTTCTTCCGTTAATATTTTACTAGCATTAAGCAGGGGTTGTTCATTGTAATCAAAATTTTATTTGAATTTTAATATTTTTCAATAGCGAAAATTTGGATTTTTGACTAAGGTTTTTAATATCACATTATAAGTGTAGCATAGTCGTAAACGAAAATACAATGTGATTCCGAAGCATTATCTTAAGTTCACATATTCCGATACACATTGTACTAGTATTTATATTAGAGCTATTAATAGCTTAAACCATCAAAAAAGTTAATAGAAATATGTGTTACTCTGCAACATCAGGCTGTCTTCAAAAGCCTTCAAAAATTCTGATGACAACGTCAATTAATCCATGGCGAATACACTTTTATTATTAATTAATAATTAATTAATAATTAAATATAAAACAAAATTAGAGGGATATCGGGGTTTGAAACTTTTACCGGGTCACACATAAGAATTAAATTTTAAGACCTACTGTCTCATCTGGTGCTCGGCATTAGCAGGACAGAGTATTGACTAGTTTAACTGATTCAATGAAAAATGTGACTGTAAACTGGTCTGCTTGTTTGTAGCATATTAACTCGATGAGTTAACATCTTAACAAAAGTAGACCTGAGTCTTGCTAATAAGCAGAAACATAGTACACACTCGCCCATCACAGGCATACATGAACTTGTCCTTAGATAATTCTTTAGTAGCGAAAAGCTGAAAATTTGCTCATGCGAAGGTAAACAAAACCAGAATCAACAAACACAATAGTTATACAAAAGTATCGCAAAAATTATATTAAATTATTCCGAACATGTCGATTTTTTTTTTTCATGCTTTTGTTTGCACTCGCTATCTTCTACATAAATAAAAGTTTGCAAAAACTGATACGCCGATTTTCAGAAAAATTAGAGGATATATTATTATTATTATTGCTCATTAAGAAAAATAATTATCCATCCGGGTTTTCCATTAATTTTAATTGATTGTTGTAAATGGCTTCATGTCTTTGTTACGTTACCTTAATTTGTAAAGAATACTTCCTCATACTTGTTTACGTTCCTGAGTTCCCAGATTTGTAGATAATATGTTTATTTGATTTAGAAGGAAAAAGTCCGAAGCGTATGATGGAAATTTTCAATATTATATAATGTCTGTTTTTCATGTTTTAAATCTCCATTAGAAATTTTAATTTTCTATTTTTAGAAGCATCTCATTAACATATTATAGTAGTATTTGATAAACAGACATAACTTGCAAAGTAAATTCCTGCTAAATAAGAAAACCACAAATTCCATGATTCTTTCCTATCAGTAGTGTATCACTTAAACACACATATAAGATTCAGGTCAACATTTTCCACTTTAGTTTGGAAAACAATTAAAATCGATGACTGCACCTTCTTCAACTACATTCATTATCAAAGCATTTTTATTTTTATTTATTTTTTTTTAAATTTTTATTTATTTATTTTATTTTTATTTTTATTTATTTATTTATTAAACACACAGAGTTTATATATTTTTATAATCTTTTGCCAGATTAATGCATTTCAGATTTCGGGAAAATATTTAGAAGGAATATATTCTTTTACAAAAAGCAATGCATTTAGAGTTTGATAAGGAATATTTATTCATATTTTGAGCCTAAGCCTAAGCTAATCAAGATCCGTAAACACGTTATTATTGAGAAGTATAAAGTTGCTGTATCAAAACCTTTTTTCCTTGATATATTTGAGGTCCGATAGTTCCTTGTTCCTTTCATTCTCAAGTTTTATATTTTGAACTTTTTTGGGGACAAGGACAAAGCGATTATTTGATTTTTTAATAGATATATATATATATATATATATATATATATATATATATATATATATATATATATATATATATATATATATATATATATATATATATGACTGCAATGTGTAGCATTAGATTTTCTTGTGTCTGCATTTGCTGTGCCATCAACTTTTGTCTTGTATTTTTCGTTTAAGAGAATCAGCAATCTGAGCTACAAACATAAATGATTCAACAGCGACTTATATTTCATTTAAACTTCTCTCTATCCAGGCATTTTATTTCAGTGCAGCATACTTAGTGAGAAATAAACACAGATTGATGCACTATGTTAACCCTGTTATGGAAAGTGTTTAACAAGTGTTCAGATAAGTGTTATACAATAATATGCAAGACTGGCATTTTTGTGTTTTATATCGTTTATATCGTGACGTATGTAAGATTCATTGAAAATATGTTTCCTATTCTAAGAAATTTGAATATATTTAACTCTGAGGAATTAAGTGGGATGAAATAACTTTTTCAACAGTTTATGGGCGTTTTTAAGAAATTTACTTTATGATAGCTGTGTCTCATGTAAGAAAACTCTTAAGTGTCAACGAAGGTTTGCCTAGAACGAGTTTTGGTCAAAGCGTTGACGATATGACACTGATTTACAAGAACGAGGTTTGGTTTAGCGTTGACGATATGACACTGATTTACAAGAACGAGTTTTGGTCAAAGCGTTGACGATATGACAATAATTCACAAGAACGAGCTTTAACTGAAGCCTTGACGATATAACACTGATTCACAAGAACGAGGTTTGGTTAAGCGTTGACGATATGACACTGATTTACAAAAACGAGGTTTGGTTGAAGCGTTGACAATATGACACTAGTTCACAAGAACAGCAATGTCTAAGGCAACATTCAAGTCTCGTTATGACATGAAAATACTATCAGCGAGCAAACATCACAAATTAACCAAATAGCAAACATCCAAATTGAATTTTAAAACTCCAAAATAAAAGGTAATTCGGGATTGGTATAACCTTAATAAGCATTTCAATCCTCATTGCAGTATACTATACGCAGCGTTCAAAAAAGTTAAAAAATTGTTATTTATTTATTATTATTATTATTATTATTTTTATTTTTTTTTTTTTTGCATTATTTAGCTTTACTCGGCTTATTTTGTTGTTGACATAACAAAAAATCCGAATGTTAAACTAACCAATTAAATCACTCAAGAGAACTGTCTTTAATTTCAACCAGGTGTAATTGATTAGATTTTTATAAACCACTAAAAAGTCACATCTTGATTGGTTAAAGATTATCGATCATAATCTTAAATTGATGTTTATAATGTATAAATCTGGCATTACAGTCAGATTAGAACAAAAATGACTTGAAAGGCAACTGTATGATTTGCGGTACTCGAATAACACTTTTTGTATGTGGTCTTGCTTTACAAGCGTTAAGCGCTCATTGACCCTAAATTAATGACGATGTGATTGATTACGTTTAAAATACTTGAGATATATCAAAAATCAGGCATCTTTATAAAAGGTGTTCTACTAACAAACAACCTCGCATTTAAATTTTCATATGGTACTTTCACAACATTGCGAATTCGGCAATAAAATATTCATTACATAAGATTAAGTAAAATTATTTATTTATTTAATTATTTGTAAGAAAACTAGTGTAAACAACATGTATAAATACACGTGAAAATATGTGTTTCTATGAATATAGTCATGTAATTAAGTAAAATATATTTTGACAGGTTTGAAGAGATGTTAAGGTTATATAATCCCATGGTTTATGGTTTAACTAAACCACATTTATTTCTGTGGTCTACCTTTAACCACAAATATTTACCTGGAAGTAAAACAAAAAGTTATGTAAATTAGTATTAATCTAGAGAGATTGAATAGTGTAATCAAGTTATTGTCAAGATTATATAAAGATGATTAGTTCTGAAATAGTGGATGAAACTCGAGTGCCCGAAGAAACCCATCGGGCTTTGACAAGCGATCTGACTAACTTACACATACTATATAATCTGTCAAAGTTAGGAATTAAACCTAAATTAAGGCAGGTGTTGCCAACAACCAAGGCTCTTTTTGAGAAAAAAAGTTAAGAATAGTAAAAAGCTAATCGTAACACGGTGGTCATTTTAAACAAACCACAAAAAATCTAAAACACTCCAGTCATTTCAGAGAAACTCCTCCAGTCATCTTAAAGAAATACTGCTCTGGTCATCTGAATTAAAGCTATTCGTTTATAACAATAAACGAGGCTCTTTGTTTAAATAATTCAATTCGTTTAAAAAATTAACTGAAGCATTGAACCTGTTTTTCATTTTGGTCACTGAGAAAAGCAAACATAGACGCTGTATATTTCACCACAAAATGTGCCTAACGTCTTTTCAGAATATTGTCATGTGTGAAATTTTGAATATTTACCGAAAAGAAATTTTGCACATAACAATTTTTTTGTTATTTCTTTTAGAAAAAAAAATCAAAATTTTGCAAATGACATAATCTACAAAAATCACTTCGGTCGTTAAACAAGAGATGGGGTGTCCCTTAAGATAGTATTTTACCCGTTACTATTGTAAGTATTATAACTGATGGCTATTAATAATTAGATGGTCGTCTCTTCGTTGATGACTTGAAATCACTTGTTTAGAGAAACGCGTATGCGTTTTATTTGAAGGCAAATTCAGCTCTACCTCAACAAAATGCAAAATGGTCAATAAACAATGATTTTAATTTTTCGAAAACAAAAACTTGGTGCATACATTTTTGCGAAAAACCAAAAATGTATAATAACATGGAGCTGTAAATCAACGACAGTCTCATTAAGGTAGTGAAAATAGCTAAGTTTTCATGAATCCCGTTTTTTTGCAAACCCTCAAATTAAAAGCCTGAAGGCAAAACATTTGAAAGCAATGTATATTTTTATGTTTCAATCTACATTACTCTATTTATACAGATTGCTCATCAGGTACAAACTTCATTATGGATCGATTATTTGTATATCAGCTCGCAAATTATTTTTTAAAGATCTTCATGCAATCCATCCAAGGTCTATGTATTTGTTTGAAACTTGTAAAACATATCCAATTGTTAGTTTTAGCACTTATGTTCTAACAAACTAAAAATAAAAATAACTAAAAATAACTTATTCACTCAATCACTCACTCACCTTTACAAAATTTATTAACCTGAAATGTTAATTTTACTTTTTCCGTAATTAAATTTAAGAAATATTTTTTATTGTTTTCTAAAAATCATTCTTCAGCTTATTTTCAATTAATTACAAAAAATTATAAGATATGAAATACAAAACCGGAATTAACGTGGAAAATCGGTCATTTTAATTCACAAATTTTTAGTTCTTTCTATCACTTTACCTGCTAATTGAAAAATTGAAAAATACTTTATCGTATAAACACAACCAATCACTAATTAAATAACAAAAATATTCAACTCGTAATTTTTTTTTTTTTTTAATTTAATTTATTTAGAGTTTTAATTTAATTTAGTTTATTTCAAATTTTAAGACAAAAAAATTGACTCTCTATAAAAATCTAATTTGTAAATTTCAAGGATTTCTTTCACCGGAGAATAATGTTTTGAAACGTCTTGTCCCGGTTTACCTAAACTTGAGTGAAAAGTTTGTAAATAATAATAATAAAAAAACAATAATAATAATTATAATGATGTATATTGATAATAATTGCCTATATCCATTAACTGTATAATGTGACGAATTTTGAATTTTACTTAATTTTAAAAAAATGTTTAAAACATCTGCAAATTTTAAAGGGAAAGGCCCATGTAATTTCAGTATAAACATGATTAATAACATATCTAAACTCGTTTAAAAATTAAAATTGACATTTTCCCTTATAAGGAATTATAAATTAATGAAACTTGTCTAAGTTGTTGTTTTGGTTATTTAAGGTAGAATCCTTGAATTCCCGTCTTTGTGATTTTTCAAAGGTAATTTTAAAGCAAATATTATTTAGAAAGGTCCAATAATTCTCAATTTACAAAAAAAAAGTGTTTGAAAAGTCTGATAAATGTTCTCAATAACGCCTGACAAATAATGGCCTGCACATAAAAAACACACGCCATCAATATTTTCTGCTTCCAATAGAACTTAAATGGCTCTAAATCTTGATACTTAAAATTGAGCAATAATTTATCAAGTTAAAACAGTCCAAATTCTGCTTTTAAACTTTTCTATAAAAACTAGATTGATTTAAAGGGGGTTATACCCTAGGCTTATACTCAGCAGTATTTGAACGAACGTGAAACGCATCGATTTTCAATCCTAATTTTTTGCTTCAATCATGAATATACGACATGTTTTTGTTTAAATACTATAGAAAAAACTGACTTGTCCCATATATATACATGTATAAGAATATATATATATATATATATATATATATATATATATATATATATATATATATATATATATATATATATATATATATATATATATATATATATATTTTTTTTTTTTTTTTTTTTTTTTTTTTTTTCAGAAGACGTATGGTGTATTGGAAACATGATACATGTCCAATAAATAAGTTTGAAATTTATTGTTGTTAATCGAATGATTTGAAATATAGCTTAAACTAAGTCAGCAATTTACCAGTGTTTACCCATTTCTAATGACAATTAAATTAAAAAATTTCCATTTTTTAGGTACCTCATGCTCTGGTATATTTTAGTGATTAACAAAGTATAAAAATTTAATTTGCCAAAATGTAAGAAAAACCGCCGTTTAGACATTAGTATTATTATGAAGTATGTGTCTTAAAGTTTTCATTTTCCCTTACAGAGATACAAGTAAGAAGTACACGTACATTATACTTTCTCTCTGTATCTACAAGTACTTATACATCTTGACAATTTAAGAGTATCAATATCCGCCCCAGTGAAGAATGTTTCTTAACTTAAAATGGATATATCTACACGAGTGTAAACTGGATGTTTATGATGTGTCATCAGGGTTTGTCTCTCTTTTGTGTCAATCTTCCGTATACATTTGCAGCTTATTTGTTAAAAAAATTGAATAAACATTTTCGGCCGGAAATTTTATATTATTATTTTATGGAGGTTTAAAGAACAACTGACCTTCATTTGAGAGTTTAATATATAACTTTTTTCATTTAACTTTTAATTTTTAATATCAAATAAATATCTTATTTATTTATTTATTTATTTATTTATTTATTTATTTATTTATTTATTTATTTATTTGTTTGTTTGTTTAGTTTATTTATTTATTTATTCATTTTTATTTATTTATCAACACATTTCTCCTCTTACTGATATTTTCTTTCTTAGTGTTTACAAAAAGTTAATTTTAAATATGTGTTGTTAGAACCAGCACCCAGCAGTTATTTTCATTCATTTATATATATATATATATATATATATATATATATATATATATATATATATATATATATATATATATATCCCTACTATTTTTTTATTCTATTATAAAGGATGTATTTGAACACCAGTACATTTGCGGACATCTAAGTGTGGGCGATAGATTGATTTCCATTAAAATACTATTTAATGAATCATATGGAAAGTAAACTTAACTTTTTTATCTAATATGGCAACGAGGTTTACCAGTGTACCACGTGATATATACTATTCCACCACTGCTGAAAACGTATACGTCACAAATTACCGGAATGACGTTGTTTTTACCGGAAGCGACCGACTTGCATGTCCTGTTAAATGGAAAATTTTTACTCCTCACAGAAACAATAATTTTGATTTTTTTTCAGTAGTACCGACTACTGGAAAAAATTATAAAATAAAAGCAAGTAAATAAAAAATAAAACAATAAAATAGAAAAAATAAAGAAACCAAACACAATTGAATAAAAATTTAATAAAAATCACATAAATTGTCCATTAAAAACCTGTATTTATTTTATTTCTAAAAATACGAAGCATACCTAGTAAATGGACCACATATCGAAAGTCGTGGATACAATACCGACGACATGTCGAAAAGCCTGGATACAATACCGACGACATATAAAAAAGCCTGGATACAATACCGACGACATATCGCAAAGCCTGGATACAATACCGACGACATATTGAAAAGTCTGGATACAATACAGACGACATATCGAAAAGCCGGATATACATGTAATGCCGACGACATATAAAAAAGCCTGGATATAAGACCGACGACATGTCGAAAAGCCTGGAAACAATACCGACGACATGTCGAAAAGCCTGGATATAATACCGACGACATGTCGAAAAGCCTGGATACAATACCGACGACATGTCGAAAAGCCTGGATACAATACCGACGACATGTCGAAAAGCCTGGATACAATACCGACGACATGTCGAAAAGCCTGGATATAATACCGACGACATGTCGAAAAGCCTGGATACAATACCGACGACATGTCGCAAAGCCAGGATATGATACCGACGACATGTCGAAAAGCCTGGATACAATACCGACGACATATCGCAAAGCCTGGATACAATACCGACGACATATTGAAAAGTCTGGATACAATACCGACGACATATCGAAAAGCCGGATATACATGTAATGCCGACGACATGAAGAAAAGCCTGGATACAATACCGACGACATATTAAAAAAGTCTGGATATACATGTAATGCCGACGACATATAAAAAAGCCTGGATATAATACCGACGACATATAAAAAAGCCTGGATACAATACCGACGACATATAAAAAAGCCTGGATATAATACCGACACAAATAAAAAAGCCTGGATACAATACCGACGACATATAAAAAAGCCTGGATACAATACCGACGACATATTGAAAAGTCTGGATACAATACCGACGACATATCGAAAAGCCGGATATACATGTAATGCCGACGACATATAAAAAAGCCTGGATACAATACCGACGACATATAAAAACCGGATACCCATATAGCGACGACATATAAAAAAGCCTGGATATAATACCGACGACATATAAAAAAGCCTAGATATAATACCGACGACATGAAGAAAAGCCTGGATATAATGCTGACGACATGAAGAAAAGCCTGGATAAAATACGGACGATGAGAACAACAATTAGATGTTTCAAAAACGTTTTATAAATATGAAAGGCTAATTTAGGTTAAAAACACCATACACGTTAAAAACAGACTAAAATATATAAATAGATTTTTTTTAAAAATAAGAAGATACAGATTTTATTGACGATACCAGATGCTTGTTAACTGATGCTGAAGTTAACTAAATAAACAAAACTTTTTTCTCTGCCAAAAATATTACTGCTTGAATTAAAAATTTAGCGCATCTTTTTCCTTGAGGGATAAAAAAAGTGATATATTTCTGTGTGCATGTCTAAATTTAGAAGGATGTGCTGTATACTGATTGGTTGAATTGCGTCTGTATCACGAGCAGAATAACTCTTTCCTTTTCTAACAGTTGTTTAATCAACCTGTTCTTCTGAAACTTTCACTTCATATCATTAGAAATAAACTGCACCTGTTTATACAAAAGTTTCCTTTCTCTAACACTGCGTGAAGCAATTACCTTATCTCAAATTGAAAATAATAACCAATTTAATTAATTTGAAATGCAGTTATTTTATTTTTATGAAAAAGACACACTGGTTTGTTTTTGTCATTTATGCAAGTATGTATGTCTAGTCCAAATTATACATAAATGATAGTTGGTTTTGATATTAAAAATAAAAAATTACAATAAAAATTAAAAAGTTTCAATTGCAATGTAAATGTTCCGTGTTCAAATTTTATATGTTGGCAAAAATATTAAATGCCCTTTTTAATCATATTAAAGTTGTGTTAAGGGCCTCTCTTGCCGAGTGATCTAAAGAAGTCATTTATGATTCACAGTTACTTTTATCGCCCAGGTTAGAATCAGAGTAAGTCAAGCCCTAGTAAGAAACATTGTCAGATTGCTTGCAGTTTGTCAGTTTGTTTTCCTGAGATAAGTGGTTTTCTCTGGGTATTTCGCAGGACTAAACCATCTTAGAACCGAACGCCCCGTCAAAAGTGAAAGGATCTTGACTGGTTTGTCAAACAAATGTTTAGTCTATCTTTTTCAAATCGTCAAAATAGATAAGACCCTAAGTCTCGGTAATCCCATTTAGGAAATAAGTCATTTTATGAACCCTTACGAATGGCATGGTCCCACACCCATCTGATGCAAAAGAATTTTATGATTTATATTATTCCATTTATTACAACTTCTTGGTCAAATGTATCTATTGATAACGATCATTGGTCAAATCCATTTCGACAATTTGACAAAATTAGATATTACATATTTATTTTTTTTCTCCTGATTGGCTAAAATCATCGAGTAACACTTGACGCTGACATTACGAAACTGGAAGGTGGTTAACCGAACGGTCTTCTGGTTATAACAGGCGTGTTTTATTGTTTAATAAATTAGATACTTGTCTTGTTAAGCATGGTATATGAAGCGTGCAGTGTATTTCATCAAAAAAAACTTTAACAGGTAATACTATAACATTCCCATCTTAAAACTATCCTGTATCTAAGTGGTGAGAATTTAATGAACTTTGAACCGGAAACTAGGCTCCGGCTTCTGCTGTCATATAAAACTTCCGCCAACACGTATCTTTAACTGGGAATGCCCTAAGAAAAGAAATTTACTAATTTTAGATTTTTCAATCATTAAGTTTTCAGCCAATTAGATGTTGTTGTTAATTTTATCTTTATGAAGCATCCCTATCCCAGTATGGAAATTTGGAAAATCAAATATATAAATACCCTGTCCATCAATATCAAATTCAAAATCGACCAGCTGTTGCTCTCTAACAGGCGGATATATAGTTCATAGAAGTTAACAATATATTTCATTTTATTTATTGAATTATTTGATATAGAAATTCAGAATGAATGGTATGCATATTTTAAGTATTTCACTTCTTTTTATTTTATTTCATTTTATTTATTTATTTATTTGTTTATTTATTTATTTATTTATTTATTTATCATTTATTATTTATTTGTTTATTTTATTTATTGTTTATTTATTTATCTATTTTTGTATTTAATCTTTTGTTATTAATACTAATAATTTTTTAATAAAAAATACAGTTTTTTATAAAATAATTTTAGGATGAATTACATTTAACATTTTTTTCAAATTTTAATTTGATCGAACAAATTGCATTTAGTTTAAAACATTCAGATCAAGAAAATCGGCAATTTATTTTAGAAGAAGATCGCATTGAAAATAAATATTTAAATCTACAATAAACAATTACATTTAACTTATTGAGGTTGAATTCAAAATGTCAGTGAAAACCACTAATTAAATAAATGACATTTTCATTATTAGGTAAATTGGCAAACATCATTAAACCTGTCTTATTAATGTCACTGTTGAGTGGAGTAAGCCAAGGTGCTCCTACCACAACACCCCCGATATCAGCAACAAGATGGAAATCACCATGTCACCCTCCAGATTCTGCAGTTGAACGAGTTGTTCTCGACCAAACATCAAATGTATCAGACCAGAGAATAGTCAGAATAGCAAAGACACATATTTACGAAATACAACGATTTATAAGCAATTTAACGTCAAAATACGTAAGTACATATTTACAGAGAAGATTAATGAGCTAGGATTTAAGAAGAAAAAAGAACAGAACAGAAAAGAGAAAAAAAAATCTCCTTACCATTATTTGTTTTAAAACCAGCTTATTTAATACCCGCAAAAAAAGTTAGCTTTAGCATGTGTTCGATGAAGTGTTTTGAGGGCTTTGGTTATCATCTGGTTACAAAAACATAATTGTACAATTTATTAATTTTTTATCCTCAATTAGCTAGTTTTGTCCTTTCAAATATTTTCCATTAACGTTTTGAATCTCTCTCTCTCTCTCTCTCTCTCTCTCTCTCTCTCTCTCTCTCTCTCTCTCTCTCTCTTTAATAGTCAAGATGCTTAACACAGTATCTATATTTATTTTACTTATATAACTAATTTATGTTTTAATATTTTTGTTTTTGCAGGAAAACGGCCGTATACATGTTTCGGTGACAGCAATGGATTTAGCATCTTTACTTCAAGTACTGTCTCTAAACTGGTTTCCATCTATCTCAGAATTAAGAGAATCATCCCAGGTTCCGATCAGACAAAACGTAAGTTATTGTTATTATTATTATTATTATTATTATTATTATTATTATTATTTGAAACACCTTTTCATTCAAGCATCAGAGAAGTGAGATACAAATGATTAATGTGTATTATGATAATTAATTTCTGTAAAATTTGTAATAAATTTTCCCTTATGATATATAGATGAACTGACAATTCAGTACATAGCCAACTGTTAAACGTCAAGCATAGTCAGTTATAGTGATACATCATATATACTAGGATAGCTTTCCCCTCAGGTATTCCTGGTGATTAATAATATCTATTCTAGTACATATAATAATACAAGGATCCTGAACGGTATATATATATATATATATATATATATATATATATTTGCATTTGTATTCCAACAGAATGCGGAAATCAAATTTTCTGTCCTTTAATTGCATTTTTAGAGTTAATTTTTTTTCCCTATTACATTTTTGGATAAATCAACGCGTTTTTCCTGGTGTGTCAGTCTTGCTAATGTCTGTTGACAACAATATGTACCAACATGTGCTAAATAATTGGACAATCTAGAAATCATTTTAGGCGTTATTTCCTGAACGTCAAATAATAATCCTGTATTCTACACGTATACGTCGCTATAGATTATCAAGCTGGGTTGATTTTAAGACATGTACTTAATAGTGCATGTTAAACATATTTAATGGCTTTCCTTTATCATTTTCTATGAAAAAAAGTCTAGTAACTAAGGTAATCAAAGTATTGTCAATGTCAAAATTAATATATTTCGAGCGATGTGTATGGAATGGTCGATTAAGCACTGTAAGATATAGTTCTGTTCTATAAACATTTTTAGAAGCCTGTTTTTGCTTGTGATTCTATGTTGTTGTTGTTTTTTATCCTTACCAAATTAACTAATTGCAATATCAGATAAAGTTATTTGCAAATAAATTCAATATTTCTGTAACCATTACAACACAAAACATAAAACATGTATTGAGACTATGAATAATAAAACTCCCCAGTGTTGATGGCACTACGGCACTGGTTCTTATAACAAGATTGTTTAAATAAAAAAAATATATCAATTTATACAATAAAACGGACCAAATTTTTTAAGCGACCATTAAGCATATGTGAAGTTTTAAATTTAAAAATTATAGAATTTTTATGATTTTGCTATTACAGTTGACTCAGCACTTCCTGGAAGACTTTGAAATCCTATCTGTGATGGCCGTTTACGTTGAACAAGCAATTAAGGACGAAGAAGACATTCAGGAACACCAACCATTATGGAAGAAAATAGAAGAAAAAATTTTAACAATATTATGCAATTTCCAAAAGGCTCTGTCAAAATACCAACAAACCATCGTAGAGCACGTGAGTCATGAGATACTCGACGATTGTGTTAATGGAACACCCAACATCAGCTGTAGAAACATGAGAACAGAAGCCGACAGATATAACCGAGACTACCTTATACTTAGAATTGTCTCTACAATCTTCGACATTTTAAAAGAGAAATATGAATCTATACACGAGAACATTATTAACTTGTAAAAGAAATCGTAAGTTAACATTCTCCATAGTAAATGGAACGAGGAATTTTGTATGTAGATTATATTAATCATTAATCAAATATTTTTGTGTTTACAGACATTTTAACCTGGGCTTCACTTAAAATGTTTGAGCGAATCTTTTATGCATTTTAATTTAATTTTTTGTAAAGTATATAAGATTACTAAATTGTATTGTTTTGCATTTTAATTTCAATTAATATATTTCTAGAAGAATTTCTTAAATACAATTATCTTATATCATGTTTGTTTTCTTAATGATGAAAAATCTGTCTATTTAATTTTTTAAAAAGTGCAATAGTTGAGTTGTATCATTTATTACAATCCGTCCTTGTTTACATTTGTTATAGTATACAACACTATTACTTATTTTACCTGATGTTTGATAGTAAATAAATTATTTATGAACATTTTAATCCATTCATTATTTTTAGGTAGTGTTATTGACATGTAACTTATTTTTTCATTTCGTAATTTATGTATTTGTTAATTTATTTGTATTAATTTTGAGGAAGTGTTTATTTAAATTTGTCATTTAGTCATTTTTAAGTCATTTACTCTTGCTGAAATATCTGTGTTTGATTAAATGCTGCTTAATTTGATGTCGTTTAACAAGAAACCGTTGTTTTTATGTTGTCTCTTTCGTTGTTTTATTTTTTCTTTTTCTTTCTTTCTTTCGTTTTCCTTCCTTCCTTTCTTTCTTTCTTTCTTTCTATCTTTCTTTATTATTATTACTATTATTATTATTATTTGTAAAAGTTTTCGAATTATATATTTCTATTGAAAACAAAACAAAAATTACGGACTAAATTAAATATTTTAAAACAAGGGATAAAAACCTAAAACAGAGAAGTTGATTTTTTATTATCATGTTTTACTGTTTATTCCGTTTCTGATGATTTTAAACATTATTTGTAAAAAAAAAGATGGATTTTAAACATTGTTTGGTTTTTCTTACTAATTTTCATTTTGATAATGAGTAATTTCATTATAATTTGTGATTGTTTTTAAGTGAATTCATATATCATGCATCATGTAATTTATTTCAATACTTGTGAAATCCAATTTGTAATTTATTTATATATTTTTTCAGCTGTATTAGCAAGCTGTATTTGCAGTTGTATTTTTTAAATAAAATTATATTTTATTTTATATATATAAATTTATTTCATTATTTTTTCAAGACTAAGACCTACATATTACATTCGAAAAATCTTTAATAAAATCTTGGTACAGAATCTGATATTTGTGTCTAAAAAAGTTGTTGTAATGTTGTTAAACGTTGCATCAGCAAATTTCCAGCTATCTGCCACGAGAGCAAATTTATACATTTCTATATTACAAGAACAAGTTCGTTTATACGTGAGGTATGTGAGTCTGTTTTGTTACTAGCGCAGTCTCAGGATGACTTTTAGGTGCCAGAGCACAAAGTCAGTGCGCCGAAAATACATGTTCGTACGGCATACTGACACCTTACGACTACCTGTTTGTTAGCATTTACAAAATAAGCAAACAGGAAGGGAACATGCTTTTGAAATACAACATAAATGTTAACAGTATAGAACTATGAATGTTTGAAGCAAGTTATATAAAACAACATGTGTTTGAACATGCTATAACAATACAACATCTAGGTGAACACGTTATAACAAAACAACATGTATTTGAACAAGTAATAACAATGCAATATGTATAGTGAACATGTTATAACAATACAACATGAATGTACGCAAGTTATAACAATAAAGCATTGTGAAATCCATATCATATGCCATATCAGACTTAGACCAATATCAATATCAGACCGAGACTAATACCAATATCAGATATCGGTCTGATATGGCATATGATATGGATTTCACCATTTATTGTTCTATAATTATATAACATGTATATATTATTATTGGCATTTTGTTATGTTAAGTAACGTTTGCCATCTTTTCAATACTTTCTTTACATAAGTAGCAATGATGATCACATTGATTAACCGGTACGCGATGGATAATTCTTCTGTCAATATAACACTCTGATATGTTCTGGTCGATTTCACCCGTCTAACCTTGTTAAATGTCTTCACGAGATAAAAATACTTTTTATTCAAATAGTTTGTTTAAATATGTTAGATCCGTTTCATACATTTATAATTGATATTTTAGGATATTTAAGAACCGGCTGATATGGATCAGGTTAAGGTCACCATTTATCTATTTAATGTTAATAAAAACATATCCGGGTTCATGGACGTGATTGGAAATCCAGACCAGACAATAACAGGAAATGATTGGACATACTCCTACGTACGTGAAATAAATACTATCAGATATATCTGTAAAACTCGCACAGCTGTCGTGTTTTAGAATATTTAGCGTAGTGATGAGCGACTCAATTTCAAAAGTATTTGTGTAGAATTTGCCATATTTTAATATCATAAATCATTGCGTCAACAGTTTTCAATAAAATAAAATATTTGTGGGGGTATCAATACTCCTTGACGTTGGTATGGAACGTTTTTGTAAAATGTTAGTTACATATTCCCGGAATGACATCATTAAAAGAAAAAGCGTCTACAAGTACATACCGATTTATATTTGGTAAAACTTATTGTTTGGACAAATATTTTAATTAAATGTTTTACGGTCGTACATCTAGCATTGTTTTTAAATCTTATTCACATATTCTCATTATTATATGTAAAATTGTTGTTTCAATGTATTTACCCTCTTTATACAATTGTCTAAATGCAAATAGAGAAAAGGAGTTTGAAGTCCAAATCGAGATTTTTTAGCTGATGTCGTTAAGATGAGTTCCAAGAAGTAGCAAGCGTCTCGACATTTAAACTTTAACACCCGGTTTTTTAACACCACAGTAGGGATTTGGGCTTAAAAAGACACACTTATCCGTTATCGGAACCATTCTGCCAAAGCGACAGTTTAAAAGCCTTAATAAATAATGTATGTGTTGTTCTTACTTTGGAAGAAAAAGAAATATATCGCATGTCACAAACTAGGGAAAGCATGGATGTTTTTTTTTTGATGACGTCATTATAATTAATGCTTTGTTGATTTTTTTGTTGGCGTCATAACGTAACTGACTATTGTGTTGTATTTATTCTCTAATTCCAGGCGATGTTATTTCAGTTTATCCGTTGATCGAGTCATAACAACTAGTGTCCAACTTTACTGTCTATTTTCCAAGCTAAATTTAGACATTAAAAAATTTATTAACTTTTTTACGTAAAAAATTTATATATATATATATTCCGGGAATATATATATCAAATCATGATCAATTCGACTTCATGTTAATCAACTATAGAAATTGTTCGACCAAAAACAACAAAAAAAAAAAAAAAAAATAAAATAAATAAATTTATATATATATATATATATATATATATAGAGAGAGAGAGAGAGAGAGAGAGAGAGAGAGAGAGAGAGAGAGAGAGAGAGATCAGAAATATATTTACCTTTTTTTAACATTGTTGTTTAAAAATTATAAATGCATAAAACTTTGTTTCAAAAGAGATATATCTCTGAGTTTAAGCATTAACTCGAGGGCCCGCTCAATTTTGTAAACCTAACAATTTTTATCGCATGTCGAGCGTACGTCCGAAGACCGGAACTTTACAATCACGAGAGCTTGTCAAGGTTGGAAGCTTTATCATCTCAATTGACACGTCCTAAGTGAGGAGCTTTATATCACTAGCATCTGGTTATTAAGTCGAGAATTTTTTTATCTTTGAGCACTCTTCCATTGAAGACGGAATTTTTTTGTATCTCTGGTCCCTTTCCACTAAAATTAGGGAACTTCATCATCTTAACTGCCCCTTTAGTAGTCCCAACATGTTTGTCTTTCTTTGCCTGTAAGACTGATGCATTAATTGGCTGATTAAAACTCCCCGAGGGTATCCATAACTCAGTAGGCAGTACTTTGTGCTGTCAGAAAATGTACCATTTAGGAAAATTTTCAGTCGTCTAAAATTTTAGATTTATTTAAAACTAAGGTTTGCTCCCTCATGCAAAGCATTCCTTAGCTAGATATGGATTTATATAATTTTGGAACTTAAGATTCATTATTTTCAACTGTTTGGCTTATATATTTTATGTATCAAACTTTTCGGTCTTAGTGTCACTGATGAGGAATAAATTTCCGAAATGTGCACATCTGGCACATCAAAATTTAACTGGTATATGTATTATATATTTACTCTCATTCATTTTGGTTTATTGGTTGTTTATTGATATTAAAAACTATCTTCTAATCTACAGTAAACAGTTTCATTGTTGTAAACCCAGTTTAATCTCTAAATCGTTAGCGTAAAAGAAAAAAAACAGCGCATAATTACCCGCCATGTTTAAAACAAAACAACAGAATTAAATTGAGAAGTCATCTGATATTCTTTGTAAGTTATGAATGAAAAGTTATTTTGGGAAATTGTCTATGACGCACCTAGAAGTTAAATTTATTCATACCTTTTATATATTTTTTATACTTACTTAATAAAAATTCATGATTATTTTCTCATTTATTTCTATCCTTTATAATGCCTTGATGGTGCCATCAACATTCACTGCTAGTCTTAACAACACAACACTTTTTGATAGAAAAGTTTTCTCATAACCAAACAATCCTCTTTCTTAATTATTCAGATAGAGTCAGAGATGACAATTTGAACGATTTTACCCAATTTATTGAAGATATTGACATTTTTCTTCCATTTGTCTAATTTTGTATAAAGGCTAACATCGTGAAATTTGAACATTTCTATCTGTATTTAATGAAATATCATTCAATGTGGCTTTTGTCTTTGTAAATGTGAAACCTTTCTGAAACCTGACATTTATATTGTACGTGATTGACCATCAGTGTGTGATATTGCACCAATATTATTATACATTATTGCACATTTATATGTGATATTAGACCAGTATTATTGTACATTATTGTACATCTATATGTGATATTGGACCAGTATTATTGTACTTGATTGTACATATTTATGTGAAATAGGACCAGTATTATTGTACATGATTGAACATCAGTATGTGTTTGTACGTGCTTCTGTGCAATATGATATTTATCGCAAACCACGTGATGCAATCTAAGCCAATATGATTTAATAATAATGTACGTTATTGAACATCTGTATGTGATATTGGACCAGAATATTGTACATGATCGTACATTTGTATGTGATAATAGACCAGTATCATTGTACATGATCATACATCTGTATATGATATTGTACCAGTATTATTGTAAGTTATTGAACATCTGTATGTGATTTTTGGACCAGTACATTCATGCACGGTTTTACTGGTCCAATAACACATATAGATGTACGATCATGTACAATAATACTGGTCTTATATCACATACTGATGTTCAATCATGTACAATAATACTGGTCTTATATCACATACTGATGTTCAATCATGTACAATAATACTGGTCCAATATCACATACTGATGTTCAACCATGTACAATAATACTGGTCCAATATGACATACTGATGTTCAATCATGTACAATAATACTGGTCCTATTTCACATAAATATGTACAATCAAGTACAATAATACTGGTCCAATATCACATATAGATGTGCAATAATGTACAATAATACTGGTCTAATATCACATATAAATGTGCAATAATGTATATTATTATTAAATCATATTATTTAAACATTCCCATTGGCTTAGATTGCATCACGTGGTTTGCGATAAATATCATATTGCACAGAAGCACGTACAAACACATCATATTAACTTGGAGCACGTGCCCGGGTTCTTCCGTGATCGTTTTCTGCTCCGCGTTGTATTCATAGTTTTCAAATGGCGTTTTATAAGGTAATAATAAATTTACATCTTATTGTTGATATAAGAATGTTTTATCTTTATTTTTGAAGGTGAAACAACACATTTATGGTTGGATTTATTAATAAAGCCATTGTAGCATGGTGATTTCGGTCGATATGTGTTTTATCTACTGATTTTCTTCAGTCGATAAAACACATATCGACCGAAATCACCATGCTATAATTGTATAATAATATTGATCAAGTATCGTATACAGATGTATGATCTTGAATGATACTGGTTTATTATCACATACAGATGTACGATCATGTACAATAACACTTGTCCAATATTATATACATATGACAATCATGTACAATAACACTTGTCCATTATCACATACAGATGTACGATCATGTACAATAACACTTGTCCAATATTACATACAGATGACAATCATGTACAAAAACACTTGTCCAATATCAAATACAGATGACAATCATGTACAATAACACTTGTCCAATATCACATACTGATGACAATCATGTACAATAACACTTGTCCAATAATACATACAGATGGCAATCATGTACAATAACACTTGTCCGATATTACATACAGATGACAATTATGTACAATAACACTTGTCCAATATTACATACAGATGACAATCATGTACCTCAACACTTGTCGAATATTACATACAGATGACAATCATGTACAACAACACTTGTCCAATATTACATATAGATGGAAGTCATGTACAATAACACTTGTCCAATATTACATACTGATGACAATGATGTACAATGACACTTGTCCATTATCACATACAGTTGGCAATCATGTACAATAACACTTGTCCAATATTACATACAGATGACAATCATGTACAATAACACTTGTCCAATATTACAAACAGATGGCAATCATGTAAAATAACACTTGTTCAATATCACATACAGATGACAATCATGTACAATAACACTTGTCCAATATCACATACAGATGACAATCATGTACAATAACACTTGTCCAATATTACATACAGATGACAATCATGTACAATAACACTTGTCCAATATTACATACAGATGACAATCATGTACAATAACACTTGTCATCAATATTACATACAGATGACAATCATGTACATTAATACTGTCCAATATTACATACAGATGACAATCATGTACAATAACACTTGTCCAATATTACATACAGATGACAATCATGTACATTAACACTTGTCCAATATTACATACAGATGGCAATCATGTACAATAACACTTGTCCAATATTGCATACAGATGACAATCATGTACAATAACACTTGTCCAATATTGCATACAGATGACAATCATGTACATTAACACTTGTCCAATATTACATACAGATGACAATCATGTACAATAACACTTGTCCAATATTACATACAGATGGAAGTCATGTACAGTAACACTCGTCCAATATTACAAACAGATTACAATCATGTACAATAACACTTGTCGAATATTTCATACTGATGACAATCATGTACAATAACACTCGTCCAATACCACATACAGATGTACGATCATCAGTAATGCTGATCCAATATCACATACAGATGGCAATCATGTACAATAGCACTTGTCCAATATTATATACTGATGACAATCATGTACAATAACACTTGTCCAATAATACATACAGATGTACGATCATCAGTAATGCTGATCCAATATTACATTAATATGTAGAATCAAGTACAGAATTAAAAGTCCAACATCATTTACACATGAACATTAACATGTATGATTATAATGGTCCATTATCAGATACAGATGTACACTCATGTACAATAATACTGGTCCAATATCACATATAGATGTACAATCATGTACAATAATATTGGTCCAATATCACATTCTGATGTACAATCATGTACAATAATACTGGTCCAATATCATATGCAGTTGTATTATAATCATGTACAATAATACTGGTCATATATCACATATACTGATGTACGTTTATGTACAATAATACTGGTCCAATATCATATGCAGTTGTATTATAATCATGTACAATAATACTGGTTCAAAATCACATACAGATGTACGATCAAGTACAATAATACTGGTCCAAAATCACATACAGATGTGATCATATCAATGTGATATTGGATCAGTATTACTGTTGATCTGTGTGTGGTATCGGACCATTATTATCGTACATGTTTCTGTATTTGTACTTCAAATTGTATTACTGTACATAAATATACATTTCTATGTGCAATTAGACCACCATCGTTGTACATGATTGTACATTTACACGAAAAATTGTACCAGTTTTAGTGCATAAACTGCTTCAATTTGTACATTTTTATTACCAAAAAAATTATGGTGCACAAAGATGTGTGTGAGATCAAATTATGAAATCTTATGTTACTGTCATAATATGTCATCAAATTTACCTTTTTATCTGTAAGAAGCAGGTTTTTATTTATCATGTGTACTTATGAAGGAGAGAGAATGTGAGAGTGAAACGACACGTCAACTTTGTTTAAGATATAATATGACAAGACACCTAATGAATCTAGTCCATAAGTGTGTCAGCATATTTCGTTATCAATCATTCCCCGTATGTTAAAGTGTTTAACGACGTCTAATTACCGCCCACTACTTTATCGGATTAATTATGCAAATTATACGTCAACAACCAGGCCCGGAATGTCATCACGACTCTTTTCATCATATTTACAAGGGATTTTCTTTAAAAATTTCTTTCGTAAGATATCAATTTCATCAGATTCAACTTTTGTAAGGATTTAAAAACGGAAAAGTCAAATTTCCACGATTATATTATTATAATTAAACTTTTAATTTTGTGGAATAGTTTTATAAAAGCTTTCGTTTATAGATTTTTTAGAAATACAATGTATTTTGTTTTAGCAACTAATATTGAAATCCGACAAGAAAAAATCTTCATAGAAGAAAGTATGTTTTTTTCTCTGATTCAGTATTCTTTATCTTTCGCGTAGATATAACTAAAAGAATCCTTTAACATTACTGCAAAAGAATTTTGATATTTTGGCATATTATGCACTGACCACGATAAGTTCAGAACATTTATAACTAATTATAAATCAATACATAATTAAAAAGGTATCATTACTGTGATAACGTCTCACAGAAATACAGCATTATTTTGATCTAGCGATGTATAGACATATTGTAATAACTTCTCACAAATGTATAGACTTATTTTTATCTAGCGATGTATAGACATATTGTGATAACTTCTTACAAATGTATAGACTTATTTTTATCTGACGATGTATAGACATATTGTAATAACTTCTTACAAATGTATAGACTTATTTTTATCTAGCGATGTATAGACATATTGTGATAACTTCTTACAAATGTATAGACTTATTTTTATCTAGCGATGTATAGACATATTGTGATAACTTCTTACAAATGTATAGACTTATTTTTATCTGACGATGTATAGACATATTGTAATAACTTCTTACAAATGTATAGACTTATTTTTATCTGGCGATGTATAGACATATTGTGATAACGTCTTACAAATGTATAGACTTATTTTTATCTAGCGATGTATAGACATATTGTGATAACTTCTTACAAATGTATAGACTTATTTTTATCTGGCGATGTATAGACATATTGTAATAACTTCTTACAAATGTATAGACTTATTTTTATCTGGCGATGTATAGACATATTGTGATAACTTCTTACAAATATATAGACTTATTTTTATCTGGCGATGTATAGACATATTGTAATAACTTCTTACAAATGTATAGACTTATTTTTATCTGGCGATGTATAGACATATTGTAATAACTTCTTACAAATGTATAGACTTATTTTTATCTAGCGATGTATAGACATATTGTGATAACTTCTTACAAATGTATAGACTTATTTTTATCTGGCGATGTATAGACATATTGTGATAACTTCTTACAAATGTATAGACTTATTTTTATCTAGCGATGTATAGACATATTGTGATAACTTCTTACAAATGTATAGACTTATTTTTATCGGGCGATGTATAGACATATTGTGATAACTTCTTACAAATGTATAGACTTATTTTTATCTGGCGATGTATAGACATATTGTGATAACTTCTTACAAATGTATAGACTTATTTTTATCTGGCGATGTATAGACATATTGTGATAACGTCTTACAAATGTATAGACTTATTTTTATCTAGCGATGTATAGACATATTGTGATAACTTCTTACAAATGTATAGACTTATTTTTATCTGGCGATGTATAGACACATTGTAATAACTTCTTACAAATGTATAGACTTATTTTTATCTAGCGATGTATAGACATATTGTGATAACGTCTTACAAATGTATAGACTTATTTTTATCTGGCGATGTATAGACATATTGTGATAACGTCTTACAAATGTATAGACTTATTTTTATCTAGCGATGTATAGACATATTGTGATAACGTCTTACAAATGTATAGACTTATTTTTATCTAGCGATGTATAGACATATTGTGATAACTTCTTACAAATGTATAGACTTATTTTTATCTGGCGATGTATAGACATATTGTGATAACTTCTTACAAATGTATAGACTTATTTTTATCTGGCGATGTATAGACAGATTGTGATAACTTCTTACAAATGTATAGACTTATTTTTATCTGACGATGTATAGACACATTGTAATAACTTCTTACAAATGTATAGACTTATTTTTATCTAGCGATGTATAGACATATTGTGATAACTTCTTACAAATGTATAGACTTATTTTTATCTGGCGATGTATAGACATATTGTGATAACGTCTTACAAATGTATAGACTTATTTTTATCTAGCGATGTATAGACATATTGTGATAACGTCTTACAAATGTATAGACTTATTTTTATCTGGCGATGTATAGACATATTGTGATAACTTCTTACAAATGTATAGACTTATTTTTATCTGGCGATGTATAGACATATTGTGATAACTTCTTACAAATGTATAGACTTATTTTTATCTGGCGATGTATAGACATATTGTGATAACGTCTTACAAATGTATAGACTTATTTTTATCTAGCGATGTATAGACAGATTGTGATAACTTCTTACAAATGTATAGACTTATTTTTATCTGGCGATGTATAGACACATTGTAATAACTTCTAACAAATGTATAGACTTATTTTTATCTAGCGATGTATAGACATATTGTAATAACTTCTAACAAATGTATAGACTTATTTTTATCTAGCGATGTATAGACACATTGTAATAACTTCTAACAAATGTATAGACTTATTTTTATCTGACGATGTATAGACATATTGTGATAACTTCTTACAAATGTATAGACTTATTTTTATCTGGCGATGTATAGACATATTGTGATAACTTCTTACAAATGTATAGACTTATTTTTATCTGGCGATGTATAGACATATTGTGATAACGTCTTACAAATGTATAGACTTATTTTTATCTGGCGATGTATAGACATATTGTGATAACTTCTTACAAATGTATAGACTTATTTTTATCTAGCGATGTATAGACATATTGTAATAACTTCTAACAAATGTATAGACTTATTTTTATCTGACGATGTATAGACACATTGTAATAACTTCTAACAAATGTATAGACTTATTTTTATCTGGCGATGTATAGACACATTGTAATAACTTCTAACAAATGTATAGACTTATTTTTATCTAGCGATGTATAGACATATTGTGATAACTTCTTACAAATGTATAGACTTATTTTTATCTAGCGATGTATAGACATATTGTGATAACTTCTTACAAATGTATAGACTTATTTTTATCTGGCGATGTATAGACATATTGTGATAACTTCTTACAAATGTATAGACTTATTTTTATCTGGCGATGTATAGACACATTGTGATAACTTCTTACAAATGTATAAACTTATTTTTATCTGGCGATGTATAGACATATTGTGATAACTTCTCACAAATGTATAGACTTATTTTTATCTGACGATGTATAGACATATTGTAATAACTTCTTACAAATGTATAGACTTATTTTTATCTAGCGATGTATAGACATATTGTGATAACTTCTTACAAATGTATAGACTTATTTTTATCTGACGATGTATAGACATATTGTGATAACTTCTTACAAATGTATAGACTTATTTTTATCTGGCGATGTATAGACATATTGTGATAACTTCTTACAAATGTATAGACTTATTTTTATCTGACGATGTATAGACATATTGTGATAACTTCTTACAAATGTATAGACTTATTTTTATCTGGCGATGTATAGACACATTGTGATAACTTCTTACAAATGTATAGACTTATTTTTATCTGGCGATGTATAGACACATTGTGATAACTTCTTACAAATGTATAGACTTATTTTTATCTGGCGATGTATAGACACATTGTGATAACTTCTTACAAATGTATAGACTTATTTTTATCTGACGATGTATAGACATATTGTGATAACTTCTTACAAATGTATAGACTTATTTTTATCTGGCGATGTATAGACATATTGTGATAACTTCTTACAAATGTATAGACTTATTTTTATCTGACGATGTATAGACATATTGTAATAACTTCTTACAAATGTATAGACTTATTTTTATCTGACGATGTATAGACATATTGTGATAACTTCTTACAAATATATAGACTTATTTTTATCTGGCGATGTATAGACATATTGTGATAACTTCTTACAAATGTATAGACTTATTTTTATCTGACGATGTATAGACATATTGTGATAACTTCTTACAAATGTATAGACTTATTTTTATCTGGCGATGTATAGACATATTGTGATAACTTCTTACAAATGTATAGACTTATTTTTATCTGGCGATGTATAGACATATTGTGATAACTTCTTACAAATGTATAGACTTATTTTTATCTGGCGATGTATAGACATATTGTGATAACTTCTTACAAATGTATAGACTTATTTTTATCTGGCGATGTATAGACATATTGTGATAACTTCTTACAAATGTATAGACTTATTTTTATCTGACGATGTATAGACACATTGTAATAACTTCTTACAAATGTATAGACTTATTTTTATCTGACGATGTATAGACATATTGTGATAACTTCTTACAAATGTATAGACTTATTTTTATCTGGCGATGTATAGACATATTGTGATAACTTCTTACAAATGTATAGACTTATTTTTATCTGGCGATGTATAGACATATTGTGATAACTTCTTACAAATGTATAGACTTATTTTTATCTGGCGATGTATAGACATATTGTGATAACTTCTTACAAATGTATAGACTTATTTTTATCTGGCGATGTATAGACATATTGTGATAACTTCTTACAAATGTATAGACTTATTTTTATCGGGCGATGTATAGACATATTGTGATAACTTCTCACAAATGTATAGACTTATTTTTATCTGGCGATGTATAGACATATTGTGATAACTTCTTACAAATGTATAGACTTATTTTTATCTGGCGATGTATAGACATATTGTGATAACTTCTTACAAATGTATAGACTTATTTTTATCGGGCGATGTATAGACATATTGTGATAACTTCTCACAAATGTATAGACTTATTTCAAATGAGTTTATTTGTAACATTACAACCTCTTTAATCAATCAATGGTCTTTTTATTAAGAAGATAATAATCCAAAACTTTCTGTCTTTTTTTCGATGGCAATAGTACTTATTAAAGGAAGTACACCAAGACTGCTAATCCCATCAAATGTTACAACAAAGGACTTTTTAAACCATAGGTTTCATCACCAACCATTAAGCACCTGACTTAGTAAAATCCATGAGCTCTTGACTCAATCAAACCTCTGAATGATTGCATAATCCAACGTGTGCCTACTTGGCCGATTATCTAAGCTGGAGAAAGAATCTGTCTGGTTGGAGAAAACTTATTTATTTAACTGTGACTTTTACATGACAATCACTTTTATCCGTTCAAAACATTCTTAATTCTGGAATACATGTCCAAAATTAGTAACAAAATGTTTATATACATGTAGTTTGCAGCAGAAAAAAATGTACTTGAAAATTCGTCCATTAACAAAATGTATTACATGTACATGCATATAGTGTATATAGTTTGTAACAGAAAAAATGTACTTAAAAATGGTAAATAAATAAATAAATGGTATTATAATTGTTGTTTTGATTTGATGACTATTGCATACAGTCACAACAATGGCGTCCCCTGTAAGTGGATAGCATGAGACGTTAACTTGTCGAAGTTCTTTTCACTTTGATCTGAGTAAATGGTGCTAAATTACAAACAGTTCAACTTGCCTCAAACATTTTTGTATGTTATTCTTGAGGAATAATAGTAATAATGTTATATGTTTATGGAACGCCATTGCTGTCTTTTATGGTACAAACATGGCATATGAATTTATTTTATCATGATATTATTTGCTTTCACTGTTTTATGTTTTGGTTTTACCTATATACATTTTAGTTTTATCATTGTATGACATGGTTTTATTATTATATTATTTGGTCTAATCATTATAAGATTTAAGTTTTCCCATTATATACATTGTATTTTTACTACATCGTGAGATGATTTGGTTTCATCATTATATGATATGGTTTTATAATTATTTGATATGGTTTTATAATTATATGATTTGGTTTTACCATTAATATTATTTACTTTCGTCATTATAAATCAGCATTCGTCATTATAAGGACATATTTCATCATTATATTATTTCGTCATTATTTCATAAGCAAACACTATAATCATATTTTTGCAAAACATTACATGGTGGCTGCGAGTATGGCCAATGGTAAAACCAAAATATATAACGATGAAAGGATAAATCATCTTGATAAAATGAATTCATATGCTATTTTTATATCATAAAAGACAGCTATGGCGTTCAAAATAGTTGTTATATTTCCTATAAGAGTATAAAGATGGCTTTTATATTGTGAAACTGTAGACAAAGTAGATTGCAGTATTAAACTACTCCTAACTTCAATGCTGCCGACTGCTTTCATTGTCATACTAAATAGTAAGCTTTTTATTTTATTTATTTATTTATTTATTTTATTTTATTTTATTTTTTTTTTTTTGAGGTCTATATGTCATCATTATTGTGTTTTTGGCTTTTGATTTGGTACTTTTTTCCCGTGGCAACACTTCGAGACGATAGAGTGGAGTGGAGTAATGGTGTTTTTCGCCCCACTCAAGATTCTTTCACTTATTTCGAGGCGGTCAGTTCAAGACCATAGACACATCCAAAACAACAACAACAACAACAACAACAACAATTATTATTATAATAATTATTATTATTATTGTTATTATTATCATCATCATCATTATCATTATTATTTTTATTATTATTAGAAGGTAAATTTAAATCATTGATAATAACACAAGCATGATAAATAGTTATGTCCTGTATTTTATAATTGTTGTTTAAACAACCAACAAAAGGCATTTGTTACAATAAAGCAATCCCTCGATAGTGCTCAGCACTTAGAAATATTTTGTTTCGTTAGTAAAATCTACAATTTATAAAATCTCTAATGGTTTAAAATGCTTTCACTTGAAGTAATACCAATTGAGTATTTTGTTGACCACCTAATTGGTCATTTTAATGGCAACAACAGATTAATCGAGTTTTAAGTCTACATGGGGCCTTGCAGCCATTGTGCAGACTGTTTAATTTATACTTTTTAGTGAATTTATGTAGTAAGTCGTTATACTCTGTCATAAACGAAGCACCGCGTCAGAGCAGGAAAGTGCATCGGGAGAGGGGGCGCCAAGCTATAAGTGAAGTACCCCGGGATAAGAGCCAGGGTATAGTTAAACCAAGCGCGGGAGCACGCCAAGAGAAGAATTTTTAAATTTTGATAAAAGTTTTAAGGGGTGGGGTTATTTAAAGCCTGTTTCCGAATAGGGGTCTTAATAAAGGGGGTCATTTTAATGATTAAAATCGAGTCCAATTTATTATAAAAGATTGTAATTGAGTTGTCATGTGCTGATTTTGAATTTTTATTAAAATAATGCATTCAAAATCAGCACATAACTGCTGATTTTGAATGCATTATTTTAATAGAAATATCAAAATCAGCATAATTATGATACAGTAGATAGGACAAGGGAGGTTACTCGAACAAATAATCGAAACGCAAACTTCTATTTCGTTAGGACGATGTTAATAGACGACTAGATGTTTCGGACTTGCATGGCAGTCTTGTTGCGATGGCTCGATAGACGTGTGTATTGTAGCTCGATAACCGTGCGTAATGTTGCTTGATAACCGTGCGTATTGTAGCTTAATAGCCTTGTGTATTTTAGCTTGATAGCCTTGTGTATTGTAGCTTGATAGCCGTGCGTATTGTTGCTTGATAACCTTGCGTATTGTAGCTTAATAGCCTTGTGTATTTTAGCTTGATAGCCTTGTGTATTGTAGCTTGATAGTCGTGCGTATTGTTGCTTGATAGCCGTGCGTATTGTAGCTTAATAGCTTTGTGTATTTTAGCTTGATAGCCTTGTGTATTGTAGCTTGATAGCCGTGTGTATTGTTGCTTGATAGCCGTGTAGATTGTAGCTTGATAGCCGTATTTATTGTAGCCCGATAGCCGTGTTTATTGTAGCTTGATAACCGTGTATATTGTAGCTTGATAGCCGTGGTTTTTAGCCCAGAAAAATTTTCGGTTTATTTTGGTTTAATATATAAGGGGTTGTTAAATTATGTGGCAATAATATGCAATATGTATAATATAAATGTTAGTTTGTTATAAATGACATAGCTTAGCGCGTTAGCGCGTTATGATTGGTTTGCTTGGCAAAGCTATGGAATTTATAATCCAATAACTGTCATAGCCATGCTGTTCAATGGTTATACATTGTATTTACATTATAATAATTATTAATAAATATTTTTGAATTTTTGTCACATTAATTCGAATTTTCCCGCCTTCAACGAGAAGCGGGGTCAATTATTGGAACAGCGTAACAATGTAAACATAATATAGTACAACATGAAAAAAACACGGAACTCGCAAAAATTATGAAATATTTTATTAACCATCACATTGTTTTGCACATTTTATATAAAACATCAATTTAGTCACTTTCATAGCAATTTTACGAAACTATTTTAAAAAAATGAATTTCCTAAGGCGGATGACGATCAAGTGAACAGTCTCGAAGATTGACACGAAAATGATGTTTCACTCTCGCTGTCATTTTTGGAAATTTAAAAGTGCAGTGCGAGAAATTGGAATCTACGAAGAAACCAGGAGTGAATTAATTCGATGATGGAAATGTAATCTGCTTTTGAAAGTCATAGTTTTTGTCATTATTATTCGTAGAACTTGTGGAACTGACCACGTGATGCGACCCAGATTGTGACCCATTTAGGCGCGGTTCAACATCTGATTCAGTGTTTTAATTCTTTGCAGGATGAGTTAATTCTGACAATGAGTTACTATGACGTTTTTTTCTGTTGTGTTGAGACAGTTCTGTTGTAAGATTGGGAGAAGCTTCTCATTTATGGTTCGACATAAACATTATGTGCCGAGCTTCGTACCCCAGGTCATTGAGATGCTGAATGGCCGTCATCCGCAAACAGCGAGGAGTGTATTTAGTTTCAACTTTTGCAGCATGACATATGTCGGATAAAAACGGGCAAATGTGCGTTTTAAAAGTGGTTTGAACATAAGCCATATATCAGACTCTTCAGGGCCAGCCATGGCATTTTATTATATTGATTTAACAAACTTTTGGATTTTTGTCAGTTTTATCGAAGCACTGAAAACAGCGGTTTAACATTTTTACAGGACATTCGACCGTCTCAGTTGCACATATATTCTTTTTTAACATCTGCTATTTTCATCTGTATGAGATATTTCCCCTCTGAAAATTTTTTGGTTGTATTTCATGTTTTTAAGTTACATATTCTCCAGGCTCGTCAATATGAAACTCAATTATGACTGTGGTTTTAACTGGTGGCGAAATTCCATAGCTCGGGAAATAAAATTTATAGAACAGATGGTACCATACACACTTTTTCAGTATTATGGGAGAAATTAGGGTACTTTTTAGATGATTTGAAATTTTCCGTTGTGTATTTAATTCAATGTATATTTTAAAATTAATAAATATTTTTTTCTCAGGCTGTGTTGTTGTTTTGTTAGGAAACTTCTTTAAAAAGTAGTCCAGAGAGTGAAATATTCATACGCATAGTGTAATGATCATGTGATCAATGTCAGTTATTGTACCGTATTTGCCACATGTCTCAAACATGTTTATATAGTAAAGTTGCAAAACAAATGTAAATATATATTTATAAACATTGTAAATTTTGTATAATTATTGTTTATTTGTAAATTTATAATAAAGCCGCCTGAACAATATAACGCATACCAGGCTACATGTATAGCACATACCAGGATACATGTAAAGCGCATACCAGGCTACATGTATAGCGCATACCAGGCTACATGTATAGCACATACCAGGCTACATGTATAGCGCATACCAGGCTACATGTATAGCACATACCAGGCTACATGTATAGCGTATACCAGGCTACATGTTTAGCGCATACCAGGCTACATGTATAGCGCATACCAGGCTACATGTATAGCACATACCAGGCTACATGTATAGCGCATACCAGGCTACATGTATAGCACATACCAGGATACATGTATAGCGCATACCAGGCTACATGTATAGCACATACCAGGCTACATGTATAGCGCATACCAGGCTACATGTATAGCGCATACCAGGCTACATGTATAGCGCATACCAGGCTACATGTATAGCGCATACCAGGCTACATGTATAGCGCATACCAGGCTACATGTATAGCGCATACCAGGCTACATGTATAGCGCATACCAGGCTACATGTATAGCGTCATACCAGGCTACATGTATAGCGCATACCAGACTACATGTATAGCGCATACCAGGCTACATGTATAGCGCATACCAGGCTACATGTATAGTGCATACCAGGCTACATGTATAGCACATACCAGGCTACATGTATAGAGCATACCAGGCTACATGTATAGCGCATACCAGGCTACATGTATAGAACATACCAGGCTACATGTATAGCGCATATCAGGCTACATGCATAGCACATACCAGGCTACATGTATAGCGCATACCAGGCTACATGTATAGCACATACCAGGCTATATGCAATATATGTCCTTTGGTTTTATGTGTTATAGTAGTGTAAAGTAGACGATAATACGACACTAAATCTGTGTATTGTAAGGACAACATTTATTTAAACTTACAATTTAAAGATACGAAAAAAGAGTGCATTCCACTTAACAGACATAACTTGATCAGAGCAAAAAAAAATAATAATAATAATAATAAATAAAAAATTAAATGAATTTAAAAAATCAGACGTGTTATAACGATAAAAAACTGTTCACTTTAAACCCGTGAACACTTATGAGATTCTAACCAATAACGTTCTAATAAACCTTTATGTCAAAACAAACATTTTTCGCTATATTACAAAAACGGCTGAAATAAATTTATTTATTTAAGTAACATACGATTGATATTTTCTTATTGAATCGTTATTGTCTCGGGCTTATGTAAAACTGTTTATATAATCGCGTCTTAATTTATTTAAAAACTTCGTTTTTATATACGAGTAACAGGAAAGGGAAAATGCATCGGCCTTTTCAATACTAGCGGGACGCTCTACCGACTGAGCTACCCGGTCACCTATATAAGGCCTCGTCCATACTGTCATGTGCTACTTTTGATTTTTATGGAATAATAAATTTAAAAGAAGCACTTGCTAATACTATTAAAAATTCAAGTTTGATCGACAATAATTATCTCTAGCATCCATTACTTCTATTGAATGGAGAATGGATTAATGGAGTTTTACGCCCCAGCCAAGATTTTTTCACTTATTTCGAGGCGGTCAGTTCTGGGATGGTGGAGGAAACCGGAGTGCCCGGAGAAAACTAACGACCTTCGGCAAGCAAACTGACAATTTTCTCACACTAGGATCCGGGGGCCTCGGTGGCCGAGTGGTCTAAAGCCCGCGCTTACGGATCACAGTGCCTCTCATCGCCCTGGTTCGAATCCCACTCGGGACAGATCCTAGTGTGAGAAAGTTTGTCAGTTCGCTTGCCGAAGATCCGGTGGTTTCCTCCACCATTCCATAACTGACCGTCTCGAAATAAGTGAAAGATTCTTGACTGGGGCGTAAAACACCATTACTTCACTCCACTCACACTAGGATCTGTTGCGATTGAGATTCGAACGCAGACGGCGAGGGGCGCTGTAATTCCTAAGCGAGCGCTTTAGATCACTCGGCCACCGAGCCCCCTAGTCCTGTTGAAGGTGTAAAATTCACGTTTTATTTGTTTGAAACATTTAGTTAGTGGTACGTTTGCGACTTACAATTTTTGTACATATGTCGTCGGCGAAAATACGTATCGTCACATGCGTAGTAGCTGGGTTATTGTTCAATCAACAATCAGTATATTTTAATCAGTTTGCGGTACTATCTTTTTTAGGGCAGGGTTTTTCATCTCTATACAACAATCTTAGAATAACCTTCGTGAAGCAGTCTAAGTGTGTATTATAATCTGCCGTGTACCAGATCGTGTTCTGGAAAGGTGTTAGATCACCAAGTCAGTATGCCACAGACAAGAATATCACTCCAAGTGTTAATTATTACTGGCACCGGGTGTACCAGTCGCCGGATACTCTGTCCCCCTAATACCATGCGTCAGTCGAGGAAGAAATACCCGAAATGTATGAACAGGACCGTGGTTTCGATCCCACGACCTCTCCCTTTCGGAGGCGTACGCTCTAATACTGAGCTATAGAGGAGATTATGATTAAGAATAATTAATCAGATATAGTCATAAACAATGGATTAACTTTAATTAAGAAATACTTAATAAAACTGTGTTATTGTCAGTCCATTAATTCTAGAAAAAAATGTACAGGCCATAATTTGACAGGAAAGGCCAGACTTTATTGAAACAGTGTGAATTGTCCTTATATTTTACAATCACAACTTACATTTATAACTTTGGATTAACATTGTCATACGAGCTTTTCCTGTGTTTTATGATTACCTCAAGGTTTGGCACTACATGTAATTATTTAGGGCTTCCTCGCCCTAGCTATATTTTTTATGGTGATTAGGATCTTATTCTGCTGTAAAATCATTCCTTGCCAGTTGTTTTTTACACACATATTACCCCCTCTCTTAATAAATTCCAGTCTCAAGTTTCGTAACTCTGGCCTTTAGCTTTACTTGCTTTAAACCTAAACTTTTTTTAAAGAACCCTCTTATCAAAAGTTCGGATTTCAAGGCCTTCCAGCTCCTTTTACGTTTTAAATCCATAATACCTTTAAGTTGATACCTTTCTCAATATCAAAAACAACAAAGTATAAGTATAAAGCTGAAAAAGATATATACAATGGCAAAGCAAAGGAACATCGTTAAATTTTTTGTACTATAACTAGTTGTGAAAATAGCTGCTAGTAGAGGACAATTACAAAGGGAGGTAATGCATCAAAGAGCTGTATAATTACCCCCCCCCACCCCCACCCCTTGACTGTTGCAAAAGTTTTAAGTTTATAAAAATTGTTTTTACACGACATTTAGGAGTTGGTAAATTTTAAGTTTAATTTAAAATTGTAAATTTTTGTATATTTTTTAAAGATGGGGACGAGTGTAATAAAATAAGTTCTTACATTCAATGCCGAGGTATTACGCCGGTGCATTACGCCAGTGTATCACGCCTGTGTGTCACTCCTGTGTAATACGCCAGTGTATTGCGCCAAGGTATCACGCTAGTGTATTACGCCGGTGTATCACGCCATGATTTTACGCCAGTGTATTACGCCAGTTTATCTTACAATTAAAACGTATTTTTATTAAATTTCAATTTTTCTGAGTTTATCACGCCAGGGTAAGGATTATGTACTAAGTGTCTAGTGATTTCGATGTTTATATTTACTGATTATTCTATACCAGTAAACAATTACATTTTGTAATATTCAGTAACCCAAGAAAAGAGTAAAATTTAATTACCCATGATCAATTGTAAAATAAATGTACTTTGTACTATGATACTCCCGTGATTCCGCGAGTCAACGTTCCGTTTATAGAGAAAGTGACCCGTTCCTTTATAACATTATGGTATTAAGCTGTTATAACTATTTTTTATTTTTTCTTCCATGTTATAACAGGTCTAATACTCAGTGTACCAATGGTTATTATAAAGGAGACGATTCCTACCACACTTATTGTCTGATAGAAGATGAAAGTTTGGACTACGAGCCGCAAATCAGATTTGTACCAGTCAAATACTCTAAGATGTGCCAGTGTATGAAAATTGGGTCCTAATTCTTGTTGATTTTTAGAACTTTCAAATCTATGTGTAAGTACTAAAAGATAGGTTAGCTTACACTAATATAGTACCAATTAAATCCTAATGGAATTCTCCATGCAACCACGTAATACCTCATAATTATTTCTGTTGACAACGGAATCACATAACGCGACGATTGCCCGTAATAACGACGTTTTTGGGTAAATTTCTGACGTAAACGTTGTCCATTCCATTCCGAACACGTAACCGTTAAGAGGTATTGATCACATGATACGCTGGTAAGTTCCATTAGACTCTTCAATAATTTTTTTCAAAAAATGTAAACGGAAAAAGTCTTTTAGAACATTTCTGTTAAAAAAATCAAATATTTTTAGGTGAGAGTTGGGTGATTTACAAATATCCTACCTCATCTAGATATAGCATAGGAACGTAAAAATAAAATTATTTAGAAATCTGTAAGTACTGATATCACTACTTCTGAATTAACTAAAAAATTAAAACAACTATTTACAAACACTACGTCATAATTACGTCATTTATGACGTATTAGCTGCTCATTATACCTACCAGCTGGTTTAGCAAACTTGACAATTTGTTTTCAACAAAAATAAAGCATTGAACAGATACTGATATAATACTAGTGTAGATATGTACTTCCATTGTGATCATGATGATGAATTATATAGCTATTGGAACATCCCTATGAACTAATCAGTGATTCTATAAAAGTATAATACTTGCCCGACTGACCGTGAATAGCAACTGTTTTGAACTTTTTCTTATAAAGTGGGTAAAGACGATATTATGAATGTTTTTATAAATTTTATTAAACTTTCATAAACTGAATCATCTTTTTTTTTCAAAGCATATAACGTTTTTATTATAAAAATTTCTCCATATTTTTGTTGTCGTATTATTGCATAATGATTTTAAAACACTGTCGTACAGAATGTTTCTACTAATTTAAATTAAAAAAATGAATCATCCATTTACAATATTTAACCGTGGAACAGATGATCATAAGTCGTTATATGGTAGTCATGATTTGTTCTGTGAATGGAACACAATTGTACCTCACTTTACTTTTTCTGCGAAAATGAGTGTCAAAAAATACTTATTTTGTTTAAATTGTTTGTTTAAAGCAATAGCTGAGAGTTAAAAAACAAAATTTATCGCTATCTACAACTGAGCCCTCAGTTGTGGTGTCCGTCTGTTAAGACTTCTATGCAGTTTCTTAGTGCATGAATAGGACAAAGTTTGGCCAGTATGTCACTACATTTTACAACTGTTTCTCACTCTATATATTAATATCTCCGATGTCCGGACCACTTATTCAAACGTGTCACTACTGCTTATTAACGATAATCGCTTGCTGATCGGCCTATGTTTCATTGTACGTCGAACAAAAGTTATTAAATTGGTTACAACGAAATGAATGTAGGTGTTCGGGAAATTGATAAAAAAAAATGATACAGCACGCATGCACCGGTATACTCATTAATGCCTTATTGCAATTCTAGAGGAGAAGATAATTAAAAACCTCAAACTTTAAATCACATTACGTACAAGTATTCCTGGTCTGACTTGGTCTATGTTGTAATACTTTGCTGTTGATAGCTCTGAGATTGCTATGAAACCATTTGATTGCAAATGCTATTGCTCGGTACAGTGTGCACTATCATACCAAGCCAGTCCATTGCAAATAATAAACGCTTTGAGAGTGGGAGGTTCAACCCTGGCTGGTTTATTAATAAGCTTTAAATATGAGATACTGCCCCCTTGTCTGACACTTGACATTAGGATGACAAATTATCAACTTGTTCACCGACAGGTGCCAGAAAAATGTGAGGGGTGATCGGTTTGCTTGTCTGGGGCATACTAACACGGTGAGCTAGCACGTTAACAAAAAGTCGCCCCGAATGCGCGCTAATACAAAGCAGACTATAATCTATACTTGCACATATACATACATGTACTTGTTCACGGATTAATCCTTATAGATAAATAACCTTAAGGTTGCTTTAGTTGCGAGGAGGTGAGATATTTCTTATGCAACATTAAACGTACCAAAAAGAAAACAATAAAAGGATAAATTCACCGAGACAAAAACAGTTGCAACAATTATGTGTAATGACATACTGTTTGGCTTACAGGCTAACATTACAATGACTTTTCAAGGAAGCTTTATTTCAAAGCTTCCAATAATACTCACAAAGGCGTTTAAAGACAATGCAAACAAATATCGAATGTTCTAGGTGATTTACAAGTATCTTCTGCTAATTTTTGATTTGTTTTAAAAAAGGTGCAATCACTAATATTTATTTTTATTACCGAATAAGAAAGCACATGGCATCATTTAATAAAAAATAAGAACATGAAACAAAGACTATCAGCAAAACTACAAAATATTAAAGGTATTAATGATATTGTAGAGCTAACAAACAAACAACAACTAAACGAAATAAAAAAAAGATAGTTTAACAAAATGTGATTTTGAGTTTAAAAGCGTGATTACGCACAGAAGACACAAACTGAAACTTAATTTGAAAATTAAAGGCCATTTCAGACTAAACTAAAATCAGGAATTTGTTAAACAAAAGAGTAATAAAAAGCGCTTCTCTAATAAGAAGTTTAACAAAATTTGATACAAATAATTTTGAACAATACCTTGGTTTGATTAAGTATTTAATCTCTGTTTGATTTAAAACAACCCCTAATTACCAATTTGCAGAACAAATATAGCGCATAACAATCAAAGTCTGTGGGTAAACTACAGATCGCTGTATATTAAAAAGATATCTATGAATTTGGTGACTATAAATTCAAACGGGAGGTTGTGAATATTTCATATATACTTTCCATTTGTCGTAATAATTCTGTAAATAAGATTAATTTTAGTGACGTGTACAGACTTTTGAAATTTTTGGGCAGAATTTTGAATATTTCTTTTCGTAAAAATTCAAATTTTGCACATGACATTAAAATACTGCTTCATCTCAAAAATTCTCGTCTTCAATTTGTTCTGTAACACACACCACTGGGTATTTACTCCAGTTACGTCCAAAGGTGTGAAATTTATTATTCAAAAGCATGACAAAATATGTTTGTCTGTTTTCTATTGCCGAATTTATATGCATTCCAGTTGCATGAGATGTGTGCTAGTATGTATAATTAAGATTCCATATCGACAGATGGTTTTAAGAAATACAGACAATGTGAATAACGTACCTGAAGGTTTCATAGCAAATTAGTGCAGGCCCTGAATGTAACCGGTATATTAGCCTAGGATCAGAGTTAAAAATTCTTAGAAAGGCCGGTTTGCAAGGATTCGACCGTCTTTGAATTACATTGCAAACATCTATTGTTTCTCGTGTCAATCAAACAGTGATTTTTTTGTATTGAAATAAAACATGTTTGGTTCTGCAATATTAAGTTATTTTTATGTATTTTTATCTCGTTTTATTGCTTTCCGTGTTTAAATGTTCACGGTTCGTGTCCGTGTTTAAATCTAAACGTAGTCCAATACACATAACCCAGTTAAAACATTTACGTTTTATTCGTAATGTTTTCCTCTCTTTTTTTAAGTAGTAACTTAGTAACAACTTGTGTTTCGCATGTCGTGACAAAGTTCTATTAATGGCTTCATTCTAGAAAAAAATGAAACACAAACCGCCATCTTTAAAAAAAATTGTTTTATTTTATTGATTTTCTTTCTAAAATCTATTCTATATATGAATAAAATTTACTATTTAGTTTCAACCATTAAATGAAAAAAGAAAAATTAAGAAAATCAATTATGAAAACCATGTAATTTATGCAAAGATTGTAAACTTAAACAATAACATAAAGATAGTTTCATTTATCATCATGGCAGCAGAGAGCGTGATCTCGGTTTGTTTCCTCAAAAATGTGTGATAATAACAAGATCTCGTTTTAGGGATATCGTTGGCAGACAAAGTTGATCCTTTTTGTGCATTTGGTTGGTCTCCAATTGAAAACCCTGGCTTTCTTGACTTCTACACAATTATACGCATTGTGTTTCGGTGGAGATCGTCTCTTCCAGTCTGTGTATTCTAGAGCAGTGGATTTTCCAGGAAATTTGTAAGAACCAGCTACTTCCATGTCCGTCACACCAATCCAAAAATTCGTAGCACCTGTGGAAAATTTCATTTGGAGGTAGTTAATTATCCGCATCATATGATAAAAAATATTAAAATGCCAAACAGATATGCACATATTTAAGAACTTTCTCCAGCGACCGCCTTTATGATAAGACCATTATCAAAAGTTTTTTTTCTTTATTTTTGAACCAAAAAGAACGTATAAACAATTTCCTATTTTGAAACATGAACATTAGATCATAGCATGCATAGTTTCTTACAAGTAATGACAATAGTAATATATCGAAGAAAGGTATGCAAAAAATGAAAAGAAACATTAAATTTCTATTGTTACATTTATATTATATAATTTGAATTGTACATCGTATTGTTTCTTGTTTAAAATCTACATTAATGATAAATTCATACCTTTACTTGTAGCAAGTTCTTTCACAAAGTCATTTTCTTCTGCAGATGCTATTTCGACAAGTTTTCCATTAATTGACTTGCAAATCACCTAAAATTATGTTTAAAAAATTATTTCTAAATTTAAGATAGCAAATGTGTATTTTATTTACATGCTTTTCCCATGGGATTGTTAATTTTTTTTTTTTTTTTTTTTTTTTTTTTTTTGTTTTTTTTAGCAAACACTTTGAGAAAAATCTCCGTCTAAAACATCTGTAGAATATGCAATTTAGACGATGCATTGCCTCTGAACGCTCTTGACAAACTATCAATTGTATTGATTTTAAATTATTTTAGAAAAAAAATATTCAATGTATGTTGGATTTTAACTGAATCTCATAAATTGAAAAATATAAATCAGTGATCATGATCAAAACCGAATTTTAAAGAATTTTTTGGGCACCATGCTAGCATAAAAATCACTCCTGATGCAACAGATCAGTTACAAAAGATGTAATATTACTAAATGTAAAATTATCTTTAAAAAAGTGTGTTAAAAGCAATTAGCATTTGATGATGTATGTTCGAGGAAATATTGATGAAGATTTAAGTTGATATAATAACCAGTCAATGTTACCGACTTACTTGTGAGCTAGCCCAGCTTAGCTTATCTCTGCTCACATAATAACATTTGCTCTCATGCTTTGTCCATCCTTCTGGACATTCTTTGTTTAATGGTTCTGAAACAAATAAAAAATTTATAGCAACCTCTACAGTACGTTCAAAATGCGTGGTTCATCTGAAAGTTACTTCATTGGTAATTTGGAATAAACAGTGAATTTATTATTTATATCAATATATGATAAGCTCATTACATGTTTGACTCAAATAGCAGTTATTTAAGTTCAATATAATTAAAGTTGTCAATATTAACATGTATATAGTAAAACCAAGTTGTTAGATTTTCCGGGTTTAGTTATTTCTAAGGCAGTTATGATACTCGAAACTAATTAAAATTTAGCAAATACATCGTATAAAAAATATCTTATATAATTGAATTGCCTATATAAGTGACGTACCCTTAAATATTGGTAATGTTTGTGTGTGTTTTCCGAATTTTAAGGATGAATGATGTAGAACTCATATCATTCAAAGAAGATTGATCGTACGTTTCAAAAATTACATTTACAGTTTAAATGTATTTTTTTAACAATAGAGTTTCAACAGACAGACATGGGCACATATGTATTAATCACACATCAATATATCGATCGGGTTTTCCGGACGTTGTCTTTGCATGGTTTGTCGCTAAAGTTCCGTACAACAGCTGCGTATTTTCATCTACGAACTAATCAGTAAATTTTCTGAGTGAAAATTAAATTCATAACATTATTATCTTACCGCTTTTGTGTCTAAACTTTAAGCTTAAAGCGGTATCTAGAGCAGGAGTGAATCTTAAGTACTGCGTTTATTACCGTACCATGATTGTTTACCCGGCGATTGTTGGCTTACCCTGAAGTAATTTATATGTATATGATCGAGTGCCAGTATATATTAATCTTTGTGTTCCATACCTGGTTCTGGGGTTGGTTGTTCAATTGCAACTGGACAGATAAAGCCACAGCAAATTCCTGGCAAAGGTCTTGCACCTGGACATGACGGAACATCACAAAAGACGGTTTTACAATATCTCATTTCTCCATTGTCACACAAACAACGGTAACAAAGATCGTTCTCCCTGGGAGAATACATGTTTCCATTCTGTATTATGGTGTTATTCCAATCCCGACACGTAGAACTACTCTCTTGAACTGCAAAGATTTATGATAAGCTCTACATTTGTGACATACAAACTATCTCGCTTGTTTTACACTGGATGGAAGACATGTCATTGAATCATAAAAACATTAATGTGGCTCTACAAAGTTAACCGTAAACTTAACTTGGCATTTAACCATAAAATACTACTGTGGCAAAATTCAGCAATTGCCTCTCTTTATAATTTAGCGAACAGCTGAAATGTATGGTAACTAATGTTTTCGGATCTGAAAAAATATGGCCAGTAATAACGTGATCGATGTAATTTAATACTCATTTCAGTTTATTAAGGATATTTATAATGGTTTATGTTTTTAAATATGTATTTCATAAGGAAAGAAAGAATTAAGTTTAAAGAATTTTTGTTAACGATTGGTTTAGTTTAAATATAAGTTAAGCAAAAACCAAAAATTAATAATCTCTTACCAGGCTATCAGGTTATCAATAACCCAACTGCTATATATTTATTCAGATACTCAAGTGCACATTAAACGCTATAAATGATGACTCAAAACCGGTGTGTGTGTGTGTGTGTGTGTGTGTGTGTGTGTGTGTGCTGGAGTACCTGGTTCTAATATAGGCCTTCTCTCTACAGGACAAATGAACCCACAGCAGGTTCCTGGTATAGGTCTAGCACCTCGACAAGGCGGTTCATCACAATATACCATTCCACAATACCTCTCATTTCCATTATTACACTCGCAACGAAAACAAGGATCACTCTCTCTTGGAGAAAATCTGTCACCATGTTGTATAATTGTATTGTTCCAGTCACGACACGTATTTTGACTTTCTGCAACTAGAGAAAACAGATAAAACTAGATGTTATACTACGTAGTTTACCAAAGTAATCCAGCATTAATAAATAAAAGTTAAATCAGATTGGAAACGAAACGAAATGTTGTGTAAGTATGTCTGTAAAACTCATTTTTCATAACTTTTTCTTTCTTTGTTTTTTTTTTTTCATACAGTTGCCAATAAATGCAGTGCTTCTACCAAGCAAATAACAGAACATAATCAGTAAAATAAATCAATTCCCAACGTCGATAAGAACATTATATAGATCTAATTAACTGGAGTGGAGATATACTATTTTTCATCGCTGTCAAGAGTCTATGGAGGCGGCTAATTCAGGAGTTTTGTAGAAAAGGGGAAAACTCGGTATAAACATATTTTTGGCAAATAAACTGCCCATTGTTTTTCTCTAGAAGCAGAATTCTATTTTAGGCGTTGATCAGCGCTGAAATCCGCATATTGTCATTGTAAAATTACTAAAAAGCAGATTTAAAAACATGTGCTTAGAAACAACCAACGCAACAAATAACATGAAACAAAACAAGTTAATAATATAACAACCAAAGAAAGACAAGATAAGGAAAGACACATTGGAACCCCTGATTTTGAAATTCCAGATTTCGAACGGAAAATGAAACAAGAGGCCCATGGGGCTTAACGCTCACCTGAGGATATGTCCAAAATTGTTTGCAAAGCACAAAAGACACAGACACTTTACAAGTTTTCTCAAGTTAAGAACTCCAACAAAACTCAATCAGAAATATATCCAGTCACATTTCATTTATAAGAAGCTTATATAATATGCATGAAGTAACTGTAATGCAATGAATAATTTCCAAATCATTAACAAATTTCAGTATACTTATGCAGCTATGTCCTTGACCTTTGAACATATATATGACCTTGAACCATATATGATCACCATGTCAATACCTACAATATTCTACTATATATCCCTATAAAAAAGTTAATAGTTTCAAAGATAAACAGCAATTTAAATCTTCTTTTGCAGCTGTGACCTTGACCTTTAAGTTTATGACCTTGAACCATATAGCAAAATGATCGCCATATCAACTCCTACAATATTCTAATATACATGCCTATACAAAAAGTTAATAGTTTTCAAGATAATTAGCAATTTATGTCTTCTTTTGCATCTGTGACCTTGACCTTTGAACATATGACCTTGAACCATAAAGCAAAAAGATCGCCATATCAATTCCAACAATATTCTTATATACATGCCTATACAAAAATGTAATAGTTTTTAAGATAATTAGTAATTTATGTCTTCTTTTGCATCTGTGACCTTGACCTTTGATCATATGATCTTGAACCATATATTAAAATGATCGTTGTCACAATACCTACAATATTCTCAAATACATGCCTTTACAAAAAGATTATAGTTTTCAAGCTTATGCACAATTATGGTATTTAAAAGCCAAAAATAAAATTTCAGGGGCAACAACTCCTACATGGATTATCATATAGTTACAAAACTTGGTACCTTTATAAATTTTGTCCTGCTGAAGATTTTTGCAATGTTTTGATTTCATATATCTCTTAATATTTGCAAGAAAATTGCCTAAAACTGCATAAATTACAAATAAGGTCATGACCTTGATTTGTGCCCTTGACCCTAATTTAAAGGTCATTCCAAAAAAAAAGTCAAAACTGAAAACCTCATGTCATTATCCGTTCAAATAGTCAAGTTATAACAATTTAAAGCCATTTTACGAAATTTTTTAATTTTAACGCAAAAACGCGTGACCAATTTTTCGACCAAATTTCACAAAATGAACAAACTATAGGCTTAAGATCCTAGAGAAGTTAAATAATTAAATATCACATCAGATTTTTTCTCCCATCATCGCTTTCGGAGAAGAAGATTTTTTAAGATTTTTGCACCCCTAGGTCACCTTGACCTAGTTTTGGTAGCCATGGCAACCCCATGAACAAATCTGAATTGCATCAGTCCATATATACTTCTGACCAAGTATCATTGAAATCTGTCCAGCAGTTTTTGCGGGGAAGTCGAAAATAGGTGTTAACGACGCACGCACACACGCACGCACGCACGCACCACATACACACGCTGCGCCATGCCATAAGCTCACATGACCTTTCGGTCAGGTGAGCTAAAAATGACCAGTAGTCTTTTTAAAGCACTTCCAAAAATATTGTATATTCGTATACTATAACTGAAAAAGCCTAATTTACAACACAATAACCAACAACAAAAAACTTAAAGAACAAAAATAAAAACGATTTTGCAAACAATTCAAGTGTGAAAACAAATTGTAAAACAAATATACATTAAAACTTTTTCCTCCCTGTTTTCACTTGAGATTTCGCATTTAAGAGATTCTTATACAGAAACCATCGATATAGAATTTCGATCAAACACACGATGCAATGTATTCACATCTCTGTGGGGTTTATTAAATTCAATACAAGCCGTCAACTATTCACTCGTTATTGATATACTTCATGATCATAGTTCTAAATAGAACTTTGTTTTATGTATACCTGGTTCTTCGGTTGGAGGACACGTAAACCCGCAGCAGGTTCCTGGTATAAGTATGGCCCCTGGACAAGGCGGGGCATCACAATAAATCATTCTACAATATCTCTCATTTCCATTGTCACATTCGCAACGATAACAAGGATCACTCTCTATTGGAGAAAATCTGTCACCATGTTGTATAATTGTATTGTTCCAGTCACGACAAGTATTTTGACCTTCTGCAATTAGAGAAAACAGATAAAATTTGATTAAAATGTTAACATTCTGTATATATTACTTACTATAAAAGCAAGATTAGAAACAAACTTTTATGTTAATTTTGATTTTATTACGAACTTCATTCGGGATTCACCGCAGGGAAATCTACATAAATATCAATACAATTATAAGGAAGTACATAAAATATAGAATTCTGTTAAATATTATTCTGAGAATTAATAAGCTTTTTCAGACATAAGACTCTCAAGTTAACACTCCTTGACCAGGGTTGATTATTTAAGTTTTCATGTCAGTTAAGTAATGAATTTTGGTTTCTAATACAAGTTTCTTTTAGAGTTTATGTGTGGCACTATAATGCTGCATATATATTTTTACATGAAACTTTGTTTTGTAATTCTAAAGCAAGAAAACACCCTGGATTGATATTCAAGCCGTTATAAAATCAAGTAGACATCAAAACAACGACTGAAATGATAAACAAAATTCTAAATAAAATCTTGTTATAATTCTACTTAATGATTGATTTGCGTACCTGGTTCTTCGGTTGGAGGACAGGTGAACCCACAGCACGTATCTGGTATTAGTATTGCCCCTCGACAAGGTGGAGCATCACAATAAATCATCCTACAGAACTCTGTACGTCCATTTGAACAATAACATTTTTCACAAGGATCACTTCTCTTTGGAGAAAATATTTCCCCACTTTGTATAACCGTGTTGTTCCAATCTAGACACGTTGCACCTTAGATATATTATTAAAAAGAGAGGAATTAATAGACATTATGAAAAACATATACAAATATTCTGCAGCAGCCAATACAACCAAGAACACGATGCAATACAAAGGGCCGAAAAATCAATTAAAACATAACACGAAAAAATAAACACATGCTGAGACAACTGATAATAAACATGTGACGTTAAAACAAGAAAATGGACAAATAACTAGTGGAGTGGTTATAGCAATATCATTAGGGTCCAAACCGCACCATTCTTTTTAACAACTAATTTTCCACGGAATTATTTTTCTGTTTTTATAACTGACGTATGTTCCGTAAGTTTCTGGCAATCGAATGATTGTTTTATTTCAGTGTTTGTTACAAGTTAGACAATATCATGGCGGATCTTTACAACTTTGAACTTTTACATTAGGTTAGAGTTGATCATAAATCTGATAGTATAAATATAAAAACGTTAACGTACTTATAAATAATTCAATGCTCTCTCTCTCCCTCTCTCTCTCTCTCTCTCTCTCTCTCTCTCTCTCTCTCTCTCTGGTTTTACGACAACGACGGCATTTTCTATCGCCATGATAAAAATTAAATCCACAAAAAGGCATTGAGCAATAGATAGAGACGAGTAAATCTCTGTAAATTAAAATAAGGGATGTTCTTTAAAACCAGACATTAATCTTATTGTGGTTTTAGTAAAAAAAAAAAAAAAAAAAAAAAAAAAAAAAATTGCAAACACGTGCACAACCGGGTAACAAATTATTAAATTTTTTAGTACAATAATGTACAGCCAGATGAAAAACGTATGCAACGCTACATCTTGGTGATCGTTGCACAAACAAAGACAGCAACTGCAATATAAATGTAGACCGGTGTATTGGAAATAAACAGTCAGGGAAGAGTTATCTTCCTTTGTATGTATTTCACATAAAAGTGTTGCATGATAACAAAATAATGATTGCCAATCAGTGTATAAATAAAGTTCACAAAATTATACCTGGCTCTGGTTCTGGTGTTGGAGGATAGATCGGGCAAATAAATTCACAACATGTATCTGGAACTTGCTGAGCCCCTGCACAGCTTGGAGGAAGACAGGTTACTTCTTTACATGCTACCATAAATCCGTTGTCACACATACAACGCATGCACGGCTCATTTCTATGTGGAGAGAATATTTC